>LS485984.1:20503-61966 GCA_900490705.1 Pristionchus arcanus
AATAAATAAATAAATATATAAATTAATAAATAATTTTATATAAATTAATAATTTTGCTGTGTCGAGCACACCATGTGGCGAAGCGTGTAGTGAGTATGGCAAAATAGGGCTAGAATAAGCAGTTGTCCTTCGATTGTTGCCTGCAAGTAACGATTTGAGAAAAACTCCATATCCACGGTCTTGAAATTTTTTAACTCCTGACATCTTATTTCTTATTTCTCTTTCGTTGCTCTTACTGACGAGAGATAGAAATAAAGAGACGATAATAATATGGGTCGAACCAAGAGTGTGATGAGAAATGAAATCTGCGTGGAAATGTTTCTCTCCAGTACGTGTATGGGCCCACGCTCACGCATCCAGCTCAGATCAATTCCATACTCTATATTATACTGCAAAGGCTTTTTTAGTGCTAAAAAGAAGCTAATGAGTAGGTTTCTCTCTTTGAAAGTGATTTCGGAATGCCAATAATGTGAACGACGGTGAGATAGTACGAGGATACTATTGGAATTTAAGCCGTGCGAATACTAGTAAACCAACTAACAGTTTCCATTGCTCGATCAATCATTTGCTCGTCTACTGGCATCAGTATGGCCGGAATGCAGAATGCACCGACACAAGCCAGCCAGAACGTTACACGAACAACGGCATAGAGCATCTGACAAAAATAATACGACAAAATTACCCTCATGATATTGAGTGGAAGTGCGGCGAAAGAAATTCCCTCCGCGGATCTTACCTTGTTCAGTTTCAGCCGACTTTTTTCATCAACGAGCGTCTGGTGTTTGTGGAGGAAGCATAGCAAGACGCTAATGTTGATTGCAGTATTTAGCCCAGCTACGATGCCCTAAATTATTATAACTATGGAAAATTATAGCGTACTGCACCGGAAAAAAGATATAAAGATGACAAACATACCCCCGTGATATTGAGTGGAAGTCCGGCTTTGCATAGAACGCCAATATAATAAGCTGCCGGTAGCGGATACAAATACATTGGTTCGAGCAGCAAATTGAACGTGAAATCGTATAAAAATGTGATCACCTGAAACTATTTCATTGCGTCAAGAAACGCTCGAATTTAGCCCCAAATAGGAAATGGAATAGATGACTACTCCACTCCTTATTATGGAGTTGATACCAATAGAGATAGACAAACGTGAATGGCGAGCAAGTGCAGTCTGATTTCCCGTTGATTATCCGGCGTCTCTCGAAGAAGACAGTAGAAGGCAACTGCTCCCAGAGCTGCGGTAATGCCAAAATGAGTGTGAAGCAGGGTCGAATTTGCGCGCTCTAATTCGATACAGATGAAGTAGTCTCCCATCAGCAACGTTTGGCCGACTGAAAGTGGTAAGGTGTCTGAATATTTCGTGGTTGAGATGTTATGGGAGGCAGCTGAACAGGCACGAGTCTCGTAAATGCAGGTGCTTGGAGAAAGTTCACCTCGTTCAGATCTTTGAAATGCGTCCAGACTGTGGCGACGACGGTTTATTGTTGGGCAAGGTCACGGATACCATTTTTCTGGTGAACTAAAAGACGACAAAGATGCAATACTTTTCGCTGAGTAAGCACCAACGTCTCGGCACCCGACTTTTTGGTCGCTTTGATCACCGAGACTTATCCTGAACTTTGTTTTTCCTCATCATCGCTCCGAAAAAAAGTTGGATCTCACATCAAACCTTTATTAGAATTATTAGACACTATCAATATTCAAGTAGTGCAAATCTCAGGGATACGATCCCTAATATTTTTAACCAAACATTTGTTGTATAAACAAATTTACTGTGTGAGCACCGCGGAGTTCTCCGCACTCGAAGTCGTAGTTACTTTGAACACCGACTCCTCCTGTACCTTATTCTTCCTAATCATCCCCATCAATCCCCTTCGATAATCCGTAATCAGAAGGATCATAATGGCAGCATCCCACACGGGGAAGCAAGTGAAGAGAGGGATGGTGATATCGTGGAAGAAGTAGATTGGAATCCGGAAGAAAGGAATGTTGATCGTGAGCACGTAGGGGATGTAGACGAAGATGGAGGGGACGAAGGCCTGAGAATTTAGAAATGTTAAATTTCATTATTTCTGTTTGTTCGTTTGTCTTTCACTACAATGGTTCTGTGTCTAACTGTCTGTCCGTGAAATGTTGATTCTTACTTGAGCACACAGCGCGATCAGCAACTTCCTCTGCAATATCGTGATCTGTGCTGACATTTTCTCAGCTTTCTTGATATGATGAAACGTGAGGATCGCTAATAAGCAAGCGAGAATCAGTGATGATATCATCATCACGTTCGTTACGAGAACCGTCATGAATAATATTAGGTTGAATTTCCCGTCGCGCTGAAAAGAACAATAGTTCTTTACACGATTGTTCATGCAGAAGACGAAAAAACTCAGCGCTAATGAGCAAATGAGTGCCCATTCTTAATATGTGTTCTTGATCTCTGAATATCTTTCTCTTTCATTACGCAATACTCGTTTCTCTGACTGACGGATGAGGCAAAATTAAGAAACGAATTCATTTAACTCACCCAGTGATCTAACACAATCCACGCATTCTCAATGCTCTTCCCGTACTTTTGATCGTAAGCATCGACAACGGTTCTCCTCGCTAGATTGTCATCCGTTCCGGTTGTGCCGTAGTAGCTCATCAGGAACCTTAAAGACACAATTTCGACTGGAAAACATCAAAAGTAAGGCCAACAGAGTCTCACGTGCTCACTTCTTTATCCTGATGGCCAAAATTAAAAGAAAATTGTACCATGACTGCAGACTGCCGACTGTAATTGCGATAAGCAGGGCGATGAATTTCTTGCTGGAGAAGAGCTCGATGAGATGAGGATGGCGGACGGACCAGAAGCGGTAGAGAAAGTGAATGCCGAGAAGGGTGAATGGGACGGATTGGAAGGCGACAAAGGATGCGGTTACGCTCTGGAATTTTTTTTTTCAAAGAAATTACATAACGGCAAATAAAGACAAATATTTTTTTAAAAGGTGTTGATAAAGGATGCTTCATGATCTGAAAATATCCTAGTTTTGAACTGATGTTCTGGCTTGAAGAATTCGCCTCTCCATTCTTCTTGTGCTCGCACCGGTTATAGTTTTTAAAAACAAGTGCAAGGAATAAATTGATTCCTGACTGTCATACTTGTGAATTGACCTACTCTATGCTCAAACACAGTATCTGTAACGACGGCATGAGTGCAGCCAACAAGAATAGCTCTCTGATAAAATTTAATAAATAAATAAATAAATTCACGGACCGGATGCATCAGCACATGCATTATCACCAGAAAGAGATCCGCTGAGGTGAAGCAGGTGAGAAGATATTTGTAGGTTCCCAAATTAGTGCCGGAGAACCGTCGAATCGCGTAGAGTAGGAGCAAGTTGAAGGTGATGCCGGTAACTGTAATTATTATCCGCGGAATTGTGAGTCAATTATCATTGATTTGCAGCGTTTTGTTTTAGATTTGGGTTTCCAAAACCCAAAAAGATGTATCCCAACCTGTATTCACTTGCTCCAATCGCTCGAGTACGGTCACCAGCGTAGCCATCACTAATAAGAAGCACTGAGAATCTTAGGTGGAGTAGGGGTACAGACATCTTTCATAATAAGCACATAACAAGCTCATTCCGAAAAGTAGAACGAGAGCCACAGCAAAAACAGCATCGTAGAAGAAAAAACCCGTCTCTTCGATCATCGTGATCTCTCGGATGTAAGAGCGACGAGAGAGTATTCGAAATGGAGAGACGTGTTATGTCTGTCAGGCTAAAGGTGCCAGTTCTGCAAACAATGTGTGACGCAGTCTTCTAAGAAATCACGAGATAAACCACAAAATACTTCATGAGAGCCAACAAGGAAGCATCTAGGCAGAAACATCACATGCTGACCTTCATGGTTGATCAGATTACTGGATATTAATGGTGATGTTTCATCGAATAGCTTACATTTTGCTGATAATGCCTGGAATATCGATGAAATTGAGTACTTATGCATATACTTCTGCATTATTTGGAGTTTGAATCGCCATCCTTCCGTCACTCAAGTTTTCCCCAAATGAGTGACCCTTGTTCTCCATCTCTCTCTCTCTGTCTGATTACCATCTGAATAAATTAAGCATCTGTTCCCTCTTCGCCTCTCTCCTCCACTCCCCCCACCTCCAAGGCCATTGCTGCACTCACTCTTTCCCTTCTAGGAGACGGTTGAGCGGTTGGGAAAAAGGTAGGGTCTCTCAAATATTTATTTCACTGATCAGAAACTGACCAATCAAAAGAACTACCCTCCCAATACTTTAGCTTCATCACTCGATCCTTTGGTTTTACTTAGGTCTTATCTTCTTTTGAAATCTTTACCTCGCAACACTTCGTACAGTTTTTCTCACGCAAAAGTGGAGGTCATCTCTCACTCCCTCCCCATTCCTCATTACTCCCCCCGCTCGATCCTAGAATGGATCCATACCCATGGCCCGGCTCAGCTCTCTCTCTCTAATCCCCATGGTCTCTCGTCGATGTATTTTTCTCTGCGCCCTCTCACGGTCATGCGTTCTCTCGCTGCGTGGCGTCCTTTTCCCAACCTCTTTCTGCCCACTGGCAAAGTTACCGCTGAAAGTATGCTGTTTGTTGCATATAAACCTTTGTGATCGTTGATCTTTGGTCCTGCTTCTGTAACAATATTTCTCACAATAAATGATTCTATTATTGTACGGGATCTACGAGCACTAAGTTAGTCTAAAATCTCCGTTTTTCTATTAGACTTTGAAATATCCCTCCGGATCTCTAGTTTAATTGGATAATTTTCCGTCATAATTTGCTCACAACATTCCATTGTCTCGATCCATTCGTGCCGGGCACACATTTCCCTATAACCTCAAGAGACAAAGAAACTCCCCTCTGATCTCTTCTCTGGAGACAAAAATTGAAAGTGAAATGCGCCAGGCAGTGTGTGTTGGCGCGCGATTTGTAAGTGTTGTCTCTCTATCTCTTTCTTCCTTGTTTCCGGAATTTATTGCCTTCCAGCCGATCTCTTTGAATCGCTATCTTTAATAAAAAACACCCACCTTTCCTTTCCTCAGTTTGAACTTACTTAATGTTTTCCTGAGCCTATTACGGTAGCTCATCCTTCAAAGTTTCCATTGAATACATTTCTATGAGCTAACGGGTCACGCTCGGATTTACTCAATTGAGCTCCATTGGAGACTTACGGTCAAGGATGTCTGAGCCGTTTTCACTAGATCGTTTCTCCTCACAATGACTTGGATCTGTTGCGCATTGAATGACAGCAAATCCGTAATGACTCTCCGTTGCTCAATTCCCGACCTTTTCCATGCATCATTCTTGGGCCATTACTACTTCTACCGTGCCCAAACCTTGCGTAACTCATAGAGACTCGCACCGCTCTTTCATGCCGAGTAATCTTCCCGATCTCTCTGTTCTCCCTGGTTCCTCGCTGGTCAGAGAACCCCTTCCCCCCTCTTTGGCCTTTCTCTCTTGGAACGGTATTCATACCACCCCGGGAGTCCTAACCCCGACCCCTCCTTTCCTCACCCTAAGTAGTGTGAGATCTGATTAGCTTCAAATCGAGTGGAAGAAAGGAATAGGCGCGAATTTCAAATGCGTTTCATCTGGAATCAATCTTACTTTTCTTCTCGCCTAGGGTTGTTCGCTCGGATAATCTAATCCGAGCCCCAGCTTCCCAGTCTCTAAATTGTCTCTCAAGTACCCTCACATCCCGGGTCAGTTATGACTATCTCACCACTAGTCTCTCCCAGGATGTTTATTGCTCCTCGGCCTATCGGGTTTCCTATCATTAGCTGGCAACCATAAACTTGGGAGCCTGCGAGACTTCCGCGATAAAGTTTCGATCGCTATCTCGATACTTATCCCTTGAAATGATTTATGATCCTTGTTGCTGTAATTTCGTCCGGAAACAATCGCACTCATTTAATTTTGTGGGACAGAGAAGCGAGAGATCGTTGGAAAGTGAGAGTCATTCCACCCAGTCCTACAATTCTGCTCAGTTTCAGCCAGCACTTTTCAAACTGGCCTTGTCGGCGGTGAGCCCAAAGGTTCCCAAGTTTGGCCCGAATCGGCTTACAAGCGCACTCGCGGAGGGATTTGTTCACAATGATTGTTTGACCACTTAGTCCTTAGATCAAAGACTTCCGAGAAGACAGAGTATGACAGGGGGATGGAATAGGACCAGAAAAGGGGACGAAATAATTTGAGGGCCGGGCCGATTTTGAAGGACACAGCTGCCCGAAATTGCACTATTCCCTTCACTCCCTTTCACAGTTCCCATCATCCTTTCTCGATTTCACACCCGTCTTCCGATCGCTTTTGCCAGTACTACCTAGGGTTGCAGGTTCGGTATCGGCAATTCCGCGCGAGCGAGGCGGTATGTAAAGAGGGTGCGAAAATCCCGCAACCCTCTTTCTCTCCCATTCCTCCCTTTATCCTCTCCCTTTGTTTGAGGTGCGGGATTTTCGCATCCTCTTTGCATACCGCCCCTCTCGCGCCGTAATAACGAAACCGATCTCGAACCGGCAACCCTAGTTCTATTCCCTTCACTCCCTTTCACAGTTCTCATCATCCTTTCTCGATTTCACACCCGCCTTCCGATTGGCTTCGCAAGTTCTACCGTACTCCTATTTCGAAAATCACTTTGCGATAGTACGCACTTCAGATCAACTTGGATGGCTGCTCCGAGCAATGCTACACCAGCTTACGCAAATGCTGGATATGAGGTTTGATATTTGATCTTTATAAATATGGAGCTAACTCTAAAAAAATCCAAAAGTGTATATTTCAGCAGCCCTACTACCACCACGATCCCTTCTGGCCCGGGCAACCACCGGTAGGCTACAACTTGCCGCCGCTGACCGACCTCGCAAACGTGAGCACTTTTCCATTGCGTGTGCCGATTCTGCTCTTTCTCATAACGCACCACACACCACTCCAGGCCACTGCTGCGTCATCTTCGAGCTATGAAGCGCCCGATCCGATGAACTCCATGTACTACACCATGCCGCCGTACTACATGCCGTCGCTTGCCTCGATGACGTCATCGATGACGTCATATGCCGATCCGGCTGCGCTTGCTGCAGCTGCTGCAACCACCTATGCTGCGCCGATCGCTCCTGGCCCGGGAGATGCATCTCTCGCACCTCTGAACAACTTCTACATGCAGCAGCAACCGCCGGTGAGTATTTCAAGTTTCACCTAATTCCCTATATTTAGTCCGAATTTTTTGATATCTAAACAAAGCGATGATGGAATCAAAAAATGATTTAGTTTCAACAGTTGTGCAGGCGATGAAACATATTCTAACTCTCTCGCTTTCCCATTATGTCTCCCTGCTCTGACCGACGAGAGTGCATTGTGAATGAGAAAGACGGACGATTGTTCATTTTTTTTCCAGGTTTCCGTCCCAGTCTCTCAATCGATGATGCCCACTCCGAGCTACGCTATGCCCACACAGGTACAAAATTGTGCTATTTCGCCATTGCGTGCGCCGGTTCTGCGCTTTCCTAAGCATCGCCCATCTCAGATCTCACCACCCACACCGCACTACGACTACACCACGATGGGCTACAGCCCGGCAGGAGCAGCAGGAGGAATGGGTGTGAGGACGAGGTATTCATTTTTTTGTTATTATTTTTGGACCGATTATCGCTGGCACAATAAACATAGCGTGATCATTGCAAGTTATAGAAGTGATGAAACACATTACATTCACAATGATCAAAGACCAGGGGCGCAGCACATCACCACAATATATAGCAACACTCGTAATATTAATTCTTGCAGCTCGTCCGGTCAGCTGCAGCAGTCAACTTCTGCAGCTGCTGCAGCATCTGCATCCCCTGCAGCTGTGAAGAAAAAGGCCGTTAAGAAGGCGAAAGTTGAAGGTGATTATCGTGTTCTTAGTCGCACTGAAAAAACACTTGGATGATGCTAATCAGAATTTTAGCGCATTCCTGACAGTGCTTTCACAATTTTTCCAGTCGATGTGAGAGCAGATTGAATGAGGAGTTGAGGAAATATTTTTTCAAACCTTGATCTCCTTCCAGGTTCAGCCCCAGCCTCCGTCCGATCAGCTGGTGACTCGGAGGATTTCGATGAGAACGAGGGAGAGGACGACCATGATAGGCGGAAGCTGAATAATATTCGGGAAAGGTGGGGAAAATTCAGTTCTCGATTGGTACAACTACCGAATATCGTATTGCTTTTTTGACAAGCACAGTAATATCCGTGAAAGGTTAAGGTGTTTAGTTATCCATAGAAATACAACTACTGCAAAATATATCTTTCGGTAAGCTCAATAACATCCGGTAAAGATAGTTCATTTATCTATAGCATACATACCGTATCCCCGTTGAAATCATGATTAACGGTAGAAAAAGTAGCCTAATAATTACAGGGTTCGAGTAAAGGACATCAACAACGCCTTCCACGAGCTCGGACACATGGTCAATCAGGTTTGCGAAGTAATTTTGAACTATTTGAATGTTATTTTGAATTTCCGCCATAATTCTTATTTTTTTTGAAAATCTGGTCGTTTTATGTAGAGACTTTCAAAAAATGCAATAAATCGGCGTTAAATTATTTTCAAATTTTGTAGTTCGACAACAGCGGCGTGACCATGGAAAAGCAGCAGACGAAGCTGGGAATCTTGCACAACGCTGTGGAGCTGATCAAGAACCTCGAAGAGCAGGTTTGATCTTTGATTTTTCACGGATACTGTAGTTTGAACTTTGAACTCTGAAAATCGATAATCTCTCCAGGTCAAGCGACGTAATCTCGCTCGGAACATGACCAACGGCGCTCCTCCGCTCGCTGTACCTCCCCAGAAGCCCTTCCCTCCTAACTGCTGACTACTGTAATCGGCTGGAATATCGATTTTCTAGAACACCTCAGATTGCCCCAGATTGGTCTCACAGCATATTAAACTCTCCCTGACGTTATTAGGCGTTCACCGGGTCCACCGTACCTTTGATCTACCGTGCACTTTCAAATCGATCGATATAGTTATGCTTGTCCACCGCTACGAAGCCCTTTCATCCCATTGTATTTTTTGTATTTCTTTGTGATTTTAGCGTCCACTACCGATAAACTATTTTGAATGCAAGCATCAAATGAGTTTGTTCACAAATAATCTTTACTTTTGCAGATATGATACGATTTGAGAGATCAGTTTTCTGAATCGATACACATATGGCCACGGAAATCAATGCATGCCTTAAGAGAACCGATCTGAGAAAATTTACCGTTTTGGCCATTCTCCGGACATTGCTCCAGGATTTTCGATTCCGGTCTCCATACTCATAGGGCCTGAGGGGCCCTTAGCCTTGTTTACAAATATGATGACGTCATCGCCTGTATTGCGCAATGCGGCGCAAAAGCTGCGGGTATGTGGAAAAGTGATGAAAATTCATAATTTCTTAACCGAATAAGCTAGAACCAAAATTCCTTTTGCAGTATGTTAGGCATGCCCAGAGTGCACCATACCACTATTGAGATTGAAATTTGCTCGATTCTGATACCGACTTTTTGACTCAAAAATTTACTTTTCTTGGATTCTCATTACGAAGGAGTTATTTGCGCACATTCATATGGGTATGGTAATGTACCCCACTGCCACCCACAACACCTCCTCACATATCAAAAGAATCGGGAGATCCATATTTTTGAACAGTTAATCTGAGTGAGTTCCGGTCTGCACATGAACACATTCTTATTGCGTTGAACACCTATCCAGTTAGAAATGTTTTCGAAAAACCACTCAAATAGTATTATTAGACCGTCTAAGGAATATTTATCACAAAAGGAGTTCAATCCGCGACAATGATTTTTATCGATTTTTTTCGAACCATGACCCGGGGTTCATGCATCAAAAGTGATCCGTGACCATGAACCCCGGGTCATGGTCCGAAATGGACCGAAAAAGTCATGATGGAGAAATTTAAAGTGCCATACACCAATGTATGCTACACTAGCACAGTAATATATTTGAACCAAAATCACCGAATTCCGGATGTGGATGATTCGAGAATTAGCTTTTTAATCGAAATTTCGAAAAAATCCTGTTTGCTATACCTGTATTACGATGATTTTGGTTAAAATATATAACTGTGCTAGTGTAGCATACATTGGTGTATGGCACTTTAAATTTCTCCATCATGACTTTTTCGGTCCATTTCGGACCATGACCCGGGGTTCATGGTCACGGATCACTTTTGATGCATGAACCCCGGGTCATGGTTCGAAAAAATCGATAAAAATCATTGTCGCGGATTGAACTCCTTTTGTGATAAATATTCCTTAGACGGTCTAATAATACTATTTGAGTGGTTTTTCGAAAACATTTCTAACTGGATAGGTATTCAACGCAATAAGAATGTGTCCATGTGCAGACCGGAACTCACTCAGATTAACTTTTCAAAAATATGGATCTCCCGATTCTCTTGATATGTGAGGAGGTGTTGTGGGTGGCAGTGGGGTACATTACCATACCCATATGAATGTGCGCAAATAACTCCTTCGTAATGAGAATCCAAGAAAAGTAAATTTTTGAGTCAAAAAGTCGGTATCAGAATCGAGCAAATTTCAATCTCAATAGTGGTATGGTGCACTCTGGGCATGCCTAACATACTGCAAAAGGAATTTTGGTTCTAGCTTATTCGGTTAAGAAATTATGAATTTTCATCACTTTTCCACATACCCGCAGCTTTTGCGCCGCATTGCGCAATACAGGCGATGACGTCATCATATTTGTAAACAAGGCTAAGGGCCCCTCAGGCCCTATGAGTATGGAGACCGGAATCGAAAATCCTGGAGCAATGTCCGGGCGATAGTCAATTTTCTCAGATCCGGTCTCTTAACCGAAAGCGGGATGAGAGGCGTACACTAGGTAGAGAAAGCCGTCCTCGTCTTTTTCATGCTGGTAGAGCTGAGCGAGACTCATCGAATTTGTCACGACCGAATTCTCATTCGCCATGAGGAAGAACGTCTGCTCGGGATGCAGGTGGAGTCTAAAAATTCATTTTATTGAAATACCGGGAACCCTAGATTCCATTCCTAATCGCTTCCTAAGAGTCCTCGTAGTCAGTTACACTGATAAAATAAACATTTTAGGAGTAATCAATAATTGACTTTGAATAAATCGGTCCGCATAGTGCGCTAAACGTAAAATTGAGAATACTGAGCGTGTTTACAATATTTATACAGCTACTCACCGTCTTCTAATAATATGCATCAATTCCGCGATTGTAATGTGTTCGGGGACGAGGAACTTGCATCTGTCCATGAGAGGGAGGGCTCGCTCTCCCTCGAATCGCTCTATGATCAGGGGAACCTATAAATATTTCATTCAAAATTTGATTATGTTATGAGTGGACAATCTAATCATCACTCTTCTCACACATGCACTCATATTGATCAATCATTCACTACGTATTTGGTGAAATACAATAGATGCAAAATGTGAATGAATGTATGCAAGAGAAATAAGTGGAGAATGAAAAGTGAACCTTGCCCGGTTGCTGCCTCCTAATATCCTCAATGTCCATCTTCCTTGCATGGAAGGGTCTTCGCTCCTTGAATGTGGGCACGGACCCAGTTGAAAGGGTGCTGGGCGGGTGACGAGTGAATACGTTGAGCATGTCCATCGGAACTGAATATTTACTTTGGTTTATCCTTTTGATGCTCCCCAAACGGCAATATGACAACTTAAGTAAAAAAAGATGGGAAGGGAATAAGGAAGGCGATGACGAATGTACATACAGGTTGACTATGAATGACCATAACTGTACAATTATTTATTTATTCGTTGCACCCCTCCTTGTAAGTGGGCTTGCAAATCTTAGCGATGAAAATAGGTGTGCGGAGGCGACGGGAAAATCATGAAGAGGACGAGATGATGAACAAAAGTGAGTATCTATTTTCTAGTATGTTATCATGCAATTGGGAGTAAATAATCATTGTACGACGAGTGAGGGAGCACGAAAGAGAGCATATGGTCGATCGAAACTGACAAAGAGTAGCGAGTGAAAACTTGCTCACTCCCTCACGCGCTAAGGGACGGGGCGTCCATTCAAAATGTTTCGAGCGAGCACGCTAGGGGTAAAACTCGACCCGAACCTTAAGAAAGGGTGTGACAGAACGATCTATGCCAGTGGGCAGTATGACATTGACCTTGGAGGACTCCGCTCATCACCTCTGGTATTGCTTTGCCGCCTTTTGGTCTATCAATACAAGCATTATCTTATTTTATAATCGCTGACATTTTTATTTACTGCTATTTTACTTTAAGGTTTACTTATTTCCTTTTAAATTATATTGCTTAGAGACCATGGGAAACGCAACGACTACCTCCACCGATGCCGTTGCACCCGTCACTCCCTCGCCCGTGGACACCGCACTGGACACACTGGTCAGGCTTTGATCTTTGATCTTTACGTTTTTTTGATGAAAATTGATCTTTAATCTCTGCAGACCCGTTGTCTCGTGCTCGCCATCAATCTTGGTTCCACTTCTAAAAATGCGAAAACTGCGGAAACTGAGAAGCCTTCTTCGAAGTCAACGACCTCTGCCTCGACTTAATTTATGCCCACTTAATTATAATAAAATATTAATCATCGTTACTTTTGTATCGCAAACACGATAAATTTTATAATTCACAATACAATGTTAAATGCAATGCGGGTAGGAATTCAGAATGGTGCGAATGGGGCATTTACGGGGAAAGAACATAAAACGACGTAGACAGAATGAGGCTGAATGCGAAAAGGCGCAAACTAAGGGTAAATGAAGTTGCCAAAGGTAGAATGACTTGATTCACCCGTTTTTCTATATCTCACATCAATTTGTCCTTCATGGGCTCCACTTATCCCCACTGGCTCCGCTTTTCCGATAATTCGCATTGGCTTTTGACCTATCAATGTGTAGGCGCTGCCTATTCATCATTAGCACACTTACCCTTCTTATTTAGCCTATTTATCCGCGCTATTCTGTATTTTTCCTTCCACATTTCTAAAAATACCAGAATTCTAAATAATGGGAAACTCGCCGGCTCCTCCCGCACCTACCACTACCACGCCCGTCGACATGGCACTCGACACTCTGGTGAGACTTGATCTTTGATTTTTAATCTATTCGACGAGCTCAAAATATGATATTTGATCTCTGTAGGCCCGCTGTCTCGAGCTCGCTAAGAATCTCAATACTGAAACTGCGAAGAGCAAGACGTCAGAGACACCTTCTTCCGTCTCAACGAAATCAGCCACTACCTCGACATGATGCACATGTTGAATATTCTACGACGAACGAGCAGTATGTGTATGTATTGTTTCGAACATGATAAAGTTCAATTACCTATCTCACGTCGAACTAGAACCCTCTGACAATTGAACCAGAATTAACCTAAAATAAATTACGATTCGTCACTCTTTCATTACACTCTCATTAAAAGAGGGCAACTTGAGGTTAAATGAAGATATTCTGCCTCGGTCCTTGCCTTTTTCTTCCTCAAAACCCCATTAACACTTTTCATCTCTGAGTCCCACAGTCATAACTCTAAGTATGCCATTACAACCATCTGCAGCACCTTCGTGAATAGGTCTGTTGACTGGCACTCGTCCCTCTCATTTCTAATGGTCCTCTCTCGCTGGGCAGACTAGAGCGGAGAAATATTTTGCACATTTCTACCGGCCCCGAGTCCTCGCACTGTTGGATTCCGCCCCATCCACGCATGTCATCCAGAAATAATATTAGCCAATGTCGCCTTGAAATTAGGCGTCACAAAATATTCGTTTCTCATGCCTTCTCATCCTCCCTAATCAACGGTGCATCAGCCCTACGCCCAAAGACATGCCCGCTGGCCTTCCTTCGGTCGTCACGCAACTATGCCTCCCCCTCAGATTGCTGATCCCTATTCCAGCGCTCATTCATTTTTCGAAACGATTATTCGTGTTCGCTCGCGTTCTCTAATTTTGCTCTTTTTCCACAGAAATTGTGTGCTCTTTGATAATATTTCTAAACTTCGCCAAATTACTGTCAGAGCATGGCTTCAATGGAGGACGGCTTGGACGCACTGGCTGAGATGATGCGTCGAGAGGAGGTCTGATCCCCTCCAATATTCTGTCTCAGAAGCGAGAAATCATGGTTATTTGAGATCAGACCCTCTCACTATGCTCATAGTCTTTAAAAACTTCTTAAAAGAGCGAGCAGACTGAATAGAGAGATTCAAAATCTTCTTCAGATTCTGCGACAAGCAAGGGAGCGCAGAGACGCAGCAAGAAAGAGATACGAGGATCACGCAGAGCAGATGGTAAAGCTATTTCGCAAAAAAAAAACAGATCAATGATGCACAAGTGTTCAAAAGTATTCAATCAAAAATTAAAATCAGTGTCGTAAAATTTATTCGCTTTTCTCTATCATTTTTTTTTAATTTACAGCTTGCCGCTGAGGGCGTCTTCAAGCCGTCGTACGAGCAGCTCCGTGCCAAAGTGGAGGAGATTCACGCTGAGAACAGACGGTAATTGATCTTTGATCTTTTATTTTCAGTTCCATATCCAGCGAGTGCATTAGAACTGGAATCCGATTTGAAACGCTAATGCTGTATATTTTCAGAAGAGCAGTGAAGCTGGATGAAGAAGCGTGTTTCAACAAACCTCTCGTGCGTCGTTACAAGGGAGTGAAGTACCCCGATAGCCCCTCTCCTACTACTTCCGACGAGGATATTCGAGCATCTCTGTCCCAAGACTCACACTGATCTACCAAGTATTGTGCTGTTCATAGATCGGCAATTGGATGCTTTCTCGTTGATCTGATTGCTAAAGTTGATTTTATGATTTCACCGCATTATTTCATTCGTGAAAAATACACAGGCAAAGACGTTGTTAAGAGGGCGTGCTACGTTAATTTAATTAACCTAACAAAAAATGTATTGGACACAACAGTAGGGTATCAGAGTGACAGTGTCATCAAATGTTGATGCAAGTAATGATAGTTTTGACGAATAGCTCTCTTTCCCTGCAATACTTCTTGATTACTCTGCCTGACAAAGATTGCGATATACAGATAGAGTCAGCACTCTGGGATTGTTTACGAATTGCAATATAAACTAAGCCGGACCCCTTTAATTGCGCTTTTCATTCACTGGCACCGTACTCTCTACGCTGGACACCTCAAGTGTAATCTCACACTGGAATTCTAGCCATGCCCGACTATAATGGTATGACACAGCACCGATCTTTTGTCTTCATATAAATATTTATCAGTGTTTGATCGCTATTCTCATTGGATAATAACTAAAGAAGTAGTTTTCGAAGCATGGGTAAATTAATTCACAGCAGCAGAAACGATTTGCATATTCGCAGGCCAACATTATCTGCAGCTTGCTTGGATATTTCCTATGCGGAATCATTATTTATTCCTCACACAGAGACGGAATATGGAGGCGTTATATTGTACGGTATAAAAATTGAGGACTAGGCCGAGTGTCTCTCCTCAATTAACATGTTCTCTAGTCTGTCTGACTTTCTGACGGAACAAATACATTTAAACTAATTTCAAGTATTTTGATGATTTTTTGCAGCATAATATCTTCCTCATAATTTCTTTCGCTTTCTTTGTCGACTTGCTGGAATTCCGCACCAACTTTATTATCGTGAGCGACCTTCAATATAAAGAAGGAACCGGCTCGTGGTCCAAATATGTTCCCGCCTCGCTAACGGTAACATCACTTTTGAAATTATCATTATATTTTATCATTTTATCATAATATCATTTTAGACGTGTACTTTGGCCGAACTCTTGTACTACACTCAGTTCCTCATCGCCAACGTTGAAATGGTAAGCGAAAGACTCAATTCTCAACATTATTTAGCGTTAAGATGGTTTCAATTCACTACTTCATTACACGATTCTGTGGACGGCCTCTACGTGTGGTATTCATTTACGGTGGACTGGGAATCATTTTTGCCATGGCGGTAGTTCAGGCCCACAGATTCTGCATCTAATTCGAAAACCTCAGGCCACGTTGTTTGCGGCAACGTTCATTTATGGATCAGTGATGGGTGCTAAAAAGTACTGTACACAAACCTACATACTGGGAACGCAAATGCACTTGAGTTTTTTCCAAATTTTTACTTAAGAAAAACTGAAAAATAAACAGAAATAGTAAAACATGTGCTACAGATCGGTCTTTTGCTCTGGCTTGCGTCGTTATTCGTTGCGCCAGTTCTCTGCGGACTGTGGATCGTAAAGGCGTTCATCACCAAACAACGTTGTATGATGTTTACGCATTTCCTGAATTCCATTTGAGATTCTTCAAAATCGCATGATTTGCTATTTTTCAAAGTCGAAAACATGCGATTGTCACATTCAATATGTCGTCATTTTCTCATCATGTTCGGGCAAATTTTTATTATAAATTTCAGATTCGGGCGTAACAGCGTTCATTCTTTCCTCCTCATCTGTCATGTCATTGCTCGTGGCGAGCTACATCCTCAGGCAGTTGGCATGGCGAGGTTTGAACTCGGATTTGGCTTTCACCACTGAATGTATCATGCGCTATAATTTAAACACCGGCGGTAGCCTATATTGAAGTTGAAAGAATCACTTTTCAGCCTCCTACTATCATGTATCCGATCCGTGGTACGTGCCTGTCTCAACCGTTATTTTCGCCCTCGCCTACTTCGCACATGAATTCCGACTGCTCATTCTCTGCTTGCTTGCGATTTCGACTGTCCGTGAAATCAGAGGTATTATGAGTGTCCAGACAAAGCATCCGCTTCTTCATTCCTCATGGTACTGACTAAAGAGCGCAGAATGAAGAAGCGCATCTTCATCCTGGCAGCCCCAACGTTTATAAATTTCTGCAGATTCCGTTGTCGTCACTGCAATGGCAGTCGTTCGCAAAGTGTTCGGTCTCCTGGAGCAGCCTTCAACGATAAATAATGATGTATTTTTGGAGTCATTGGAGGACAATGAGAAGAACGAGATGAGAGCCATTCCCGGCGCTGCACGGGAAGTAATGCTACTGTAGACATTTGCGTGCGTAAAACACGTATCTCTCATTTCACCATTCCCTCTCGTTTTTTTCAGAGCAAAATAATAGGTCGAGAGTTTTTCACATATCTCATAGACGTTCTTTAAACTTGTATTTGTGTATTGTTTTTCGAATTTTCTTTCAAATACTGCTTAGACGTCGCTTTAAATTTAATTTAATCGTATTCAACTAAATGGTTCATATATCGACGATATTGTGTACAGTTCATGAATCTGAAATTAAACGTTAATAATCAACAAACATTAGATTGCCGACAAACGCAAACATCCGATCAATTTCCGGCAAACTATGTCAACCATTTGTTTGTGACCAGTTTATGTCGCGTCAAAATCCCGATGAATGAGCGACGATTTTTTGGGCTTTCTCGATGCATCTCTGAGGTAAATTGCGATGAGCACGGGAAATATCTTCGTAGTTTTCTGCGATCATCGAAGAAGTCGCGTGAAAACGGCCATAAATTGGAGTGAAAATTGTATGCTGATGGTGTTTATATAAAGCGTGTAGGTAGATCATTAAAGATGTGCGTGAAAACTTTCAAGGCTATGCAGTGTAGGTTCCGCGATTAGGAGATGTGAATCCAAGATATCGAATGTATGATCAGCTTAATATCAAATGAAATAACAATAACAATAAAAATACGATAAGAAAAGCCATATTGGAAAATTAACAACTCTCTTGAGGCGGAAGTAAATATTATGATACGCATCAAATATTAAAGGTAAATATTAGTTTGTTTGACTGATTAAAAGTGATTGATGTCGGGAATCGTCATCACACCACGTGGTTGAGGTTACAACGCAAACACAAAAAAAAACGAAGTGACTCTCATGCGATCATATTTTAAAAACCCGGAAGTAAACAAAAGACATTGATTTATCATTAAAAGTGATTGATGCGTGCATAATCATCACGTGATCGAGGATGCATCGCTAACACTACAATGATTCAAAAGGTGCTTGGTAATGATTGCACTGAGTGGACGATTACTAATCATTCCAGTCTGGCGGTTCTTTGCTATATAAGATGCTATCTTAGTAATTTGCAAGGAGTCGCCCACATTATTCTTGTCGAATCTTTGCTTCTACTGCAAAAGTACAGTCTATTTCAGATGTGTACCGTACTTATCGATCGCATGATGGAAACAGTAAGGTGCTGTAAAAATCGTAATGAAGAGGAGGTATTTTTTCAATTTGAAAAATTTTTTTAATTTACTATTAATTTAGGAAGTAATTGCGATCGAGAATTATAAACCGCTAGGAACCAGTTCTGCCCTATCAATCAAGAAAGATGACCGATTTCTGCTACGTTCTGATGGCCCGGGAAATTGGTGGTAATATCCAATTTTGGTCCTCTTTAATTAAATTTGATTTTAGGAAAGTAAAATCGAGGAGCTCTGGGCGTGTGGGGTTCGCGCCATCCAGAATTCTCGCGAAGACTGCGGACCTTCCACATTTTGAGTGAGTTGAATAAACCAAACCGTAATTAAGAAGAATAAGAAAATAAGCATAGCTTCAGATGGATTTCATTCGATGCAACCAGGAATACGGAAGAGGCGTTACTAATGAACCCAAAATTTGCGGTTGGATCTTTCATAATTCGGCCTCAATCCGCCGAAGGCATAACTAATTCACTCTCGCTGAGTGTGAAGTTAGTATAATTTCATATTTCCAATTATGCTGTATCTTTCAGACTGAAGAATGTCACCGATCCACAAAATTTCAATGTTGTTCGCTTCCTGATCAATCGCACCAATGGGTCCTTTCGGCTCCAAGGAGGCCAAAATGTTTTTAAAACGCTCACTGAATTAGTCGAGCACCACGCAGGTTTCCCATTATTTCGATAAAATATCTAATAAATAATCGATTCAGGCCGATTCAACGGATCCAATCTGAAACTAAGCTTCTCGGTGAAGAAAAACCAGAGTGTACGCCCGTGGGAGTACAAACATCAATCAATCGTGAGAGGCGAGAAGCTTAGCCGGGGTCATTTTAGCGAGGTTAGTAACGCATTTATTATCTATTAATGAGTAAATATCGTCCAGATCTACAAGGGAGTGTTGGCTGGTAAAGAAGAAGTAGCTATCAAAGTAGCAAACCTTGCAAGAATCGACTCAGAGGAGTTCTTCAGGTATTGTTTTCAAAAAATAATCAATTTTAAAAAGGATTCTTTTCAGAGAAGCTGAAATCTCCCGTTTTTGCAAACACCCGAACGTTGTTGAAACAATCGGTATTTGTAGGAGTTCGTTGTCAATTATAACTGAGTGAGTCCTACATGAGATTGATTTTTGATGGAATTCGTTTTAGATACATGTCGAATGGAAATTTAAAGAAATATATTCAGAGCAATCAGGTGTCTTCTGTGGAGTGTTTATCAGTGGCAGAAAAAGTGAGTTGAAGTCTCAAAAATTGAAAAAAAGTGTTTGTTTATTCAGGTGTCAAATGCTATGCAATATCTCGCTAGTGAGAATATTGTTCATCGCGATCTTGCAGCGAGAAATATTCTAGTCGGAGACACTTTTGATAGCATCAAGGTAAGAACCAATAACGAGAACGTAGGAAAATTCACATGGGAGAGTCGCTAGATAAGATCAAGGTACGGGCGCTGCTTACTAACAGAGAGTCGCTCGCGCGTGTGCAATCCTGTTCAATGTTGTTTGATCTTTGCAAGGTTATAGACATTAAGTTACAAATTGATTTTATCTTCAGATTGCCAACTTTGGTCTCGCTCGAAAGCTAAACGACTCTACCTACTACACCACTACCAGCGAAAGCTTCCCTATGAAGTGGACCGCTCCGGAAGCATTTGTACTCTTCAATGGAATTGAAGTCACTAAGCAAGGGAACGTCACTAGTTCAGCTGATGTCTGGAGCTTCGCAGTTCTCCTGTGGGAGTTGTTCGCGAATGGACAGGTTAAAAAATAATCACATCACTTATCGATTGACTTTTTCAGGACCCCTACTCCCCATTCCCCTCATCCGAACTGTACCACATGCTCACCGAGGAAAACTATCGACTTCCCAAACCTGGAAAATGCTCGAAAAAGGTAATTTAGAGATTATATTTTACCGGTTTTATCGTTATATTAGGCAAAGCGCATTAGTGATAGTAAACGTAAATTGATCAGTTATAATTCTCTAAAATCATTTTAGATCTACACGTACATGCTCGAATGCTGGAACATTGATCGCCGGGCTCGGCCTACGTTTGCTGAGATACGCCAGTACTTCACTTTATTGTTGAGTGAATCGGAACAAGGAGAGTCTCTATCGCAATCGGACACTGATGATGATTATGATAGTGACTGATTGGCAACTTTTGATAGGACCTGAATAAATCACCAACGGATTCTGCGGACGAAGCAAGAATAAATAGTTTCGGAATTTCCTAATTATTTGATTGCACACCCGGAGTGATGTCTATTAGCTTGGTGCTTTACTCGGGATGACGTGTAAGAGCGCAACAACTGCTGCGTCAGGTAAAGAAGAACGAGAAGAAAATTCTCAACAATGAAGAAGCAAACAACAGGCAAACATGAGAACAATAGTTTTTATTCCAAATCGTGTTTAGAGTGAAAGAGTATTACTAATCAGTACTGTTCGGATAGTTGAACGGCTCAAATTCAGGCACTCAGTGATCACAGAGTTTTCTGACAGTTTTCTTTTGAATGGCACCATTCATGATCGGTGGAAGCCAGTTGGCTGCTGCGATATTGCTTGAGGGATCCACTGCAGAGGCCGATTTGCAAGTGAAGCCCTTGAAATTTGCAGTGTCAAACTCGGGGTCGATCATCGCACATGCACTGATGGATAGACGACTGCGCTCGAAGTCCCCTGAAAAATCATAAATTTATGATTGATTCGAGTAAATCCGGATATAGTGGGAATAGAAGAAAAATAGTAACACACCAGCCAGAAGAACATCCTTGCCGACGGTCAGTCGTACACCGCACATGGCGCTCTGTGAAGGAGTGAAGATCTTGGTTGGAAGGGTCGAGTTCTCGGGCTGAATTGGCTAAGCCAATTTTGAATTCGAATTTCTTGATCGACAAACCTGCTTGAATATCTCGATGTGCTCGACTCTGTACACAAGACGTTGCGGTTTCACAATCACTTGCTTCACGCGCACTTTGGAGACTGAAATTGGTGAAATATATCAATTTATTTCGATAAAAATCCGCGAAAATAGTGCAAAATATTCTTGAAAGAAACAGCGAAGGCCCTCACCGAACTGTGATCGGCAGAATATTTGCTCGGGAGTGCTCTGCATACAGGAGCATGCGTCGGAGATCCCTATGAGAAGTAGCAGCAGGATTAGCGATTGAATCAAGAACATTCTGAATGACTTTTTATCATTCAGAGTAATATTACAAAAAAAAAAAAATGGCCTGCCATGCACGACAGAACCTACTCTTGATAAATGCGTAAAAGTCCGAAAATATATCCTGAGTAATACAAGAAATGAATTACGTAAAATACAATGAGGTAAAAGAACCGTGGTTGAGTGAGTGAACGAAGTCGAATGAGTTTCAAACCGGAAGCCTCTGAGGAAAGAAATGTTGTCTCTTCATTTTTTTTCATTATCGCATCAGTCTGAGAAACGAGAGAGAAGGGCGAAATGAGAGGGTCAGACGATTCGAGGGGAGTCAAGTTTCAGGTTTCAACACGAGGTCCTTCCGGATGACTCATCTATGACGGCTTGAGCGTTCTGTTTCCTCTTTTTGTTTCTGCTATATCCACTCCCACGAGAGTTACACTGAGGGGAAGGAAGGAAATGATTTGGCCACATGAACTCAAAAAGCAGCTAACAGACATCGCATATTTATCATGATTTAATGGCAATAACAGTTCAGATTGTAATCGCCTTTACTAAGATCACGTGACCCTAGTTGCTTTGTAGTAAAGAAGAAAGATTCATCGATTGACCGGAAAGATCACTTATTGATGATTTCGGGATCTACCAAACAATTAAGCGTCTAGTTTTGAGAACTAAACAATATCGTTTTCTGTCGCTGTTGCGAATTTTCGTATCTTCGTCACTCTTGGAGATTTAGATGAGAACTACGAGGTTCGGCTCGGTATTACTAAGCGAGTTTTCTCTGAACTATCCTTCTATTATCGGTTTCGTAAGTTTTTATCTCTGTCTCACTTTGGATAGAACCAAATCTGGTAATGCGATTACTAAGAGACTGTTTAGTAATCGGCGATTAGGAAAGTATATAGGTTTGTTCATTTCCACATGTTCCTCACAGTCGCTATTGCCTTTATAGCTTTTGCTTTGTTTGAGTCAACTCATTTTCAGGTAAAATGAACAGTCCAGTAAATAACTTCGACGAGAATGCTCCACGATATCGTACACTCTGCTGTGGGGCGCACGTCAGGGTAATTTATTTTATTTTATTATATATTTACATTTTATTTATTTATTTTGGTTTCGAAAATAACACTATTATCGATTGCAGACGCTCGCCAGCATATTCATTGTTATCGACCTGGTGCTGGTTATCATCACCGGCAGTTTCATATTTCTCTTTCCCATTCTCTTCGTGGGCATGGGAATATATGGCGTGTTCCATCCGTCTCGCACCTGCATGTTGGTCTACAACGCGATTAATGTAAGCATGTCAAATATATAACATTTAATAATTTCGCGAACAATAAACCAGTAGCTTGGAACGGGTAAGCAAACGGGAATATTTTTTGAATGTTCCGCAAATCAGTAGACTTATTGAATCACTTTCAGCTAATCGGCATCATCCTCTCCATTACAATGATACTGGTGAGGATTCATACACATTCATTTCAATTTAACGATCTTGCATGACAAAAATGTGGAGCAAGCATCCATTGCTAGTTTCTGGGTCTGAATTCTAACAAATAGAGTTCGAACTATGGGTAATTGTCTCTTCATTTCCCACACTCTCTTACCGGTTAGAGATTCGAGAAGAGACGGCGACCCGTATTTCGAACTCTACTAACAATGCTTTCATTCATTTTATTATAGGTTAGTACGGTGGCATCAGAGTGGATAAAACGCACTCTTCAAAGAAACGGTATTAGTATTATTTTTGAACTCATAATAAAATTGAAATTGTTTCAACATTAAATCCATTTTACAGGCATACAGATTGTCTCGTCGATTTCCGAACAAATGGTCATAATTCCCTTCCTCGTATATCTCGCGATCAGGATCGGCTTCACATACGTGAGATTTTTCATGGTCCCTTTTCCCGTTGGACTATTGGAATTTTTTGTGATTTATGTTTTATTTGTTCTACGCCTGGCGTTCAAGAATCAAGAAATAGCTAGCCATTTCATACGAAATGAATTGCTATATTCACGAGAGATATTCATTTTGCTACTATGTGTGCCATTTTCTTTTGACGAGAGTTATTCTTTTATTCGATGTACGTTTAATTGTTTAAAAATCAATCTTGTTCAGATCTACTATCGTTTCACGAACTTCGTCAAGGATAACGAGCACTCGCAGCGCGCCTACGTTGTCTATGAAAAAGTGTGAAAACATAAATGAAGATAAAATTTGGCGATAAAGTTTTTTTTCCATAGTAAAACAATTGTAAACAGAAAAACTGAAAATGCAATAAAATAATGTTCTAGGCACACAGAAAGAAAAATGAGGTTCATGATATATCTTTCTCCGCAATTGTTTTGTAAGGGATCAGCATGCACTAGTTAATCTGCATTAGCAAGAAATATTTCGAGATAAATGCTTTCCTGAAGGTGAGTGTAGCTGAGAATTGCAATTGTTTGCTTTGATTTGTCAAATGATGTCAAATGTTAATGAACGAGACACAAAATATTTCGTTTTTATGGTTTATCGATAGTTTCAACTGTTCACTTCTGAAAATACGGTGTTTTAATGCACATTGCGGAATGTTTTGTTTGATCGGTCGTTATTGATTATATTTGAAATTCGTATTATCCTAAAAAAAATTGGTGAAATCATCTGAGTTCTAACAGTGGAACGGGTAAAACAAATCAGAAAAAATCAACGAAATTCATCAATCAAGTTTGCGAATTGACAGATATGAGTAATAAGAGGACCAATTATTTAATATGTAACGATAGCTAAAAACAGTAGTTAAAGGGTCACTGTTAAAGGGGATATCTTGTCGTAAGCAGAGACGATCAGTTATAGATCCACGATTATCGTGCCTTTCCATCCACAATTCACCTTCGCCAAACTGCATGATACCTCCGTTAGCAGTAATAATCATATTATCGCCAATACAGAAGAAATATTTTGAGCCGAACATCCGACATACTTCGACTATGATCTGGAAATATGAGTTCATATATGCGTTCAAGATGTCCTGACTTACTTTAAGATCAGTTCTCGTGGAAGCAAACTGATTATCAACGATGCTGATTCCAATATTTCGCAGAAAATACAACAGAGTTTGCGTTTTTGCGTCCACGCGAAATTGTCTCAGAGGGATTGTGGAGTTTGCCATGTCCTAAAAAAATACACAACACTATTAATCGAGTCTTAAACTCACATGATACAAGCGAACGAGCCCTTGGCCAGTAAGCTTCGTTCGAGGAAGATAAAGAGTTTCTCTTTCTCTTGTCCAATCGTTCATCGAATCTTTGCTTACTTCGAGTTGACCCGTTCCCCTGTTGACCTTAAAGGAGGAATGAACTCAAATTTTTTTGAAGGCATATACTAAGAATATGTGCGGATATAGACTACCAATCCGCCCTTTTGCATAGTCTACTTACTTTTTGAGTTAACTCCTCCTTTAATGGATCAATGAAGGCTATTAGGGTTATAGCTTACAATGGTCAGCTCTCGACTTTGAATAGAATTAACGTAGGGCATAAGCTCCTTGTAATCCAAATTGACAGTCGTCATCGTCAAATAGTCCACAATGGTATTCCTCGAGATCTTCTGCAGAAGAGCAATATATCTGTCCATGATAACGTCGAAAGTCACAGTAACGTCGAAATGTCGTAGAATGATGACCAATCTGGAAATGAAAATAAAGGGAATATATTGCCTATAAGTGTGCATACTTTTCCGGTCGCATAGTGGACAAAGAATCGTTAACACATCTACACATCAGATCGAGATTCTTGATGTGGTATTTCCCTTGTTGCTCGAGCTGTAAAGCGCTGGTTAACATATTATATATATTAGATTATATTAGATTTTAAAATCGAACTTGGTATAGTCTCTTGCATACTCTTGCTCGCATTCTATCCACAATGTTCAGTTGTTGGAAGACTATTGAGATAATCTCATTCGGGAGATCGAGGAGGCGAAACACGCTATCAGTCTCGTCAAACTCGTACGTTACAGACGGAAATGCATAGTCTGGAAAAAACACATCTGAGTGATTCTGCGGATACTATAAAAACGTAAAGTATACTCGAGGTTACAAATATAAGAATTTACTCATCATTGCTTACCGAAGTACGCCGTCTCATTGCGAATCTGTTCTTCATATTCCAGAGCAAGATCATTAACAATGCCAAACGTCTTGCGAATGTCAACAGGCGACTTATTCTGAGAGTGATAAAGATAACGCAGGCAATATATTGAAAATACTTCGCTACGCACCTTGATCATATCCGCAACTCTCTTGCAGCACATATCCAAAAGTTCGTCCATATCCAGATAGTTTGCAGCAGTAATCAAATCGAATAGATCATCACTACCAACCTGGAGTTTATGCATGTAATTTTGGTAAGAATGCAGCAACCACATGCCTCTGGTGTAATCTCATGTTGCTCAGTACACCACTCGATGATCCTCTCAAGAGTCCTTGAGGAAACATTGGAAATCGGAATTTCTGTGTTGATTTCTTCGCTTTCATTTATGGAGAAAGCCTAAAAGTTTGATTGAAACTGAACAGGTGCAAAGGATAAGAAATTCTAACGTCATGCGTTTTACAGTCGTAAGACAAAACTAGATGTCGACTTGTAATGTCGGCTGTAAGACGGACGCTGTCCAGTGCTTGGATGGAAAGGATACCTCTAGAAGTCGGTTCACTGTGAGCGACTGCAGCGCGATCGATTTGTCAACGCGGAAACACTCTCCCTCGGAAGAGATAAGCGTGACAAAGGGCATCTTACGAACTGAAAGGTAATTGATTGTCGCTAGATCTGTTAGAGCTTGCCACTTGTGTAATTTGAGAAAATACACAACGAACTCAAAAGAGAAAACAAGAAGAAACGGTTGCTCAACATTGTGTAACAGTTTCGTGTGCGCTCTTTCGGTGAATACTCCTCGTTTCTCACTGTTCTCTCGTTAAAGAAAGACGAGAGAGCATGCGAAATGCATTCATTCTCACAACACTCAATGACGAAATATAGGGTAGGGGCCATGAGGGTAAACAAACGAAGAGACACGGGAAAGAGAGACGGAGTGAATTCATGGCAAGGTTTTCCTTTTTTATTGAACAGGCAGTGGTGATCTTAGTAATCGCCTGGTCAAGCAGGAAAAGGTTGAAGTTTGCGTGAGAACTGAGTGACTAATCATAAGGAAATAGAAGGGATCCCGCACACTTTTTACCCTTCTCTATCGCGCTCGTTTTCTTTTTTTCTCTACTTGTTGACACGCCGTGTCTCTCGAGTAGACACGTGATAGAGTTTCCTTTTATTCGTTCACTTCATCCCTTTTTCTTCTTTTGCAACTTTGAAACGCCTCGACTAAGTTCTTCACTTTTCTGCCCATCGATTAATCCCGACATCATACTAAAGTATTTATCATAATACATCGCATCCAAATCCGAAAACATCATTGGATACTATAGTTGGTTCTCACACTCTCGTATGATCCTCCACTTCCTGCAATTTCATTGATCTCTACTAATAATTACTTTGAAAATGTCTTACCAGTAGTTTCCTCTGGCTCTCCACTGTTCGCTCATTTTTCTTGACTTCGTTCTTGAGGTTCTGAGAATCAGAAAATCAAGTAGTGAAAGTATTGTTGATTCTCACTAGAGCTCGAGAAATGAGCTGCCGTCTCTTCATTACACGCACACGCTCGCCCATTCGAGTGGCGCGAGAGTGCTAGGAATGAAGAGACTGCGGCTCATTTCTCGGGCTCAAAGTCTCACCACTCCTCTCCGATAGAAGAAAACGGAGGAGATGATGAGGCAAACGATCAGAATCGTTGCTACAAGAAGCGTTACTGTGAATTCGACAGGCAACTGAAGGCCATTCTCCTCCGGCTTCGTCTCATCTTGAACTAATGCCTGGAAAGTATGATCAATCAATCATCGCTGACGGATGGATTTCCTCACTTCAGGCTGCAATGGAACTGGAGCTGTTGTATTGGAAGATGTTGTAGTAGAACTGAGAGTTGCAGGAGAAGTAATTGTTGATGTCGGTATAGAAGACGATTCAGAAGTACTTGGAGTAACAGTTGGATTGACGGAAGAAGATGATGTAGGTAGACCTGTTGTAGTAGCGTATGATCACAAATGGTTTGCTAGACAAACATACCAGATAGGCAGTCCTCTTCATCCGATCCATCAACGCAATCCTTTTCCATAGTGACCAGTTTCAGCCTGACAACGTCACTCTCAGCAGGGAAGTCATCACTGCTGCTCAAAGTGCGACATGTGGAGTGCTACTTGAGGAAGGACAGGAAATCGTCATTGCCGGTGAGATATAATGACATTTCAAAATACGTGAACAACTATTTTCCTTTCATTCCTTTTATTTTCAGGAAGCGCCCATCACGCCTTCATGTCAATCAACGCTTGCTCTAGAATCGACCCTGACTTCGACACTCGCGAGTTCAAGAAAGTCGATTGCCCCGTTCGTAGTGTGAGAAAGCACATGAGAGCGGAGATTCGCAGTGCGCACCGATTCTCATGGCTGTTTTATCAGACAGAGATGGTCATCATCAGAATGAATAAACGTGAAGTTTAGACCGTATTCTATGATGCGCAACATTCTTATCTCCTCAGGGCCCATGACAGCTCTTAAGTAGTATACAGATTACTTTACTGTCTCTTGACCGATGATAACCGTTATCATATTGCCCTTCTCAAGTTGAAGAATTATTGCCTGCCCCTGTCAATGTGAGCCTTCTCGAAGTAGGTTTGGATTGATGAAATGGAAAAAAAATAAAAATGAACATGAAAAAAGGAAATATGCAAATACTGACATCAAAATTCAGATGTGAATTTTAATCATGATGATGCAACAGTCTCTGAGCGTTACATTAACAACTTGAAATCCCTGTCAGTTAGACGTGTTATTGTACAGGTAATCCCACAGTTCTTTCATAATACCCGGATAATTCCGCCCTCGGAGTATAAAGAGTCTGTAATCATCTTCATAACATCTCGAGTGCGTTCAGCATTTTTTCGACATTTTTAATCAATTGGTGAACCTATGTTAATTTCCAAACTGGGACTAATTCGTTGGTCAGCGCCTTTCCTTTCTCATGTAACTCCGGCTTAGTGTGCATTATTCTCACAGTGGTATTTCTTATTCTCCTAGAACAAGTAGCATGTCGAGTAAGCGAAAAATTCCCCCAATTCCCATGCAGAATTAGTAACATTACCAGTTCTCCTCATAAGAATAGTTTTTTTTCTGCTGCTTTTGTTCGACATTTTCTAATAAAAGGGCGCTCAATTTCTCGAAATCTCAACACACATCAGCAATGCGTCTGGTCTACGCTCTGGCTGTCTTCGTGTCCCTATCTCAGGGATTAGATGCTCGAGCCAATCCCGGAAAAGAATCCGTTGCCGGACTGGGCTGCCTCAAGACCACTCACGGAACTTATCTCAGCTACCAAGGATTCCCTCGAGAAGTGAGCACGACATCGCATTGCAAAAGATGCGAGAACTGGTTCATCGACTATGAGCCCGTTCGCGTAAGAATCGGACAAATCCTGAGATATCTGGCACAGTCAAAAAAATTCGATTCTGCGAAAATTTGTGCATAAGGGTTCTTAAGGGTGCTAAAGACGATGGGCGTATTCCTTTTTCATATAGACGCCCCGTTGGCTCCAGACGTCGTCACGTCGATATCAGTAATTTCACTTTTTCAGAGTTCCCAGAAGAGATAATTTTACGTGAACGTGGCTCCAGGGTCAGAATTTGATGCTGATCACGACTGTCTAGTTCATTTTTCATGAATGCTTCTCAAAATGCTGGAAATGGTAACTTTTGAAGGAGGCATTTGCAAGAGTAGCCACATAGCTAGATCGGACCGGCGTGAGGAGAGGATTCCACACCTATAATTTGAAGCAAAACAAAAAATATATTTTTAAATTAGCTAAATCAAAGTGAGTCGAGATGTGAGTGAATTCTTCCCTGTTTTCCTCCTTTTCTCCTTCCTTATCGATCGTCCCTCTTCCCCCTTCCTCTCCGCTCTAGACAGGCGAGATAGTGTGTGAAAGTGAGAGAGCACAGAGATCGGAAGACTGGCGGAGAAGAGGAAGGAGATAGATCAAAGGAAGGGAAGGAGATCGGAAAAGGAAGAGGAAAACAGGTAAGAATTCACTCACATCTCGACTCACTTTGATTTAGCTAATTTAAAAATATATTTTTTGTTTTGCTTCAAAATATAGATGTGGAATCCTCTCCTCACGCCGGTTCGATCTAGCTATGTGGCTACTCTTGCAAATGCCTCCTTCAAAAGTTACCATTTCCAGCATTTTGAGAAGCATTCATGAAAAATGAACTAGACAGTCGTGATCAGCATCAAATTCTGACCCTGGAGCCACGTTCACGTAAAATTATCTCTTCTGGGAACTCTGAAAAAGTGAAATTACTGATATCGACGTGACGACGTCTGGAGCCAACGGGGCGTCTATATGAAAAAGGAATACGCCCATCGTCTTTAGCACCCTTAAGAACCCTTATGCACAAATTTTCGCAGAATCGAACTTTTTTGACTGTGCCAGCCCTTGTCCGACTCTTAGACGAACGGGCTCCTATGCAATGTTCGACGATACAAAGGTCAGTGATTTGTATCAATTGTTTCAGGTCGAGATATTTTTTACAACAAAGGTTTTAACTCAACAAATACACAGTGCTTTTAGATTTCCCTCAGACCGTTCTGCGAATCGAGCAATTCGCTGACAGTCGACAGCAAAAATGGGCCGCTTAACGTTTTGTTTTTCAAAAGTGAAGTATGGAGGCCGTTCAAAAACCTGGATGGCTCCTGGTCGTTCCAATCGGAACACAGTACTTGGCTGAAAGTGGACTCAAATGGTCATGTTGGCACCACGGAAAATGGAACCGAAGCATCTACCCACTTCTTTCGCGAGGATTGGCAAGGTAATGAATCTATGCAGTACACGCTTACCAATTTCAATATTGCAGAACCCGAACCAGACACGGCATCACTAACGAGTGTAAGGAGCAATTAACTCAGTACTTTGAGCGAACATACATTTTTTTAGGTCGACCTCTCGAAAAAGGCATCTGGTCAACGTTGTATCAAGTCGTTCTGCGGCACATTTCTTCGAAATATGAATTCCTCGAAACAAGACGTCGATGTGGCATCAGAATGCGGACCTTGCGAGCGTTGGTTCATCGAGGATCATCAGGAAAAGGTCATTGGGGTGCGGGGTTTCAGGTAGATATCAGTATCAGTATCAGCATCACTTTCAGAGGTTAAAGATACGGTTAGTCATGAAATATCCCCAGTCCACGCTACATTTCAGATCGCTCTGAGATCGGAGTGCTCGCCCGGTCGATATCTGAGTGCAATCAGTGATGACTCGGTTGCGCTCGCGGATGGAGCAGGAGAGAAGGAGATGTGGATACCCAGAAAGAAGGAGGGCGGAGCGTGGTCGCTCAAGGGCGCCAATGGCAAATGGTTGCGCGTCCAACCACACGGTCGAATATCACTGCAGGAGAATGATGGATTAGACGAGATGTTCTGGTTGGAGTCGTGGCTAGGTGAGAGATAGCGATGACTAATAGATGCACGCTTCTCTTCGACTTTCATACGCACTGACCGACACGCGTACAGTAGAAATAAGAGCTTTCAGACTTTGACTTTGACTTGCATGATTTTGCAGAACCATCTACAACCACTCTCGAGCCGCCAACTCCCGAAACTGTTGAACTTCACACAATGGAGTCTCGAACTCTCGAGACTTCAATTTCAAACCTCGACAATTTAATCTTCATCATTCTGAATGTTGTGATCGTGTGCCTCTTTGTAGTCACTGCTTCCGTCTATTGCCTTATCCGTGTTAATCGAAAGGTGAGAACGTGTCATTACTCAACACAGATACCTTTTTTCAGAATCACAATAAATCGAAGTATTCCATTGATCCACGCAGTGTTCAGGTAAATTTAATCGTTTTCCTGATTGATCTCGTATCTTCAGGATGCAAATTCGTCTCTTGTCAAAGGAGACTCGGATATATGAGCCTTCCTATTTGTGTTCAATTATTTTAACAGCATGAATAATGTTTTAATGAATATTTTCACACTAAATGAGACCAATAAAACTTGTTTGCAGTGACCTCCAGGTTTTCACACAATTTATTCATCCTCAGACTGATTTGGAGAAGGGGAAAGAAGCAATTGCAGTCGATTAGGCGATTATCTTCACGACTTTAGATGTTAGATTACCACTTGCTTCAGTGTCTTCAATGATATTCCTTTTAATCACAACTTCTTCGCCTCCTGATTAGATAAATCTCGAATGTCTCTTATTTTCCCGCGATTTCTCACGCTCCTCTCGTTGTCTATCCGTTTTGCTTTCGATGAGAGGCAAACACTTGAATGAGGAGGAACACTGCGGAAAAATCTTTCGCTGTCTAGTGTTGTTACTCATATTTTCATATTTGTACGCAACATAATGACGTGGAATTTTACAATATCATATGTTTGCCTTTTATATTTATCGAGAAAGCGATGTACCAAGAGCAAGAAGATTATGTCTGCTACTTTATTTGCAGCAACGGTGACCGGTTTTTCCTGCTTGCAGGTCAAGGGTTACCGTATCCACTTTTGCATTGTTTCCATTCCCTTCCTGAATATGGAATTGATTGAAGCTCTTTGTTCATAATTTCTCGCCTTGTTGAGTATAATTTCCACCAATTCGAGAAATGCATTGTCAATATTTATATTCTCCTTGGCAGAGATCTCCATGAATGGAATGGAGAGGTCAGAGGCGAGCTATAAATTTTAAAAATAAATAGTACATTATAATTGCCATTTCGATTCATTATGGTCCAATACCTGTTCTGCAGCTTCTCTACTCACTGCCCTCTCCTCATCAATGTCACACTTGTTTCCCAGCAGAATCATTGATACATTTACGGGTGCGTTCTGAACTGGGTACATTTCGCAATCTATCCAACCCAATAACTATAATAACAATAATACAATCACCCCCAATAATAACCAATATCGCAACCCAATAACCAATATCGCAACCTCTTTTTCAACACAGAGTTCTTACCTCAGTGATGTCTTTCATTCGCTGCGAAATAATTTCAAAGCTGCTGTCCTTTGTTATATCGTATACAAGCGCGATTCCGTCAGCATTCCTGATATTTTTTTGAATTTTCAGGTTCAATTAACCCTCGATGAAGTATTCAAAATACTAAATTAGGATTATTGTATATCGGAACTACAGGAATACCTATAGTAGGAAGAAGTGATGGAGTTGAATCGCTCTTGCCCAGCAGTGTCCCTAAATCAGACTATATTTCACGTATCAATGCAAAATGGTTCAATGGGATATAAAATTTGTGCCCACCAGATCTGCAAATCGATTTTCTCTCCGTTCATTACAATTCTCTTGAACTTGAAATCAACTCCTGATTTTGTAAATAAACATTATGTTATCTGTTTCATGAATCTTTTGTGCTCGATAGTTGTATTTTTTGTATCATAAACTCCAGATAGTTTGTATTGATTGAACGGACATTTGAATCCATTGCACAGCCATTATTAAAAGCTTACCAAACGTATGAAGAGTGGAATGCTTAAAGGTATCGTCGACATATCTATTTCTGAAAATATAAGATTTCAAAGGGTCAAAACATTTTTTTAAACTAACGAATTTAAAAACTTACAAGATGCAGGTCTTGCCCACGTCAGAATCTCCAATTAGGAGCAGTTGGATCATTAGAGCTGGAAATACTACTTTCAACAACGGACAGAAATCTGCACAGGAATATAAAAAGTGAAAACAGGGATAGGCTCGCTATTCATCTTTCTCATAGCATTGGAAGAATTCGTAAGCATTACGAATCAATCGGATACAGCCAATTAATCATTGCTGATGTGGTCGGTTATACAATTGATTAGGGAAACATTTGATAAAAGGAAACAATTGATTCCACTTATACACGTTGGTGAATCATAGTGAATCAAATGTTGGGTTGGGGAAGATTCTAGATGTATTGAAATTCGATGTGAATAGAATTCATGACAATGGTGTAGCTTCGTCCACTTTGCTTTGAAACGATTTCGCAAAAAAGCGAGAATCTGCTTATCAAAATTAATATCATCTTGGAGCGCACAATCAGTTTACTCCTCTTAAAGTTACCCAACCAGGACAAATTATCGTTTGAGTGCGCGCGAAAACCGCAACCGCAAAGTAGAAGACAAAGCAACGAATGCCTTTATTTTTAAATGATTTAAATAATTTATTTTATTATGTTTATTGATCAATTTTTATTTCATTATTGAAGCTGCAAAGACAAATGCGGAGTCAGTGTACCATAGGAAGTAAAAGTGGGCGGAATCACAGTGCTAAACAATTAAGTCTCCCCATATTCCAGTTTGAATTGCGCGCGGTTGCCTGGATCAATGCCGACACAGACTCGATTTTCCAGTCCGTTTTGCAGTTTTATTATCGATTTTCTAACTTTTTTAATGCGCGAGCAATACTAATTCGATCATTCTCTATCCAATGAGCAAATAATAATAGGGGGTCAAAATCGTCCTTGTTGGGTAACTTTAACTGATTTATTACTAAACGAATGGTTATCATTCTGAAGTGAGGATCAGCGCGATGTGCCGGCGAGAGCAGTACAGAAATTAACATTGCGCTTTAATTTCTCATTTTTCATCAACGGAAACTTCTACTTGGAGTCTATTATCAAGTATCATATTTTTGCGTTTTTCCATAATCACTCACTAATATTTCCAAATGCTGTGAGATTCATCGCTTTGGTACAATTTCTCGTTCGAGATGACACTGTATGTGAGCGGATGTCGAACTATACTTTATTGTGACGAGATCAAATGGGTTTCAGTTTTGATTGAAACGGGCGGGGAATTTTTAGCGTTGGCTTCCGTCGCGAATAACTGGCTTTTTGTGGATTGGTTTCGGCGTTGTGGCGACTTCTTCATCGTTCCCGTTCTGGTCCGGTCTCGCATTGCCGTCATTGAAATTGTTCCCGGTCGTGTAGTGGCTACCTGAGATATCTACGAAGTCTAATATATTCCAATCAAAAGAGTTCAATTGAAAATACACAACAAAAAAGGATACTCACACGACTACTCCTTGCGCACCGGCGCTCAAGAATTTCAGTTTTGTGTATCGTCGTGGCACTGTGAAGGAAATGGAACCACCTTTCTTATCGAGCACGTAAGATGTGTGAAATCCACCCGCATTTGTCATCTTTGGTCGATGGTTGGTCGATGGTTTGGTCGAATCTAAACCAAATCAATTGGGGAATATTACGTGGAAAAGAGAGGAAAATGTACAAAGACGAAAGGAATAGTCGACTAATGAAATGAAATGCGCCAATTGACATCAATTGTCTCTTTCTCTCATTCTCACTAGGGGTTGACGAGAAACTCTCAAAGAGAGCTCGATTACTCATCCAAAAGATGAAGGTCGATAGATGCGTGCGAGCATTACTCAGATATTATTTTCTACAACAACCTGATGCAGTAACATAAAAATCGATAATCAATTTATTTAATGTATTAAATGTCCCGGCTCTGCCATTTCTCATCTTGCCGATGTATTTGAGGTCTGTATTCGGGCTCAAAATGTGCGCAATCCAAAAATAAACTATTTTTTCGAACAAATCGATAAACATGAAACCAAGAAAAGTTGTGTATGGAAAAGCGCCATTATCCATAGCGACAGCTAATAATCGCAAAATCGTGTAGGTTGGGTGCATACTAAGCACTGCTTAATAATGTTTTGTGATCATGGTCGTAAACATGATAGCGCTTCCCCATCTCTCCTCGCTCCCTTGATCATTTCCTCTCTCTTGATTGAACTCGCATCTTGCAGTTGAGTGGTTCTACTCCCTTTATTCACTTCCCTTATTCTTAGGCGAACTGCACGTTGCGAGAGCCGTCTGTCTTCATTCAATTACGTTGATTTTTATGTTTACAGATATGAGTTGTTGCTTCTTTCCTTCGTCTGACCGCAGTTCCAGCCCAGTTGACATGAACTTAGGCAGTTCCAACAATGCAAACACCAATATTTATGAGATCTCAGGACAGGTAGTCGAATAAAACAGCCAATCAATTTTTTTTAATTCAAAGGATCTCCATATTTTTAGGATTATATCTCGACAGTCCCTGAGGATGTGCACCTTTGCATTTTTCTCATTTAACACAGTGAGTCGTTTAAATAAAATATTTGACGTTCTCGAAAATTTGTCAGCATCGACGCTCAAAATCTGTGGCTGGCCAATAAGAAACTTCTTGCTGTTAGTCGCCACAGAGACTTCTACCAGTTCTTCGATTCGGACTATTCCAAATATATCAGAGAAAAATCAGCTTCAAAGAGACGAAAGGTCCGTCTAAGTATCTAACTAGAACTGTTAGGGTGAAGATCCGTCTCTTCATCCCGCGTGCTCTCTCGTCGCTCTGACCGGTGAGAGAGTGCACGGAATGAAGAGACGCATTCTTCATTCTGACAGGCCTAATTCTAATCCTTACAGATTCACCAATGTGGAAAGGCGATATTTTTACCGAGAAATGAGACCTGTTGTCGTAACACACCAAAACCGGAAAATGTTCTCAAGCTAATTCCTTCGTTACTGCTTCGATTCTCTATCAAATCCTTGAAATTCGACTCAGTAAGAACCCATTTCTACCAATGTTAATAATGTTACCCTATTGATGGTTCAGATGCTTATCGATTCTGCCTTCCTAAATGAGTGCCATCAAGTATTCAAGACCATCATGGTGGAAGAAATTTCGTTTATTAACACTGAATTCACCGCCGGAGTCGATAAGGAATATTCGTACAAGTGAGCAAACGCATATTGCATACTGACAAGCACGATTTAAGATTTACTGAGTGGCTGGCTTCATTGAAACCGCAGATAATTCATTTCGGAGAGTGTAAGGTCGTCAACAACGATCTCATTAATGACCATTTTCTCAGCAGAATCAGAGCTGCAAATTGCCGGAAAGGCCCACTGGTAAGAGTTATTGTTTTCGAAAAGATTTCCATTTTTCTCATGTTCTAAAAAATATGAAAGGTGGAATCGCAGTCCAAGAACGATCAGCTTTTCAGAAACTGTTCACTTCGTTCCAAGGGGTCAATCTGTCTCAATCTGAAGATATTAGATCAACCATGATGAACTGGTTGCGCGATTTGCTCAGTGTAAGTTCACTTGAGAAATTATGTCGTGCAAAAGAAACAATCGCGCAGTTAAAAGTTAGTCGCGCCGTTGCCGCGTGACGTCTTGATTGTGGCAGCAATTTCATATCAACATTGTATCAGATGATCGTGAAAACCCCGAGAGAATGTCGTTGCGAACTCAACATCGGCTACATCTATAATGATGACGATTATTTCGGTCCTGAAATAATGATGATTTAGTTGTATAATATTAATTGAAATACAAGGCATGGCTCTTTCAAAAATACAGAGGCTATTTAATTTTTATTCTGAAATTATTTCAGCTGGAAGCTCCATTTCGAATGAACGTACCGAATGTGATGACACTGAAGAGCACCGGTGAATCATTGTGGTTTCTCCTCGGAAGAAATGTTCTTGTATGCCAGAATATCGTCAAAGCAAATTCGATATTTTAAGCTACTGTCGATCTTGTAAAATCTTGTAAACCCATGTTGCTTTTTTATTGATAAAATAATCGTTGTATGATATATGGTATTTTTTGCTTAATTTTGTTGTAGCATTGTCAATAAACGAAGTTATCGTCCGTGTTCGACTGAAATTGGAGCACTGTGTTCACAATTTCTCACATTTGCGTCATTTTTCAGAAGACGAATGAAAATGTTACAAAAGAGGCAACAGTTGACTTGCAAGCATCTCAAAGTTGTCGCAAAATCGGATGCTGCAAGTGAAGTACTATTAGACACAATCTTCTCGTACCGTCAGCTCACAAATCTCGTGACACGATCTGGTTTAATAATTTATTGTCATTATTTCAATTTCAACCACAAATAAAGGTCAAATATAGGTAAAAACAAAATTTAAACGTAAGTAGAACGTAAGAAGTCTTGAAGAAGAAACAAACAATTGGTCGATTGCTCAAGTGCGATCAATCAATATTTCCATTGGACAGAGATAGCTAAATTTATTTCACATGAATGTAACTTTTTTTTATAAACTAGCCAGCCGATGATGATACTCAATTCACAAAAGGAGTTTTTTTCTGTTGATTCACAAGATCAAGCGACTAATGATCTGATTAATCAGTGAAAAGTTACGGTATCATTCATCAGCATTAATACATCGCAATGAACACGCCTTTTCTGCTCGCTCTATTTAAGTATGTTGAATCCCCTCGTTCATTATCACCTGATAATTAACACATTATCCGTCTTACGTTCTAGTATTGATTAAGGAAGTAGTTAGATTTAAATTATTCTAATTCGATCATCTCTATGATTTTTTCAATGATGCCCTAATAAAATAATTGACCAATTTTGTTTGTATGTGATACTCATAATTTTTTTCAGATGATTTTACTACTGTATATTATATTGTTTCCTTCCATTTTCACAGAAATCATACCACCTCATTGCATTAAAACCTCTTCCATAAATGGCCAGCATTCGAATGGTATGAACTTCTCATCTTTTTGTTTTGGGGAAGAAAGTGAATATAAAGTAGAGCCTATTTCGCAAGCACTTAATCCAGTTTAATGGGTTCGCGATCAATTGTTCTCATTAGCAGCTTTGATTTATCATCATGTAGTCACTGCATTTCCGTTGTCTCCCTGCCATGCTTACTAGTTGAATCACGTAATCATTACGGGAATTAATAATGCTTACTTGAGGCGATGTATCACTCAATTCGCACGTGATGCATTTCTCCATGGGACTGCACAGTACAGTCTGCTTCCGAATGAAAGATGTGAATAGAAACTCGAGCGAATCACTGTTACATACAGTAACATTTGAAGGATTGGAGCACCATCACGCTGTCAGTGACCTTCCCACAACTTGCGTTATTTTAGTTAAAAGTGTCTTCCAGGTAACGAAGGAATACAACTTCGCTATTCCGCAAATGCGCAAGGAATGCTTCTGTGAGTGCGGATCCACAGAGAGATGCAACGCGAAATCCTATGCATTCACAACATGCCCTGGTGTAAGCGAAATTTTTTTACAATTATGAATACTAAATAGATTACTCAGTCTGGCGGATGCTACCGTACTTTATTTGCTCATCAATCCAACACTTCGTGCGCGAGTTCTTCTCCATTGGGCTCGAATCTGTGTTGTGAGCTCAGTTTCAAACCGTACGAGGTTGGGCATACTTCTCCATTCTGATCACAATTCCCGTTAATACTCAATGTTTCAGAACAAAACTTACGCGGCTTTTAAATTGGAAGAACATCCAACAGCATTCGCGATTTTCAAATACGCTGCTTATGATTTTACGGGAAATTCATGGATTATAGAGAACGAAACTACTATTGGTATTCCACTCGACGGAAGATCCCAGAAAAAGTAAGTGAAAATAAAAAAAAATTATTTCTAGGAAAAAGTATCTTTTTAGAATGTTTGGCGCTCATGATACGCTTGAAATGGACATATCCGGAAGGATATCTCGACAGTTAAAGGGTGGAATGTACTTTACACAACTGAATTCTTCTGGAAAAATGGATGGAATCAGACACGAGCGAATAAATAAATTCACTGAGAACAAGTAAGCAATCGCCCTTTCTCAGACTCAGCGAATTGTGAAAATAGCGTAAAATATTCCTGTTCAGCCCAAACAATTTGGGATGGTATCGTCGAAACGAAAGCAATGGTCACTTCTACATCTCAAAATGGAGATCGGTTCTCAAAAATGTTTTCGATGCCAGAGTCGAGAATTGTATGGCTCAGACATATACCTACTCGTTTGACGCCGAATATTTTGCGCTTAACGAAGTATGTTTTGTTTTCTATGATATAGAGTATTGTATAGAAGTTTTCAGAAGCCTATTGATTTCAAGCTTCCTCCCTACGTAGAGGATCAACATCATTGGATTGAAAGGGCAGCATTCAGCAATGAATCTATGACACAAGTCATCGTATCCTACAAAGAAGGAACAAATCTGGACATTGGACTCCATGTTAGACTTCCACGACATCTGTAGATAATAGTCCAAGAATAATTTCAATAATTGCAGGCATCGACTGCCTCTGCGGGCAATCTATTCTTCCTACACAATTCATCTCACATCGACTCATTTAACGGATCGATCATCTTTGATTACCAATCTCGTCACTATCTTAACATCTTCGTCAATGGATCATCGGGCATTCTTCATGGAAGCATCCATGCTGGAGATTCTGCCGAATCTTTAGAGGTGAATTTTCGCAGTGCTCCTTGCTATCAGTAAAATTACACAGGCAGATAACTAGAGCCAAACAAGGTACTTACTAAATTACTCTTCTTTAGATTCATTCTTTCACAATCTACGTTCATGAAGTTGCCCCAACCAATCGATCATTCATCATTCGTCTCCCTGCTACAGTGGAAAAGAAAGGGATGTTTGTATGCATAAGGGCTGATGAGACGAAAAAGGATGTCTGTAAGAATCTCCATTACGAAGAGCAAGAATTTGAGGTACGTAATTTTTGCTGATTTAGAAGTGAGAAAGTGTTTACATCCTACAAATGAACGCAATTTGAGGTTAACGTTGAGAAGAATACGGTCCAAAAGGTTCAAGGAGATTGCACCAATTGTAATAAACCCAAAGATGCATCCTTCGTTGATACGTTGAAATCATTCGTCGAGTTGTTTGTCCCACGCAATTGGATGTCTCAATCGGCTGCTGGAGATGCCCTCTCGAAAGCGAGTGATATCATCCGGCTCGTAATTGGAGCAGTTATTCTCTACTTTATCTTCGCTAATTTCATCGTTCCCTTTTGCCAGGTATACAGGACAAATTTTTTTTTATTATTAAAATGTTATTTATAATTTAAAAAAATATTCTAGTGCTGCATCTGTCCTCTTTTCGTTGCTAGAATGACTCGGCCGCCGGAGGAACCACGATACAAATCTAAGAGGAAGAATAGGGTATACGATGAAGAATATGTTTAAACAAGAAGCCATTACTTTTTATATATTTTTATCACCGTGTATTATGTGAAAGTCATGATAAACAGTTATCCCGTGAAAGGAAACTCATTTCTGAAGAACACCATATCCCTGTGACGCAAATATCTTACTAAGCTATCTACCACAATCGAGATGTTGATTAGAAGAGAAATAAATGAATGAAATTACAGGCGATTGATTGATTCTAACGCGAACGCCCTCATATATCAGTAATCATGAATAAGAGACGAAGCGAGGCAACGCCCTTAATCATCTATTTATCAGCTCGCTCTCGTTTCGCATACGTGATCTCTTATTCGATCTCCATGTATTGCATGTCCGTTCGTGCTCATTTTTTCAGTGTTTTTCATTCAAATCATTTTTTTTCAGAAATGGGTTCCTTTCTTAGCAGCGTGAAGATGCGCAAAAATACTAAGGAAATTGTTGAGAAAGGTTGGGAAATACAATCTTCCGAGCTTCAAATTGGAGAAATTACCGTCAAGCGGGAGGAAAGTGAAACATGTACTGTAATTTACAGTATTTTACAGTAAAAAAAAGTGCAGGCTGCCATTTCCGTCAGAGTTGACGAAATTGCGCCAAATTTGGATTTTGAGCTTTTCAAGTGATTACCTAAAATGTGTTTTCAGGAAATTAAAATTGGTCACTTCTAACTAGTCAAACTCGGAAAAGCATGAAATTGCAACAAGTGGTGTAAATTTCGTGGTGTCGTGCGCTTTCGTGCGCTGGTGCAATTTACATTTTACGCTTCGCGCTTCACGCTTTGCGCTTCACGCTTCGCGCTTCGAGCGCGCTTTCACGCTCGGTGCGCGTTTCTCTCGTTTCTTCTGGAATTTGCTCTCGTCTTCTATTTTCGTTGTTTTTATTGATTCATGTTGAATTTTTATTAATTTTCCATTTCAGGCCGCAATGGACGCGTTTCGCGGCCAAGCAGAGC
>LS485985.1:0-10855 GCA_900490705.1 Pristionchus arcanus
GGCTTTATCGACAGTGGCTCGTTGACTCGGAGGGGAACTGCTAAGAGGGGAGTAGAAGGCTACATGCCGCGAGAGCGGAGAAGACTTGAACTGCCGGACTCAGGAATGAGTTCTGCAGAACGCTTGCTTGTCTCCTCAACAAAAGCCACGCTTGCCGGGAATGATTACGAACTCCATTCCGAGATGGATGTTTAGGTTCATGGACAAATGTGAATGTCGACACGCTGGCTGAAGAAAAGAGTTAAACATTTTGAAGCTAGTCCGCACGACTCCACATATCCACACATAGTTTACGAAATGATAGAAAATTCGCGTACCTATATTCTTTGTGCAGTGACAGTTCCTGCTCAATGTTCATTTTTTTGTCGAATTCAGATTTGCTGAATCAGTCTCAGGTCGAGAGGGGACGAACCCATGTAGAAGGCTGAAATGAACAAGCAATTTTATAGACTAAAATCTAAAAATAAGATACGAAAACCGAAACGAAGAGGAGGAAACACTGGGCGCAATGGCAGAGTGGTGGATGAGTCAGTCGAGAGTAAAGAAAGGGGAGTGAATGTTGCGAAAAAACGAAAGATTGAAGAAGAAGAGATGGAATGGGCGGAAGGATAGCACGAGCTGAAAGTTGCGTTTCTTGTCAATCAAATTCTCCTTTCTGTCAGCCAAAGTACTTCTCCTTTGTTTGCGACTTTCTTTGATAAGAATCAAACACTTCAAACGTTGAGTGACGATTGTCTATTTTTGCAGTTTTCATTTATCGTTTCATTTATCGCAGATATTTTTCGCTTCTTCGAATTTCTTACAATTAAACATGATTAAATATCTTCAGCCCTCTACATGGTCTCATCTAGCTTCCTCTCATTGAGGAGTAACGAAATGACCCGCATTATCCTATAAAAGTGAGCTTTTCTAACTTATTTGACTGCAGAATAGCAGACTATTTATTGTAAATAGATCAGTTTCACTTACAGAGCCCTCCTAATCCTCAAGTGAAAGTTGAAATCGGTTGAAATCGCATGTGTATACGACGACGGCTCGTATTGTGTTACCTTTATCGATGGAAGATTGGATGATAGTAATTTGGCGAAATAGTAAATTATTGTAAAATATCCAAACCTCTCAAGCAAATAAACTGGAGGACACGGACAGACTTTGTTCATTGTAGTAATTGTGAACAGTGATAAAATACGTTTATTTTTTTATTCTCATTTTACTCGATTGTAGAAAGAAGTTTTACTTCCAGCATATATTGCAGCAATATGGTAGAGGCTCATGTCAATTTCTTCCGGTGTTCTATTTCATCTATGGACTCTCAGACTCTTTCTATAGACTCTTTCGTTCAGCAGTTGAGCTCATTGTTGCGACCAATCTTTATTCAATTTTGCATAACATTATTATCTTTCCAAGCTACACAACATCCTACTTGTGCATTGATCACTGGTGGATGGTCTCCTTGAACAATCCGCCAGGAAAAAATAGCGATTGCATATATGTTCTGAAAATTGTGGAGTAAATTTGCAACATCTTCTTCACTCTCAATTCGTATCGTCTCATAAAAATAAGCGAAAATGTCAGAATAACTCACGCTTTTCAGGCATTGAAACAGTGGAACTTCATCGCGTTCAATACATTATTTGTCGGTCAAGTTGTTCAATTTTCTTAAATTATTAGCTGTGCAATATTATAATCATATTCTAGCTGAAGTATGTTCATATCATATTTCTAAGAAAGATCAAGAAAAAACCTGTCATCGATACTGCTTATTCACTCGAGTTGTTGACTTCTATTTAAAGGCTATTATGGAGTCCGTTTAGGGGACTGGAAATGAGAAGTAAAATAATGTTTAGAAAATCTATAAAAATAGTAATCGAAGAGGAAGCGAGAAAAGCGAGCAAACTCTACGATCAATGCAAGAAAGGGTGAGTCAACCGAAAGAAAAGAGAGAGAAGTGAATGTTGCGTTGATCAAAAAAGGTTGACGAGATAGAGCGAATATCTATTTCCTGTCAATCAACATCGCCTTTCTACTGTCACTCGATTGCTTTCTCTATCTATCATAGTGAGATCATAGTGTCTACGCAAAGCGCTTGCGTTGAGTTTGCAGCGACCAACTGTTTTGCCATTTCAATTTTCCCTTCTCATCATCGACCATGAAAAGTATTCTCCATTCCCTGTTGATTTCTGCATTTTCATTGAATTCTTTAATGCCTCCTACAGTCTTCTACATGGTCTCAGCAACTTTGAATGGAAACTAATGGAAAATTATGATTGTCAAGGTATATATATGATCTTCCATCTCTAGTATCTCGCAAAAAAATACGATCCTGATTTGAGTTTGACATTTATTCTCCGGCAAATATTTTCAGACTATGATGACGATTTTGAAGTTGCGATGGTATTTTAGGACTCGGGATCAAGGAGAGAATTCGTTCGAAATCCATTAGGTTTGTTCCATCAAATCCTTATTCTTGCATTTGAAGAATTTGTCTCTGTACTTTCGCATTATTCTGAAATGACGATACTAATTCTCCATAATGATATGCCTTCTCTCATCCACTCATTTTGCAGGTGTACGAGTCGATATATAATGCGTAAATATGAATCGATTCGTGACATTCATATGACGGGAAGAAGATTCTGCTTGAGCCCAAAAAACCTCTTCAGTTGTCCAGTGCATCTTTCCCACAGCTCACTGCTCATCTTTTTTCTTCAGTTGAAATATTGATACATTATTCTCGGAAGTGGAGAGTTGTGCCCGTGTAGGAGGCTGAAAAGAAGAATGCTATTTTACAGGCAAAAACGGATAATGAAGCAACGAAACACACAGGCAAACGGACACGCTCTCAATCGATGCAAGAGAGGGTGAGTCAATCGAAAGAGAGAGGGGATGAATGTCGCAAAAATGAAGGGAAAGAAGAACGAGGTGGAATGTATCTAATGCAACCGTCCTTTCTCTTTCAATCAAAATTACAAAAACTGTCCCACTCTCAACATTGGGCCGGATCTCTCAATATCAGACAGAAAAATAAAGAAAATTTTCGAACAGAGCTGTCAATCAGCCTTTCTACTATCCCATGTGATAATTGTTGGTCCTTTTATGAGTTGTTATCCAATATAGTGGCTCTTCATCTTCCCTCGATAGCCCCCCCCCTGTATTTCTTCCCGGTCTTCCCAATGATCTCGAACATTGACAGCAACCTTGACCATGAATATTGTTGCTCCATGAGCTGTTGATCCAGAACGTTAGCTTCATTCTTTCTACGGGATTTCCTCGCATGCATTGCATATCTTGAATGCCGACATCAGAACGAGGTTCCAGATTAGTGCACCTTTCGAAATCTCCTCCTGAAACATGGTCTCGTACATCACATTCAATTTAATTATTTAATTTTTCTAATAATTATTATCAAACTCACGCTATTGATGCAGTCAATTGAAAGCATAGTTGTGTGTGATACTTGTCTTGTCCGATTAAAGCATAAATATAGCGGGTATGCAATCTGCAACAAAAGGACAATTTCAGTAATTGAATGTGGATCGTCTAAGGACAGAGGAAAGTTGCTCGCGTACCTCGCCCATCATGTAATGAATATCTTTGACTTTTTTCTTCAGCTAAATTGATTTGTGAGTGCAGCTCGGAAGAAGTGGGATGAGCCCGAGTAGAAAGCTGTAATGAAGTAGGAGTAAATTGAAACGCTAAAATCGAAAAAATAAAAGTAATGGAACACGAAAGCGAAAGGAATCGGCGCTAAATGCAAGAATGGATGAATCATCCGAACGAGAGGAGGCGGGAGGAAGCGCGACAAAAACGACAAGGAAGAAAGGGAGATAGCGATAAAGTGAAGTGACGAACAGAAGAGGGGAGACTGAATGTTGCGAAAAAATCCCTTCGCTCTTTTCGCTTTTTTAGTCTCTCGTCACATTTCCCCTAGTAATTGCTTACAATGCATGTACTCAAGCAAGCTCTAGTTCGGTTTCTTCTTACTTTCGCACTTTTCTTTTGTTTTTTCTCCCATTTTCACATCGTAATTGTGTTGGTGTCATTTGTGATTCTTACCCTATGTGAATAGGGTAAGAATCACAAATCTCGAAATGCAGCCACCTACTCTGGCTCATCATCTTCCCACTACAAGAACTATCATTAATTGACGATATGCCCCTTCATCAAACTACCGACGTATGAAGCCGTTTTATGGGTATGAGGCTACCCCGTAATTTGATTAGCGGAGCGTCAACGTCAATAATCAAACTTGGATAGAAGAAATGATTTATGTTGACATTGAAGGTAGAAATTCGAATTAGGCCTTTCATAATTTCAGGATGCTGTGAAGTTCTCCAGCGCACTGTGATTTGCCCTGTCCGTAACTCTTTCCGTTTGCTAGGAATTTATCAACGTCATGATTGAGACAATGCATAGATGAGCTTATTTCGTCTAGAGACATTTGACAATGATACGCTCAGAAACGTTGTAGTAATGATTTGAGAATCATGAGAATAAATCATGATTGCTGTTGGTGTTTCATTCTTCTGACACTTCGTCTGGTTTGGTCAACTTCTTTTATATTTTCTACTCGATCAAAGAAAAATTTACCCTTTAACGAGATAAGGCAGACAATAAGAGCCTTATGAAACACATTTATGTGATGCAGTTCCACAATAATTCATTTATTCAACTTTGTTCGAAATTGCCAGTTCTCGTCCAAATGTAGAGTGTTAATGAATATCAACGAAATCAGCAAATTCATTCTCCTGAAATTTTTCGAGTTAAAGGAGTGAACTCAATTTGTCAATATGGCAGCATGAGGAATTCATCTCTATATTTTAGGCGTTCTCTCGTAACTCTAAACCTTGAGGTCTGGGTTGCGCTCACCCTGTCGCCACTTGGTGTGATACATGGTCATAAATGGCTGCAGCTAGTGCTAAACAGGTGAGAGAGTTTATGAAATGTGGAGAGGAATTCACCATCCTTGCAGCCCTACTCATCAACACTCACTTCGGCATCACGACTGTCTCGCAAGAGAAAAGGTTCCATAAGGTTCGGTGTGATCATTATTCGGTTTCCATAGGATCGATATTTGGAAATAGATGAGCCTGCGTAGGGGGCTGGAATAGAAAGGGAGTAAAAATATACGAAATTGCGAAAGTATTAATCGTAAAGTGGATGTGAAAGGGTAGCTACACTCGACGATCAATGAAAGAAAGGATGAATCAGCGGAAAGATAAGAGAAGAGTGTCGCAAAAAAAACGAGAGACGAGCGTCGCATTTCTTGTCAAACAAAATGTTCTCTCTTTTTGTTTTCGTTCTGTCAGTCACCTTATCATTTCAGTTCTTTGTTTTGCGTTTTCAATAGGCATTGAGATGTGGCACTGTTGTTCTAAAATTGTCCGGTCCGAACTGCCAACAAGTGGCAGGAGTGGTAATGTTGCAATCAGTTTCACCTCTTCACTTTAGTCTTCCTTTCATCTTTCACTTTCATCCCCCGCTTCCAATGAAATTTCGTGTTCCTTTCTTCTTCTCTTTTCTACTACATTTTGCCAAAGACCCGTTCAACCGCTAGCAACATGTATACCGCTCTTTTCGTGATTTCGGATGATGATCCCATACTAATCAATGTCATTTCCAGCAATCTACACCGGCTCATCAACTAGGGAAAGGAGGAAAGTGCAGCTGTATAGCATGTATCGCTAATAATAATCACCAGTGAGTCGACTACAGTTCTCCCTTTCGAAACAATAACTCGACGAACCTTGTGTTCAGGGATTTCCTGCTTCAAGCACTTCGAAGCATAATGATTCGTTATTTTCATAATTTTTCCTTTTCGTCGATATGTTGCCATGTATTCTCGTTTGAAGTCCGAAATGCCCGAAAAATATCGTAATTGCAGGAAATCTACGGCACATCAATACCTTCTGAAATCAAGCAGTGTATCAGCGACCGTTACGGCCTGTCGTGCAGAAAAGTGTGTGTTGCATCGAGGGATTGTTAGAAGACGAGAGATGAGAAAAGTTATATTCACTGATAAATCCCGTACTTGCAATAATCAGATTTAAATAAATTGATTATTCAACCTCACCATGCAAAAGTATCTTTGTCTTATATATTTCGTTCCTCACCAAGATGACCTCTGAAATGTTGCGATTAATTCCGTCCCTCTTCACCTCTCGTTATCTCCCTTCCTTCTCCTCCACTCTTCCCTTGTCCCGGTTCTCCTCGTCTCTGTTTTTTTCTGAGATTCATCTCCTCTTTTCAAGCCAATACATCCTTTCGGCATTGTATTACTCTTGTTCTTCGCCGAAACCTAATTTTTGGATCTATTACAGCTATCTACGCTAGCTCTGCATCATTCTATTGAAGGACTACGATTCTATATCTGAACAATGAAAAGGTTTGATTTTTTTTAGATAGCTGTGTTTGAATTGCGCATTTCCAGATAGGCTTAAGATTATCTGTGCAAGACGACTGTAGAGGTTTCGCAGACTGTAAAATTGCACCGAGAAACTTTTGAAGTGCTATGCAAGATGCCAAATTTTACGTGAGTGAATATCGGGAAATATTTTCTCTAACAATATTTCTTTTCAGGAATTTTGCAGTCAACTACCCAAAATCGACTCACAAGCAGCCCTTGTCGTCCTGAATCGCCTTTATTTTGTACAAAAATTTATAAAATTAATAAATGATTTCAATCTTCGTTTTTGTTGTCGCAAACTTGAACGTTCCTTTCAAGTGACCAAAGTTCGCACACGAGAGCTTTTTATCAGCGATTCTTGCACACTCTCAGTCAGACAGCCGAGACAGCACTAGTGTTCGAAACACGGGTAATTGTCTCTTCATTTCCCACACTCTCTCACCGGTAAGAGAGACGAGAGAGTGTGTAAAATGAAGAGACGGCGACCCGTATTTCGAACTCTAGACAGCGCGCAAAATGAAGAGGACCTGTTCTCGTCTCTTCCCTCATCTCAGACAACGCACTCGTCTCTTCATTTTGCCTGATATCTCGTAAGACAAAGTAACGAGAGTGCGAAATGAGCGAGACAGCCCTTCCACCCCTCCCCCCTTCGTTCCCTCCTTCTCATTGATTGCCGAGAGCGCTTGGGCCCTCTATCTCTTCTCTTTTCTTCTCCCGCGTCATTTCCGCCTTTCTATTCGTCTTTCTTTCTTTTCGTATAGTTCGAAACCTCGTTTAATGCACTCTTTTAACGGTTAGAAGCGGAAGAGTGGGTGAAATGTTCAGACTTCTCGTATTTCGAATGCCACCTTGTCTTCAAAATTTTTGTTTTTGAATTACAGCCATCTACCCTGGCCCATTCGCTTTCCGCCAAAGGACAATATGAGGAGCAATCGGAAATCTATATGAAATACGAGTGCGTTTGCTTTACATTGTAGTATTTTTGCTTCTTAGACTTGCCTGAGTATTCCCAATTCGCCTAAGCACTTTCAGAGCTGCGAATTGTCAATGCTTCGTAAAAGTGCTAAAGGCATCATCGAACATGCCCATGAACTCTTCGGTAATCGATACGAAGCAATACTGGCAGCTGATTTCAGGAAATGACGACGGAATTGTGAGTGCTCTCACTTTGCAATGCTCTCTCGTTTCTCCGACAGACGGGCAAAATGAAGATACTTGAGCATTGCACTCGAGTATACCTAGGCTCCATGGGAATTGCATTTGCCTACTCATCACAATACGCCCCTCTCTCACATCGCAATGCTCTCTCGTCGGTTAGCCATAAGAGATGTAAAATGAAGATACGACGGTTCATATTTTGAGCTCTAGTGATGTGATAAATTGTGCTTTGCAGTGAACACCACCAGGACAAACAATCTGCCCATTCACACGTATGGAAATTTCACAGCACACAAAACAGTGCACGCGCGATGGGAGGATTCATCGACCCGTCCTCTTGATATTGTACGATTAATGAGATGTGATAGTGATAAAGCAATGAACTCGACGCTACTCGATCGCATGGTATCCTCGACTCCGTACAGGACAGTACCCAAAGATATTCAGTATCCATCCCTAGCCTCTCGATATTGTACGATTAACGAGATGTGACAGTGATAAAACAATGATCTCAATACTACTCTACTACTACTCAATACTACTCGATCACATGGTATCCTCGACTCCGTACAGGACAGTACCCAAAGAGGTAAAGTACCGCCCTCTCGAGATCGTACATGATTGATGAGATGTGAACTTGATAAAGAATGGTCTCATTAGCACTTCGTTTCCATTGTAAAAATGAAAATTAGCATCTATTTACGTTACACCAATGTGCCACACAAATCATCATAGGGACTAAAAGTCCATAGTCATTACGTTAGACATGCTGATTCGATGGCTATGGCGATGTCATGGTACTTGCGATGACATTGAAGGGTGGGGCCCATGCTCTCTCCATTTGGCACACTCTTTCGCTGATCTGTCCTATTCCCTTCTTGCTATATCATCGCACGATTTCGAGGACATCGCAAGAAAGGAAGTGGATGCGATATATCGAATTTGCATCCCTAGTGGGCACTATCTTCACTATTGCAATATCTCCCTCCTCCTGTGATCTCTCTTCCTTTCCCTCTCACCCCCTCCTCATTATCTCTCCATCCAGCCGGGCGGTATATTGGTAGTGGCCTCGGCCGAGGAAGGTATCCTTCCCTAGATAGAATTGGACGGCAGGGTATTGTAGTGCGTCTGGCAACCGGCCTTTCGATGGGTATAGCTTGTCGTGGATACAGCTTTACCTAGCATCTCTCCTATCACCTTCCTCTCGACCTTGATCACTATTTATCGCGTTTTCTTCTCTACTATCATACTTTGCGAGCCTCCCTTTTCACAAACGAATTGTTACCCTTTCTTCATGCTAATTCAAAATCAATTGTTCAAATTGAAGCCATCTACATGGAGCACACGAACATTCATCACTGAGGAAAAGAGAAATTACGTAACCCGCAACCGACATCTGAAGGCACTCTTAAGCGTGAGCATTTTACTATTGGATACAAAGTGCTTATCTTGTGCTGAAACGCCTAAATTAATCATGCCTCTTTGCAGCAAGCGATGAAAGAAGAAATGATTCCTTTTGGGTGTGCGTGAAAAACACCTCTCCCGCTGGAGCGCGCCTACTCTTTCCGACGCCGATAAGATTACGTACTTGCTTGCGTCTCTGCGATTTAGCTGATTCTTTGAGACTTTGACCAACGACTAAATTTTTTAAAAAAAATGGAATGACTTTCCAAACTTTTCCCAGAAAACTTCCAATTGAAGTGCCTCGTTGATTTCTTGTACCTCGAAAATACTTTTTATATCAGCACCACCGGATTGATTTTTGAACAGCTTCATTTAATCTTGTGATAAATGGTAAATGATAAATGATAAACTGATAAATGGTGTACTTCATGAAAGAAATGATCTTTAAAAATGACATTGCTTGAATGTTGTTAGTGACGCTTCTTCAGCTATGGCGGCACATAACCAGTTCTCGAAAATCAATTTCTCCAGGTCGTAAATTGTAATAGCGAATAGTGTTGAAGACTGCATTCGAAACAGCCCCGTACTCGCCAGATACTAGCACACTTCTGAGCTGATGTGCCGTTGTATTTCCGAGGATGGAGAAGCTGATGACGACGTGGAGTGCCTTGCTGCCAGCTTGCGTAGACGGCGAATACTTTGAGAGACGTGACTCTGTGAGAATGGTTCGCCAAATCCAGACCTAACATAAAAGAGCACGAGAGGCGCAGAAAAGAGACACTGTTGATGTTGACTTTTATTTCGCGCCTCGCTCTGTGTGAATGAAACCTGTGCGAACAATACAATACAAGGTTCTGCTTTTTCATTTCCTTTTCCTCTGCATTATTTGGACACTTTGATCGTTTCTCGCCATCTTGATAAATTTCCTCACCACCCGCTGTCACATCCTTGGCGACTCCAACAATCTCAGCGGGTAGTCTGTGTATCTTCCCGCATTGGTATTCTCGTTTATCTTGTCACTTTCACTTTTACTACGTTTATCCTGCCATCAAGCCAAGGGGCATGCACGAGGAAGCGTAATTAGACAGGGGATTTGAATCTTCGTATCTCTGAGGACAAACAATCTCTGACAGTAAGAAGAATCCGTCGTTTTCATTCACTTTCTCTTGTCGGACAGAATGACGAGACGAATTATCTATTTATTCTGACTCTCTATGAGATATCATTCCGTGTTAGGCGCCCCATCATGCAAAAAAATTCTCGGACAGTATACTTCATTTTCAAGCCTTCAACCAGGACAGCTTCAATGTGCATCGCAAACGACCAACTGTATTATTTTCCTTTGTCCTCACATCCTTCTAGTGATAACAAATTTTGCATGTCCTCTTTTTCGGTCAAGGCAGCCGAGAGATCGATAGAGCGATAGTTGCATGCTTGTCCAACACTCCCCGCTCCTTATCATTGATCATTGCAGAGAGTACACTCAATTTCATTCCCATCCTTGTCGTAATATTAGTCGACTCCCTTTCATCTATTTTTGCCTCGTCCTCATAGATAGTTTTTATGCTCACAAAAAACGGTTCTTTAATTATAGCCTTCTATACTGGCTCGGATACTGCCTATTCAAGGCGTAGAAATGATTCCACGAAAAAATGATTAATCTATCGATCAGGTTGGTGATTATTACTTCCAACTCAATGAAGCATCTTTATGTTCAGTACCTACAAGCCTCAAACAAAAGAAAAGGGATGTGTAACTACAATGCTGAAGACTGTAAGCAAGAGTATCACTTCGTACTCAAGCTTCGCTTTCGATTAATGAGGTGAGAGTCCTAGATTCTCTGCGAATTGAATGAATCTCAGGAAATGAGCTCGGAAGAAGACCAGG
>LS485987.1:0-67580 GCA_900490705.1 Pristionchus arcanus
GATGCCAAGAAGCTCGCCGAAGAACAGGCGAAGGCCAAGGCTGAAGAAGAGAAGAATGCTGATCTATTTATGTCAGCGACAGTGACTCCTCTAGGAAAAACCGCTTCGGAGGAAATTCTGGAGGATAAATCCGCATCAATTACGATGAAATTGGACAAGGAATCAAAAGAAGTGGAGACCAAGAAGAAATTTTCTTTCTCAAGAGACAAAAAGTGAGTGGTGGCATAATATGGCCACTCATTTATAAATTGAATATTCCCATCGTCATCAGCACCCTTGAGAACCCGAAAGCCGAGTGTTTCATGAAATCTATATTTTTGGACTGTGCCGACGCTTTTTCTTATGCGAACGGGATCTAAAATTATACCTTTCAGATTAGCCGAAGGATCTTGCGCTGTTGTTATCTCGCAACCTCGAACCACTCGGGAAAATCCGTCATTCAAGTTCGTATTTTTCAATTAACAGAAATTTTTTTCAATAACTAAAATAAGAATCATTTGGTTTGAACATGTCAATGTATTTTCTCTTCAGATGCTCAACTCCTCTCTACACTGAAATCTTTGTCGATATTCCTCTGGTGAAACAACGCACGCAAAAGGTATTTCAAAAATCATTGATAATGTGAAGTACATTCGATATTCCATGAATTACTTGCATGTTTCGATGAAACATCTCATTTTCAAATAATGAAGAACAATGAATTTTTTGTAGATCGGAATTGGCGTCATCTTCGAGAGTCTTTTCCCTCCTGCAGGCAAGACAGAAGAGCCGCTACTCAGTCCCACGTTAGTTACTTTTTTCTATATTTATTCAGTTTCTTCTTTTTCTCCAAATCATTATCAAGAATATAATTAAAATTAGCATATCATATCATATTTTTGTAGTTCTCCAATTCCTCTGCTTTCTCCTCTTCGTCTTTCTCGTCCCGATGCACTCGAATTACATGAGAATATCCTTTCCGAGGTATACAATTAATTAATTAATTATGGCTTTTTTGAAATGGCATTCAATATTGATTTGCAGGCAACAATCGACATGACCATCGCCTCTCCTCTTCCTACCAATTTCACTTTCCTAGTGGATGGACAAGGTACTCAATTATTCCATTTAGTACCGGTGTTCACTGGATCAGCAGACTCCGGCATGTTGATGAACTCTTCCATGCAAATATATTTATTTTGTTTCTCAATATTTCTAGTGGTGATTGATGAATTACAAATGGGCTCAACTGCAAGAGTGTCAGGATAAAACTACATAATTCATTCTCAGAAGTGGATTCGTCGGTTGAGACTGAAGTGACGATAAAGCCAAAGAAAATGAAGAAGAAGACAGTGAAGAAGAACGACAAATTATTGGATGTCGTCGTATCGAGAACGAGAACTTCCTCTGGTTTGTATCTTTCTCATATTCATATTTATCCTGAGATCATACCAGCACTATCGGCGGACATTTTTTTAACCGAATAGTGAGCCATGGTTGCGCTCACCCTGCCACCGAGTGTCGACAGGGTGAGCGCAATCAAAAGCCCCTGTACATAACCAAAAAAGGGTGGTAAATTTAGGGAGAGTATTGGGGAAGAGAATTATCATTTCCTTTAGATTTAATCATTTATATTCTCCAGGAACGAGTGATCTCATGGTCGATGTCGATATCGAAGCTGGAGAAGAAAGCGCCCAGGTTCATTTCACTATTTTTTCGCTAAAAATTATATTTGAATTATTACTGAATTGATTGCAGACTGACGCTCAAGTGGATCTTTCCTTCTGTGATTATGATGAAACGGAACTTTCTCTCTCGGAGACAATGGCTGATGTTATGGAAGTGAGGAATCCACATTCGTTAGAATATAACATCATCGACTTCTTTGTTCAAAAATCCAAGTCCAAAAAAAATTTTACAAAGCAAATTCAGGTTGATGTCATTATGGAAGCTCAGGAGGAACTCGACATTATTGACGCTTATGTTCCTCATCTACCGAACCAGGTGAGAATTACATTTTATTCATGTTAAGATAAAAATTAATCAAAAAATAAATGAGAAATTGCAGTCGATCGAGCATACGATCCAAATGCCGAGTGCTGCTGCTCAAGTCAAACGACTCTTCGATGAATTCCGCATGCCTGCCCGAGCTGAAGTGGAGGTTTGTTCCATTGGTAGATCGATCGCATTTATTCATATTTTGCAGGGCGGAATCAGCGTTATGGAACGTAGAAAGGTGTCAAAGCGTATCATTCTTGGAGCAAAAGAACAGCCGATTGAAGAGAAGGAAGAGGAGAGGGAAGAGTCACCAGGCATGTTTGCAACCTCTTAAATATTTTATCTTATTGAACATTCAAAAAAGTAAGATTTTGCAGAAGAAGCAGAGCAAGAGATCATCGTTCATCCTCAAGCTGCCTGTATCAAACTCATTGATGATGTCGTCTCTTTCACTTCTGAGGTTTGTCATCCGATTTGTCGTCCATCGTGTTCAATTCATTAATTTCAGTCTCGACTACCCATCAGCAATGCTCGTTGGTTCAAGAATGGAATGCAGCTTTCTGAATCGGAAAGAATTTCCATCGAAGTCGACGGAACGAAGTAAGTGATTTTATCGTACTTGAGAAAGATGGGTGTGATTCGTGATTTGATAAATCAAATTCTCAGGTATAATAAATAATCAAGAAATATTTTCAGGACGACTCTCACTCTACGCGGATTCGTTCCCTTCTGTGTGGGTGTCTATCACGTGGTTGTTGACAATAAGATTGGTTCGAATCCCGCTCGTCTCGATGCCCATCTCGCTCCTATTCTTGCATCCTCACTCGCTGGAACCAAGGTAGGCACATTTACATGCTGAGCAGTTACAGTTTCATTCAATATTTAGAACCTGTGCATGTTGAATGATAGCCAAGTTCCCCGCATTAGGGCCTCTTCTACAGGCTGAAAAATAACTCAAATCATTCTGCAGGTGGTCTGGTTGGCCGAGAAGCCCTTCGATTTCCGTTGTTCCATTCTCGCATATCCTCAGCCGGTCGTGAGACTTCTGCACAAGGTAAATGTTTCTAAAAGTTGTGCAGAAAACGTATTCTCTGTAATTATACAATTAATCCTTGCATATTCCAGGGTGAGCCATCAGCTCTTCGTTATGATCTCGAAGAATACGACGACGCTGCGAGTGCACGTCTCAAATCATTGAGAAAGGCCGATTCCGGATCGATTTCTCTCGTTGCCACCAATGAATACGGAGAAGCAACGATGGAATTCGAGATCGAGGTTTGCTATAACTTCTACGGAATCGGTCCGTCGTGCCGGAATTGGTAAAATTAAATTCCTCTCAAATTTTGCCGAGAAAAATGCTTCCTGAATCAAGTTTACCTATTTTTAAAACGGTATTACATCATTATTCCAGGTGGTGGAAGTGCCGACTGCCGTTCGTCAATTGAGAGCAACCGAGGTCACCGATACCGCAGTTACACTCACTTGGCAGGTATGCAGAACGGCTAGCTGATTACATGAATTGATAGGGCCAATATTCGATTTTTTTCCAATACGAATAGACTTGATTCCTAATGCATTCTAGGCACCACTTGATGACGGTGGGGCGCCCATCGCTAAATATACGATCGAGAGGAAGGCTGGCGAGATTACGAGATGGCGCCAGTATGAGACTACTGGTAGGTCGCGATAACTTTTAAATTTTAAGTGAATGATAATATTAACGTATTTTGGAAACAACACAATATACATATACATATACAGAGCCTGGAGTATGCACTATCACAATGGACGAATTGCTTCCCGACGAAATGTACGCGTTCCGTGTTATCGCATCGAATGAAGCTGGAGAAGGAAAACCAAGCAATGAGGTAAAATCATGAAAGTTGAAACCTTACGGGCTAAAATTGATTCAAATATGATTAATGTTAATATTCGAATAGTTTAAAAAAGACAACTATTCAAGAAAATAATTGATCTGCTCAGGTTGCCATCGTTACCGGCCAAGCGGCATCGACGTCTCTCGACATTGAAGATTTACCCGAAGATGAACCTCTAAAGAAGAAATCCTCCGAAGAAGAGGAGGAGGAAGAGGGTGAAGTAGTCAAGCCAAAGGAAGAAGTCAAGAAGAAGAGAAAGGTCACTATTTCTTTTAAAAATACGACACAACACCAACGTATTAATAATTTTTTTATGTAAATAATCAGTAAAACAAAGCAAATGGAAAATAATAATCTTTTCAGGTGGTCAAGAAGGTTAGCAACCGATCTGAGACAATGGATTCAATTGAGAGCATTCCCTTCGATGATGATGAGATGTTCCAGGTATGATAATTCAACAATGCATTTATATTTAAACTTGAATGCCGCATTAGAAGTTTGAATTCGTTATTACTGAAATGAGTATTTCATTTTCAGGAACACATCGAGCATAAGAAGAAGACAATGAAGGCGAAGCTTCAAGCGAAGGTCGGAGCAACAATCGTTGAACCAACTTCATCTGAAGAATCACTCGAAAAGACTCCCGAAGATAAGGCTGACCAAATCGCAAAGGAAGAAGAGAAGGAGATTCAACCTGAGGAGAAGCCTACCCGAAAGGCCAAGAAAACAACTGAGAAGAAGGCTGTTGAAGAGACCAAGGAAGAGCCTGCTAAGGTTGCTGAACCTGAAGCCAAACCAGCTGAGAAGGTGAAGAAACCAACTGAGAAGAAGGTTGTTGAAGAGACCAAGGAAGAGCCTGCTAAGGTTGCTGAACCTGAAGCTAAACCAGCTGAGAAGGTGAAGAAACCAACTGAGAAGAAGGCTGTTGAAGAGACCAAGGAAGAGCCTGCTAAGGTTGCTGAACCTGAAGCCAAACCAGCTGAGAAGGTGAAGAAACCAACTGAGAAGAAGGCTGTTGAAGAGACCAAGGAAGAGCCTGCTAAGGTTGCTGAACCTGAAGCCAAACCAGCTGAGAAGGTGAAGAAACCAACTGAGAAGAAGGCTGTTGAAGAGACCAAGGAAGAGCCTGCTAAGGTTGCTGAACCTGAAGCCAAACCAGCTGAGAAGGTGAAGAAACCAACTGAGAAGAAGGCTGTTGAAGAGACCAAGGAAGAGCCTGCTAAGGTTGCTGAACCTGAAGCCAAACCAGCTGAGAAGGTGAAGAAACCAACTGAGAAGAAGGCTGTTGAAGAGACCAAGGAAGAGCCTGCTAAGGTTGCTGAACCTGAAGCCAAACCAGCTGAGAAGGTGAAGAAACCAACTGAGAAGAAGGCTGTTGAAGAGACCAAGGAAGAGCCTGCTAAGGTTGCTGAACCTGAAGCCAAACCAGCTGAGAAGGTGAAGAAACCAACTGAGAAGAAGGCTGTTGAAGAGACCAAGGAAGAGCCTGCTAAGGTTGCTGAACCTGAAGCCAAACCAGCTGAGAAGGTGAAGAAACCAACTGAGAAGAAGGCTGTTGAAGAGACCAAGGAAGAGCCTGCTAAGGTTGCTGAACCTGAAGCCAAACCAGCTGAGAAGGTGAAGAAACCAACTGAGAAGAAGGCTGTTGAAGAGACCAAGGAAGAGCCTGCTAAGGTTGCTGAACCTGAAGCCAAACCAGCTGAGAAGGTGAAGAAACCAACTGAGAAGAAGGCTGTTGAAGAGACCAAGGAAGAGCCTGCTAAGGTTGCTGAACCTGAAGCCAAACCAGCTGAGAAGGTGAAGAAACCAACTGAGAAGAAGGCTGTTGAAGAGACCAAGGAAGAGCCTGCTAAGGTTGCTGAACCTGAAGCCAAACCAGCTGAGAAGGTGAAGAAACCAACTGAGAAGAAGGCTGTTGAAGAGACCAAGGAAGAGCCTGCTAAGGTTGCTGAACCTGAAGCCAAACCAGCTGAGAAGGTGAAGAAACCAACTGAGAAGAAGGCTGTTGAAGAGACCAAGGAAGAGCCTGCTAAGGTTGCTGAACCTGAAGCCAAACCAGCTGAGAAGGTGAAGAAACCAACTGAGAAGAAGGCTGTTGAAGAGACCAAGGAAGAGCCTGCTAAGGTTGCTGAACCTGAAGCCAAACCAGCTGAGAAGGTGAAGAAACCAACTGAGAAGAAGGCTGTTGAAGAGACCAAGGAAGAGCCTGCTAAGGTTGCTGAACCTGAAGCCAAACCAGCTGAGAAGGTGAAGAAACCAACTGAGAAGAAGGCTGTTGAAGAGACCAAGGAAGAGCCTGCTAAGGTTGCTGAACCTGAAGCCAAACCAGCTGAGAAGGTGAAGAAACCAACTGAGAAGAAGGCTGTTGAAGAGACCAAGGAAGAGCCTGCTAAGGTTGCTGAACCTGAAGCCAAACCAGCTGAGAAGGTGAAGAAACCAACTGAGAAGAAGGCTGTTGAAGAGACCAAGGAAGAGCCTGCTAAGGTTGCTGAACCTGAAGCCAAACCAGCTGAGAAGGTGAAGAAACCAACTGAGAAGAAGGCTGTTGAAGAGACCAAGGAAGAGCCTGCTAAGGTTGCTGAACCTGAAGCCAAACCAGCTGAGAAGGTGAAGAAACCAACTGAGAAGAAGGCTGTTGAAGAGACCAAGGAAGAGCCTGCTAAGGTTGCTGAACCTGAAGCCAAACCAGCTGAGAAGGTGAAGAAACCAACTGAGAAGAAGGCTGTTGAAGAGACCAAGGAAGAGCCTGCTAAGGTTGCTGAACCTGAAGCCAAACCAGCTGAGAAGGTGAAGAAACCAACTGAGAAGAAGGCTGTTGAAGAGACCAAGGAAGAGCCTGCTAAGGTTGCTGAACCTGAAGCCAAACCAGCTGAGAAGGTGAAGAAACCAACTGAGAAGAAGGCTGTTGAAGAGACCAAGGAAGAGCCTGCTAAGGTTGCTGAACCTGAAGCCAAACCAGCTGAGAAGGTGAAGAAACCAACTGAGAAGAAGGCTGTTGAAGAGACCAAGGAAGAGCCTGCTAAGGTTGCTGAACCTGAAGCCAAACCAGCTGAGAAGGTGAAGAAACCAACTGAGAAGAAGGCTGTTGAAGAGACCAAGGAAGAGCCTGCTAAGGTTGCTGAACCTGAAGCCAAACCAGCTGAGAAGGTGAAGAAACCAACTGAGAAGAAGGCTGTTGAAGAGACCAAGGAAGAGCCTGCTAAGGTTGCTGAACCTGAAGCCAAACCAGCTGAGAAGGTGAAGAAACCAACTGAGAAGAAGGCTGTTGAAGAGACCAAGGAAGAGCCTGCTAAGGTTGCTGAACCTGAAGCCAAACCAGCTGAGAAGGTGAAGAAACCAACTGAGAAGAAGGCTGTTGAAGAGACCAAGGAAGAGCCTGCTAAGGTTGCTGAACCTGAAGCCAAACCAGCTGAGAAGGTGAAGAAACCAACTGAGAAGAAGGCTGTTGAAGAGACCAAGGAAGAGCCTGCTAAGGTTGCTGAACCTGAAGCCAAACCAGCTGAGAAGGTGAAGAAACCAACTGAGAAGAAGGCTGTTGAAGAGACCAAGGAAGAGCCTGCTAAGGTTGCTGAACCTGAAGCCAAACCAGCTGAGAAGGTGAAGAAACCAACTGAGAAGAAGGCTGTTGAAGAGACCAAGGAAGAGCCTGCTAAGGTTGCTGAACCTGAAGCCAAACCAGCTGAGAAGGTGAAGAAACCAACTGAGAAGAAGGCTGTTGAAGAGACCAAGGAAGAGCCTGCTAAGGTTGCTGAACCTGAAGCCAAACCAGCTGAGAAGGTGAAGAAACCAACTGAGAAGAAGGCTGTTGAAGAGACCAAGGAAGAGCCTGCTAAGGTTGCTGAACCTGAAGCCAAACCAGCTGAGAAGGTGAAGAAACCAACTGAGAAGAAGGCTGTTGAAGAGACCAAGGAAGAGCCTGCTAAGGTTGCTGAACCTGAAGCCAAACCAGCTGAGAAGGTGAAGAAACCAACTGAGAAGAAGGCTGTTGAAGAGACCAAGGAAGAGCCTGCTAAGGTTGCTGAACCTGAAGCCAAACCAGCTGAGAAGGTGAAGAAACCAACTGAGAAGAAGGCTGTTGAAGAGACCAAGGAAGAGCCTGCTAAGGTTGCTGAACCTGAAGCCAAACCAGCTGAGAAGGTGAAGAAACCAACTGAGAAGAAGGCTGTTGAAGAGACCAAGGAAGAGCCTGCTAAGGTTGCTGAACCTGAAGCCAAACCAGCTGAGAAGGTGAAGAAACCAACTGAGAAGAAGGCTGTTGAAGAGACCAAGGAAGAGCCTGCTAAGGTTGCTGAACCTGAAGCCAAACCAGCTGAGAAGGTGAAGAAACCAACTGAGAAGAAGGCTGTTGAAGAGACCAAGGAAGAGCCTGCTAAGGTTGCTGAACCTGAAGCCAAACCAGCTAAGGCTGAGGAAGAAAAGAAGGTCGAGGTTACCAAGGACGAAAAGACACCGGACGAAGTCCCTGAGCCAAAGGATGAAATGAAGAAAACAACGAAGAAGAAGGTTCCATCTCGCAAGGCTTCGACTGCATCAATTACTGAGGCTGAGCAGTCAACGGAGTTCACTCTTACTCAGAAGAAGGCTGAAGAACCCGAATCATCCGATCTCTCTGAAGCAGTCACCATTAAGGAAGTGAAGAAGCCCGAAGAGGAAGAGAAACCGAAGAAGAAGAAGGTTTGTTCTAGTATTCTCTCTAATTATTGCTCAATTGAATGTTTAGGTGGTGAAGAAGAAGGAGTCTCGAGCTCCTTCGGATGCTGACAGTGTCGTCGCTGAGGTTGCTGAGAAGGTGGTTGAGTCTGCTGCTGAAAGCAGTCCCGAGAGCACAAGTGGATTTGCTGACATGACATCGAGTGATCCAGAGCAAGACAGAAAGAGAAAGGTGAGCATGATTCACTAAGTCAAATTTGATTAAATTTTTTAAGAACATAATTACAAAATGTTTCAGTTGGAGGAAGCAGAGAGACGCAAGCCGAGTATTGCACCCACTGAGGATCTCGATGGTCAGTTAATATTATTCTGAATCACCCTATTGATTTTCTTCAGCCAAACTCGCTGTCGCCGAACACCCGCAGAACATTCACATTAGAGAATCTGGACAGGTAAATGAAAAAAATAGTCCATCTTTAACCTATTTTTTCCAGATGATCGTTCTCTACTGTGCATTCAATCGTTCGATTGGAGTCGCTCGATGGATCAGAAATGGTCGCGATTTGAGAAATACAATGGACAAGATCGAAATGAGTGTGGAGAAGAACGTCGCCAAGCTCGTTGTTATGGATGTATGTTTATTATTATTCATCGTATATTAGTTCCTGCGGGAACTAATATACGATGCGTCCTGCGGGAGATCACTGGTCTAGCAGTGATCTCCCGCAGGACGCAAGTGCCTTGATTAACGGGATGACCTTTACCTTTGTATTAGTTTACTGGAAATTAACAATCAAATATGTCAGGTGAACGCTAACGACGAAGGTGCTTATTCGTGTCAGTACGATGATGTCCGATCGGAGTCAGCGGCTGTCAAGGTGGGCATACTGTTCATAATTATATATATGTTTATCGTTGAATTTTGCAGATCGAGATCGCACCTTCCATTCGTTTCGAATCGATTGTCGGTCAACCACTCGATAAGGAAATTCGTGTGCAGGCCGGAAAGAGTCTCGACTGCAAGGTATTCACTAATTAAAAAAATTCTTTAATTAAAAAAATTGTAAGTCTGCAGTATACCTGGAATTTTGATTGCAGGTGATATCCTCGGGCGCTCCCACTCCGATCGTCTCCGTTACTCTCAATGGAGAACCCGTTAGAATGAGAGGAGAGATCACTGATTATGGAGAATTCCTTTCGCTTAGAATCAGAAATACGACTTCGGCTGATTCGGGAGAACTCAAGGCAACGGCCACCAATGCGGTGAGCTTCGATATCAGTGCATTGATAGTGCATGATTTTACTGAATCGATTTCAGACGGGCAAACAATCTCTTTCGATCACTTTGATCGTACAAGATGTTCCTGCCGCTCCTAAGAGACCGACTGCCGGAGAAGTTGAGAAGAGAGCAGTGACGATCGAATGGATGCCGCCAACTGGAGATCAAGAGGTTCACTATTTTCCTCATATTAAGAATAGCTGCATCAAAATATGTTTCAACAAAAAACAATGAAGCCAGAATATCAGATTGGTATAATTAAATGAATCATTTCCTTCAGATTTCCGAATACGTCATTGAGCGCAAGTCAACAGAATACGCTCGCTGGAGATCAGTGGGAACTGTGCCTGCCAATCGAACTTCCTTCCGTGCTACGGGTCTACTCAACAATGAGATCTACGCATTCAGAATTATTGCCGTACGCATTTTCGTCCAATCGATCGAATAGAGATAGTAACCATTCACTGAAATTAATTGATTCAGGTGAACGATCTCGGTCAGGGCAAACCTTCTCCCTCTGTGGACGTCGAGACACCATACAATTGGCCTGATGGAGAAGAGGAGGTAATCACAACCACTCAAAGTTATACATCTATCTGTGTTTCTGAGACCCTATCGTAATTTTATGCACATTAACGGAATATAAAATCAATTAATGAATGAAATCAATGATATTTCTAGGAGGAGGCCGTGAGCGTGACATCGGAAGATTTGCAAGCGGAGAGAATGGAGGGTGAGTATCTTCCATCAGAATCAGGGGTGTGCGAAAATGAACACATTCCTCATTTGCTCTCTCGCTGGTCAGACAGAGCGAGAGAACGTACAAAAAGAAGAGTGCGGGACAAATTTTGCACACCTTTGATCGGAACGGTCTCGTGTTCACACTTGACACTGATGTGTCTGCAGAACAATGCTAGGGCGATCTTTGTAAATCTTTTCTTCTCACTGCTCTTATCTCCCTTTTATCCCTCCTTGCTCGCCTTTCCCTCCTTCCGATCACAAATTATAGTCGTTGAATGTTCCTCATCTTCCTCTCGCGCAACGGCGGCATAGCTGAAGTGTATGTGTTAGATCTTCCTTCCATCTCCCTCTCCATCTCTAGATTCCCCCTCCTCCCTCCTTCTCTCTCCATCTCATCCCTACTTCAGTTGCTTACCCTCTATCTCTTCCCTTGGTTCTAAGTAAATCCCTCAGTTATCTCTCATCCTTTCCTTATCACTCCTCTTCATTTCGTTCTCTGCACGCTTCTCTTTGAGCTTCAACCAACTTTCTTGTCAACAATTCATTAGGAAGGACGAGTGTTCTCGAAGGTTCCACGACAAGGAGAGAAAATCCTGCAAGATCACTTTTTCTTCCGCTATCGCTGATATGTTTGCATAACCTAGGCATTCCTATCGCACCCACTAGGCAGCTGATTGATGGATAATGACAGCCAGCTAATAGATTCTCAATTTTTCGAATTTAATTTGTTGTTGCAAAAAATTCAAAGCTAAATCGAACTTTGACTCTTATCCTCGTGTTCTGTTTTTCGTTCTCTGTCAAGTGGATACATCTGTCTACTCTTCACTAGAGTGATTTCTAGTTATTCCATCAGAAGAAATTCCTATTCCATTGACCATCACCCGATAGTCGGCCTTCTCTTTCACTCATACGAACTCCTTTTCGACCCTCGAGAGAGATCTCCTCCATCTCTCTCCTTAACCTTTTCCCTCGTGTTAGCCATCACTACTTGAGAAGGGAGGACGAGAGAGGGGCAAGAGATATCCGGAGGGTGAATGGGTACATCTTGTAGAGTGGACTGAGTTCATCTTTGATCAACTATCGTTTTTTTCCTCTTTATTCTCTTTCTATTTATCGATCATCTATTCCCTACCGCATTCCTTGACTTCTTGCCAAACAAATATTACATTGTTCTGCATGCGCTGAAGAATGAGTACAAGCGGAGATCTTTGATCTGCAAAAATTTTGTGCTAAAACCATCTATCAGTTGCATTTATTGAATTGTATCCGTACTATGGGATGTTTATTTAAGCGTACGCTATTATTTGCCCACTGATCCACGTGATATGATACTCCGAATCAAAGCGCTTAGCCCTTGCTCAATTACTTCTTGACATTCATTCTAAAAGTGCTAAAAGTAGTTCATTTGAAACATCTTGCGCAACTTGACGAAATAATTGTTGACAATGCACTACTTTTTGCAATGTTCCGTGTGACCCATCCACTCATTTCCCTCCTACTCCTTTCTTTATTTGACCTTCCCTATTTTTCTGTAACCCGTTTCTCTTCCCGTGTCAGACGGGTCAATCTCGCTCTCGTTCAATGTAGAATCGACTGGTGTAATTGGATAGCCCCCTCTCATCCCTCGCTCTCGCCTGACACCCTTTCCTCCATCAAAACATCCTTTGTAGTCCCTCTAGAGAGCAATACTATTTCTGAAAAAATCTTTCAAGATATATTTTTAAAATAATTTATTTTCAGATTCGTCCGAGATCTCAGTGGGTGATGACACGACCATCTCTGAATCTGTTGCAGTCAATGGTTTGTTTTACATTTTCCGAGATTTATCAGCACTCAGCCAGTGGTGATTCAAGTTCTCGAAAATCAGTGAGTCATAATCGAAAATCATATCCTCAACTGTTCATCTCTTGTTTGAATCTCATCTCGAATTTGACCTTTCTTCTTCCGATCGATTTTGCATGCTTCTCCTCTTGAATCGACCGGTTGAAATGATGAAAACGATGAGAGTACAGGCATTTGATGGCTGTTGAGGGAGTAAATGTTATGTGTAAAATATGGAAAATGTGTTGCATGTGGGGGAAAATTGCTCGTTCAGTGTTCAATAATGCTCCCTTTTCAATAGCAGCGATTTCAGACTATCGCAGAGGAGACCGTGAGATCCGACCTACTAAAATAGTAAAATGAGTAAACGTTTTATTTTCAGTTGGCGTCAAACCAGAAGATTTGCTTGCAGCTCAGACGGCCGATGCTCATGATGCAGAAGGTATGTATTTCTTTTCCTCTTTCCGTTTTTCCTCTTATTTGTTTCTGCAAAATTTTTCTCAGATCATAAACACTGTAAACTGAACGTAGTATATTCTTTGTTAGCGAAAAGTTATCATTATTGTTTTCTTTTTCGACAATTCACCTGGATCAAAAAAGAGCGGAGAATTATATCGTGGAGGCAATCAAAATAATCAAAATGACAATATTTTGACGAAATCAGAATCAGGTATTGCGTGAATATTTGGCTATGGTAGCATTGTAAAACAACATAACACAATTTCTATCTTGCTTTTCATTTTCAAATAACAAACGTACATTGGTAACATTATTTTTAAAAACTGTCAAGCTTCTTCACTTCTTCTATGAACTATCGCCTTCTTTTTTCTTTTCCCTGCCGATCGAGACCAATTTTAGTGACCGATCAATCCGATCAATCTAATGAATCACATCGTCGAACCAATAAAAAGAAAGGACCTGGGACCACAAAGAAATCGGAGAAAGGTTTCTTATTAGTAAAATTCAGCCATTTTTATATATAAAACTTTTTTTTAAATTTTAATACATAGTGGTACTCACAACGTAAATGTGATTTTAGCCAAGCGAGCTTATGAAGAAATGGAGGAACATCGTAGACTTTCACTCGATGTCGTTAGAGATATCGATGAAGGAGCGAATATTTGTCTAAATGAGAACGATTCAAAAGGTACTTCATTATTTGTTCTGATAGTTAGTGCATTTTTATTGCAGTTGATGGTGCAGAAAAAGTTGAAATGCATAGTGGAGCTAGTAAATCTCGTAAGGCTGACAAAAAGAATGGAAAGGGAAAAGGTTTAGATTGGTTTTCTCAAGCTATATACACAGTCTGATTTGTTTAGCAACGAAATCATACGAAGAAACGGAGGAATATCGTAGACTTTCCCTTGATGTTAAAGGGGATTTCAATGAATCCAAGAAAAGTCATATCGAGAATGGGAGTGCAGGAGGTATTTCTCTGATTAGTAGTTTTACCGTTCTGGATATTTTGTAGTGAATTCTGCAGAGAATGTAGAATTAGACGCCCGATCAAATCAATCTGCTAAAGTATCCGTGAAAGAGAACGAGACAGGAAAAGGTTCAGATTTTTGTTCTATCAATCATATTTAGCCTTTATTTTCTCGAAGACGCGTGTTTAGTGAAAGGGTCTTATGACGAATCGGAAGAACATCGTAGACTACCTCTTGATATCAAAAACGAATTGATCGCTGATCCAACTGTTAATGAAAGGAGCGGAGGTACTTGTCTGTCGAGAATTTGAACAAATGCAACTTGATCTTCAGTGAATACAGTAGCGAATATTGAGTCAGAAGGTTATCATGGACTCGCAAAAGATCAAATTGATCAGTCTAATACTGAGCCATCCCCGACACATGCATCCGAGAAGAGTGGTATAGGGAAAGGTGCGCTGAGAACATTCAAATTCGGTTAATTTTAAAAAAAATCATAGGGGATGTCAATGCTCTCACAGCGCAGAAAGGAATTGATAAGGGAAAATCAAAAAAGAAGAAATCAAAGACTACCCTACCCCCAAAAGGTTCTTACTATCCAAAGCTTCTCCATAAAGCAAAAAAAATTACCCAGTGACTCAACCCGTTGCCTCGCCTCAAGATGAGAATTTGTCAACAGCTAATAATAAAAGTCCCCCTCAAGGAAGTAATGAAGGTTAGATTTAATTAGCTGACAAAAATCGTGAATAAATTTTTAGCTGGTGATACTAATGAACACAAAGAACTTAGCCATTTGAAAGAATCAAAGAAAGTGGAACAGAGCGATGACCATAGTGCTGAGAGGGATTCAAATCAATCGACCTCTCACGATCGCTCCCATATCGAGACTATTAAATCTGAAGAACAGAATATAATCAGTGTTGATAACCAAATCAATGAGCAATCCAAATCGCAATCCAACGAGAGTTCCAACGAACCGAATCTACTGAGCGTCGAGAAAGGCCAAACTACTGAATCTCAAGGCCAATGTCTATTCAATGAGAGTGATCAAGACAAACAGCAATCCAACGAGTGTTCCAATGAACCGAATACTATGAACATCGAGAAAGAATCGTTGGATATCTCACTTCTCGACACTACTGAATCTCAAGATCTACGTCTGATTAATGAGAATGAGCAAACCAATGAGCAATCCAAACCGGAAATCAATATGAGTTCCAACGAACCAAATTCAATGAATATCGAGAAAGGTTCAAATCAATCGTTCGACCTTACATCTAACGGCCCTGCTGGATCTCAAGACCAACGTTTGATCAAAGATGATAACCAAATCAATGTGCAATCCAAATCGCAATCCAATGAGTGTTCCAATGAACCGAATACTATGAACATCGAGAAAGAATCGTTGGATATCTCACTTCTCGACACTACTGAATCTCAAGATCTACGTCTGATTAATGAGAATGAGCAAACCAATGAGCAATCCAAACCGGAAATCAATATGAGTTCCAACGAACCAAATTCAATGAATATCGAGAAAGGTTCAAATCAATCGTTCGACCTTACATCTAACGGCCCTGCTGGATCTCAAGACCAACGTTTGATCAAAGATGATAACCAAATCAATGTGCAATCCAAATCGCAATCCAATGAGTGTTCCAATGAACCGAATACTATGAACATCGAGAAAGAATCGTTGGATATCTCACTTCTCGACACTACTGAATCTCAAGATCTACGTCTGATTAATGAGAATGAGCAAACCAATGAGCAATCCAAACCGGAAATCAATATGAGTTCCAACGAACCAAATTCAATGAATATCGAGAAAGGTTCAAATCAATCGTTCGACCTTACATCTAACGGCCCTGCTGGATCTCAAGACCAACGTTTGATCAAAGATGATAACCAAATCAATGTGCAATCCAAATCGCAATCCAATGAGTGTTCCAATGAACCGAATACTATGAACATCGAGAAAGAATCGTTGGATATCTCACTTCTCGACACTACTGAATCTCAAGATCTACGTCTGATTAATGAGAATGAGCAAACCAATGAGCAATCCAAACCGGAAATCAATATGAGTTCCAACGAACCAAATTCAATGAATATCGAGAAAGGTTCAAATCAATCGTTCGACCTTACATCTAACGGCCCTGCTGGATCTCAAGACCAACGTTTGATCAAAGATGATAACCAAATCAATGTGCAATCCAAATCGCAATCCAATGAGTGTTCCAATGAACCGAATACTATGAACGTCGAGAAAGGTCCAAATCAATCGTTTGACCACTCAGTTATTGGCACTATTGAAACGGAAGAAGAACGTCCATTCAATAAGGAAGAGCAAACCAATGAGCAATCCAAACAACGAGCAAATGAAGGTTCCATTGACTGCACTCCAGAGAATGTTGAGAAAGGTTACAATTTCAAATCGTGTAAAACAAACTGAAAAATTTGTTTTAGACGTTGATGCCGATAGTAAAATGAACGAAAATCTTGAAATTGACAATGTAAAGTTGATTAAAATGAAATCGAAAGAATCTAAGAAAGGTTTCGAATGGTTTAGTTCTTCTTATGATATAATAACTTAGCGGGAGAACACTCTAAATTATCAGAAGATCAAAATCGACTTGAAAAATTAATGCAATCAGATGATCAAGATACTGAGAAAAATACACGTAAATCGAAAAAGAAGAATTCCAAAAGATCAGATAAAGGTTTTGAATATCAAATCTCACACAATCGATTGGCTTTAGCTGATGAATCTTCTGAAGGATGTGATCGAAAAACAGAAACAATGTCAAACAAGAATAAGGACTCCGACGATTCACTCAGAATTGAAGGAGGTTTGAACATGTCTTTAAATCGTTAGTGAGATTACAGTACTTTAGCTGCGTATGAAACTCGTTTGCTTGAAGAGCATGATCAATCTAAACAATTGGGTGAACCACTAAAATTGGAAGGAGCAGATGATCGTTCTCTCATCTCTAAGAAAGGTTATTTTTGAACGAATTTGCTCATTTTTATCGTTTACGGAGATTTAATATTTTCATTTTTAGAAAGTGGTACCCACAGTGGTAAAGAAGATCATCGTCGTATTGATAAAGGAAAGGCCAAAAAGAAAACAAAACTTGTCAAGAAAGGTTTAATATGTCCAAAAGTCTTTTATGAATTCATATCTGTAGTAGGTGAGACCTCGGAGGGACCGCAATTAGACAAATCAAGCCATTTGGATGTGGGGAACCCAGATAATTCCACAGAACGAGGTACAACTTTAAAGAGAATTTTAGTTTGCACGAATCTATATTTTGAGGACGAGGTTCCAATGAATTGTCTGAACAACCTCCTAAATCTAAGAATTATGAAAAATATGATAATACTGATTCAATTTCTCAAATCGCCGAAGGAGGTTCACATTTTCATAATTTTTTGCTAAAAATATGGGGCCTTTTTAAGATTCTGAAATTGTAAAAGACGATTTCCAAGGAGATGAAACCTCCAATGACTTAGAAGAACAACGTCGAAAAGCAGAAATGGCAAATTCGCCTGATGATAATGCTGATACCACCGGAAAACAAGGTTATTTGTTCGAAAAATTCTTTTTAAAAAACTGTATTGATTTTAAAGCAAGTAAATTCATTGATGATGAAGAGAAACAACGTGGAATCGAGAAATCCTTCGAATCTGAGAAATTGGAAGGGAATAATGCGAATTCTCGCATCGCCGAGAAAGGTTAAAAATCACTATCTCTGCTGATTGCTGTCATTTTTGCGGCACGAACAGGAAATTAAAATCCATTTAGGCATCGAAGCCCTTAGTGGCATGGAAGAACAACGTCGACTCGATATTGAGAATGTGCTAAACAATGATCAATCCAATATGCAAGCCAATCAGCAATCCAACGTTGATGAAAGCAATCCTTCACTATTGCAACCCAATCCAGTCTCAAAAATTGGTATCATTATTTAGCTTGCGATTTGCGACATATGTAGAGCACAAGCACTAACCTAGTATAGAACTAATTACTAATTTGTACAGGCGAGGATGCAGAGTCGAAAGAGAAGGGAAGCAGGTCGAAAAAGCCGTACATCGATAGAGAATCGACTGCTGAGGTTAGAAAACTACATCAGGCATACGTTGTTTGGATCAAGGTTTATCATTGAATATTCAGATGCAACGTCGTCCTTCTCCTCGTAAATCGATTGAATTGAGAGGAGGAGAAGAAGCGAAGAGAAGAGCAGAGGAAGAGGCTGAGGATCTGAGGAGATTGCTGGAACAGGTCAGTTATATTTATTTGTCTAGATGAGAAAATATACGAAAAACACAAAAAAAACTAACAAGATCAATAAAGATCAATAAATAATATTACGAATATGAATTTCAGGAAAAGCTGAATGCTGAGCAGCGAAGGCTTGAAGAGGAAGCAAGGAAGAAAGAGGAGATTGAGAAACAAAAAAGAGAGGAGGAAGAGAGTAAGAAGGAGGAACAAGAGAGGAAAAAGGCTGCGAAGAAAGAAGCCGAAGATGCGAAGGCAGCAGCTGCAGCAGCCAAGAAGGAGGAAGAAGCCAGGAAGAAGGTGAAATGGGGAACTATAAATTATGCACCTTTCTAATAATTCTAGAACGAAGGCTTTTTTCCCACTTCAAGATACAATTCCACTTTTTTCATCCAAGACACAACATTTGATGACAAACACGAAAGATCAGGATGTAATAATTCTCACATTTTCAGGAGGAAGCAAAGCGCGCAGCAGAAGAGGCGAAGGTAGCTGCTGCACTGAAGAAGAAGGAAGAACAAGAGAGAAAAGCTGAAGAGAAGAGAAAGGCGGAAGAAGCAAAGGTTAGATTGGGTTCATCAAATCACAGTAGCACTATGTTTTATTAGAAAACCACGTATAGCTAAAGAATATCATAGCAATCTTAGAAGTGATAGAAATTCTGCACGAGCCTTGATAAGTCGAAATAACGACCATTTTTTCATAAATATATATTATTAGAAAGCCGCTGCACTCGCTAAACAAGAAGAAGAGAAGAGACGGAAGGAAGAAGCGAAAAAGAAAGCCGATGAGAAGAAGGTATGCATTTTGGAATTTATTGTAGCAACGATAGATAGTGCATTTTTGTAGAACTGCCGATGGAAATGATTACATCAAATATGTACCATTGCTTTTAAAAAAATCATTATTATTGAAGGCAGCAGCTGATGCTAGAAAAGCCGAGGAAGCAAGGAAGAAAGAAGAAGCGAGGAAATTGGCTGAAGAAGCAACTGCAGCTGCTATTGCAAGGAAGAAGGTCTGATTTTTTATGTGAAAAAAACACATTTTACAATATTTTAAAATGGTACTAAGAGAATTTGCATAGATAAAAACCATGTAATAAGTAATTAATATTTAAGGAAGAAGAGCGTCTGAAGGCAGACGCAAAGGCTCGAGCTGAGGAGGAGAAGAGATTGGAAGAGGAGAGAAGATTGACTGAGTTAGATCAGAGAAAGAAAGAGAGAGCGGAGAGAGAAGAAGAGAAGAAACGAAAAGAGGAAGAAAAGAAAGCTATCGAAGAAGCGAAGAAAGCAGAAGCTGCGAGAATTGTAGAGGAGAAGAAAATGGCAGCTGAAGAGAAGAAGAGAGAGAAAGAAGCTAAGAAGAAGGCCAAGGAGGAGGAAGAGGAACGTCTTCGTAATCTAGAGATGCAGCGTGCTTCCGATGCAGCTGCAGCAGCTGCAGCACTTGCTGCTCAACGAGAGAAGGAATCTGCAGCTGCCGGGCTTAGTCTGAGTATGCCCGGCAAGAAGAAGGGTCCTCCCGTTCCCGAGAAGTCCGCTCTCGCCAAGGGAGTCGGTCTCTCCATCCTCGATATCGTTGCTGAATCCATTGAGCAGTACGTTACTCAGAAGGCGGAAGAGATGGGAATTGCTGAAGATCTCGGACTAAAGCCATCACCCAAACCTGAGGAGCAAGGATCATCGAAGAGTGGTCACTTCTCTTTCGATGCTGATGATATCACTGCTGCTTCTGCTGATGAAACTCTAGAGGATTCAAGTAAGACCGAAGGAGGGACTGGATCCTTCCTAGACTCGTCCCATTCTCTTCATGATCAAGAGGAAGATGCCGTTGCTGAATCAAAGAAGGAACAGGCTCGTCTCACTCGACAGAAACACGTTCGATTCGATTCATCCGTTACGGGGTCAGAAATTGATCTGACTCAGGATGATGAGCATCAGGCCGTGTTACACGATCGTCTGACTGCCATTAGAGACGCCCAGAAGCTAAGGACGATGGAATCAACGGATTCCGACGTCAGTTTAGAAGTGACGAAGAAGAAGAAACCATCGAAGGCGGGAACAGGAGCGACGAAGAGTGGAAAAGAACGGGCGGCAGGACAGTTAAGAACTGCTGAGAGTGGAGAGGCCGACGTGTCAGTATCTGTGTCTGAGGATGGCACTTCCGGGGCTGAAGAGGCTACGAGTACACAGAAGAAGAACAGAGGAAGCGCTGCATTGAAGACGAAAGAGTCTCGTGATTCGTCTTTTAGTGGAGATTTTGATGAATCAGCCACTCCTTCTGAAGGATCAGCAACAGTTTCGAAGAAGGGACAGAAGGGCAAGGAATCTCTCAAGACGAAGGAATCGAGAGAAGCATCGATCACTCGCGACTTTGATGAATCTGCTGGAGGTTCGGATGCCGAAGTCGCTTCGACTCAGAAGGGATCGAAGAAGGAAAAAGCAAAGAAGAGAATCGGAGAACCTGGAGAGGCTTCGGTTTCGATGGACGTCGTGTTGAGTCCGAGAGAGAAGAATGGAGAATCGGCCACTACCATTCGAGATGGAAGAAAGAAGGAAAGAGCATCGAAGAAGACGAAGGAATCGAGTGAGAGAGACGTGTCATTGGATGTATACAAGACTGCTACTGAAGATGATGAGACGACTGAAGGAGTGCATGAAGAGAGAAAGAGAAAGGAGAAAGTATCGAAGAGAGCGAAAGAGGCTGGAGATGAGACTGTCACTGGTGACTTCGATGAGGTTGTTGAACAAGAGGAAGGATTAACAGGGACGACGATGAATGGAATGAATGAGAAGAAGATGAAACGAGTCAAGGAACCGAGAGAGGAATCGATCACTGTCGATATCGATGAAGGTGCTTTGGAGGATGAAGATGGAGCTGAGATTATTGATGAACGAGAGAGAAGTAGAGTGAAGAAGAGAACGAAGGAGAGTAGAGAAGAATCGGTATCGAGGGACTTCGATCATCATGCTTCTCCTACTGAAGGAGGAGCCGGCACTACTCAGACTGGATCTCGCGCCAAGAAATCACTCAAGACTAAGGAGGCACAAGAAGAATCAGTGACTGTGGATATCGATGAGAGTGCTTCGGATGTCGAGGGCGGAGCAGAGATCGTTGATGGAAGACAGAGACAGAGAGTGAAGAAGAGAACCAAAGAGAGCACTGAGGAAGGGGTATCGATGGACTTCGACCAACGGGCTACTCCCACGACGAATGGAGCTGAAACAACCCAGACCGGCGCTCGAGCTAAGAAATCTCTCAAGACGAAAGAAGCTGGAGAGGAGTCTATCACAGTTGATGTCGATCAGAATGCTTCTGGCATTGAAGATGGAGCTGAGATAGTTGAAGGAAGACAAAGGGATAGAGTGAAGAAGAGAACAAAGGAAAGCAGGGAAGAATCTGTATCCAGAGACTTCGATCACCTCGCAATTCCCTCTGATGGAGATGCTAGCATCAATCAGACCGGTGTTAGGGCTAAGAAATCATTGAAGACGAAGGAAGCCAGAGAAGAGTCGATTACACGAGATTTCGATGAACGTGCTGAGCCATCGGGCGATGAAGTGGCAGTTACGGCTAAGGATGGAAAAAAGAAGAAAGCTGCTCTCAAGACGAAGGAGTCAACTGAAGCTGCTATCTCAGGGAACTTCGATGAGCGAGGAACTGCATCCGATGCTGACGCTACTTCCACTCTTGCAACTGACAAGAAAAAGAAAGCTGCACTCAAGACGAAAGAGTTAAGGGAAGCTGCCATCTCGGGAGATTTCGAAGAATCCGGCGTTGCATCCGATGCGGATACTACTTTGACGCTTGCCAGGGATAAGAAAATTAAAGCTGCTCTTAAAACTAAAGAATCAAGAGAGTCTGAAATCTCAGGAGCTTTCGAGGAGACAGGAGTTGCTTCCGATGCTGACGCTACTTCGACACTTGCCACTGACAAGAAGAAGAGAGCTGCACTGAAGACTAAGGAATCACGTGATTCATCTATCGCAATCGACGTTGATGAGACAGCCGCAGAAGCTGAAGGAGGAACGTCTGCTTCTCGTAGAGGATCGACTCTCGAAAAGGGAAAACTGCGCACGAAGGAAGCAAGAGACGAATCCATCTCGCGCGATTTCGATGAGTCCGCAGGCCCATCTGATGCCAGTGCAGAGACGACTGGAAAGACATCGAGCAAGGCTAAGAAAGCGGCAAAGATGAAGGAATCGAAGGATTCTTCCGTGACTAAGGACGTCGATTTCGATGGAGCATCTGAGGATGAATGCACAACAGCAACTAAGGAAGGAAGATCTCAAGAGAAGAGCGGATTGAGTACGAAAGAGACCCAAGAAGAAGAGATTAGTGGTGAATTCGCTCACACTGGAAAGGGAGCAAAGGGCGCAGCTGCAAAGACTGACAAAGGAGGAGCGAAAGAGAAGGAATCACTTCGAACCAGAGAGGCCGGTGATGAAGAGACTGGTGATGACTTTGACGTCACGGCATCGGAATCTGAAGCCGGAGCGACGTCGCTCCAATCAGGAAAGGAAGCCATCTCTGCCAAGAAGAAAGTTCGTCCGCCTTCAGATCGATCCACTGAGCGACGCATTGATTTACTCAAGGAGGAAGACCAGGGCGACTCAGAAGCCACCGTCTCTGACACTGAAAAGTACGGTGATCGACTCGACGTTACCGATCGTTCATCGAGGCTGAGCAAGGCAGAGGCTGCTGCTGCTGCTGCCGCTGAGAGTGCGGCTGCAGCTCGCAAGACCGCCGCAAAGAAGGTGAAGGCTGCAGGCGACAAGAGTACCGAAGGAGTCACCGCTCTATCGAGAGATCCCGAGGAGAGGGAAGCGTCCGCTCGTCTGTCCACTGTGAACAAAGCTGCAACTGGCGCGACCATTCCCACCATCGTTGTTCCTGAAGAACCGAAGAGCAAGGAGGAACAGGGAGCGGAACGACTGCAGAAAGCACTGCTGCTCTCTAGAACAATCTCTCAGATGGAAGAACCAAAGTATGCAGGAGAGAGAATCGACGACGAGGGAGCAGTTACTATCGATGCAGTGATTATCCTCCAGAGACCATCGGAGAGAGGAGGAGCAGTGCAGGCAAAGGCTGAGGGATCACTCAAACCATCCAGAGGAGTTGTACTTGATAAGGCGACCTCACTGAAAAGAGCAGACCAGCGAGGATCCGTTGAAGGAATCGTCGAGAGTTCCGAAGATGAGAAGGTCTCCTCACAGGTCAAACCAGGCCATGTTGGACTCAGACGTGCAAGTGTTGAATCTGCTGGCTCCACTTCTGGTCTACGCTCTGCTCGACGTCTCAAATCACAGGAATCAACGGAAATCGTTCTTACCCGACCTGCCCTGGTATCTGATGAAATCGACATTCTGCTAACAACGATTGAGAAGGTCACTGTTGCTTCCTTCCAACGACGAACGATCAAGAGACAGGATGGTTTATCCATGGATTCCCTCGATCCTCCATCAGACAGTGGAAAGTCAAAGGTACTCTCTCCCACTTCTCAAGTCACGGCCGTTCGTCCCAATGCTACATCGAATGAAGTGCTCGTTCACATGACGAATCTCGTCAACGAATCGGATCTCGAACTTCTCGTTCCTGTGAGTGAACGACCCTCTGATATGGAGGCACTCGCTATTCAGAAGGCAGAATTCGCACGATCGAAGAGTGTAGACCAGGGTGAAGCTGCTGGGCCGGGAATGGAGGAGAAGATCGCCGTGAGAGGAAGTGCAAAGGCCGCTGGACGAGGGGGAGATGCGGGATTCAGTCGAGAGGAGGATAAGGAGGCTACTGAAGGTGCATTAGCGTCATCTGTAAGTGAAGAGGCGGACAGTACCATTAGAATGATGAAGAAGAAGGAGAAGAGAGGATCCACTGACGAGTCCATTTCTGCGTCGCTCAGAGGCAAACCAGAGTCAGGCAAGCTCGAAGCATCCGTTATCGAGTTCCCTGAGGATCGCGCATCTGCCACTGTTCCCCTCAGACGGACTTCCAAGTCCGAATCCATTCCTGAGGAAGTGAAGAAGGAAGAAGAGGAGGACGTCATCGTTGATGCTGAAGAACTGGAAGAGATCAAGCGTGAACTTCGGAAGAAGAAGTCTGGTGCTCGAGTGACCTTCGATGAGGCATCACTCGACCGAGCTGCTCGATTGATTGCCACTCAACGAGCGAGAGAGGCCCATCAGAGAGAAGAGATGGAGAGAATGGAAAGAGCGGCATTGGATGATCAACGATCGAGAGGATATGTTAGTGAGGAGACATTGAAATTGATAGAGAGGAAGAGACGAGCAAGAGAGGAGGAATTGGTACGAGAGGCAGAGAGACAAGAGAGAAGACAGGCTGAGAGAGCTTATAATGATGCAGAGATTGTGATTAATCTGGAGAATTGTATGGATCGAGCTGATGGAACGACACTTCATGTGTATAAATTGACTGCTTACGCGAAGAAGACGGTTAGTGTAGTGAAGAGAAGAGGAGCTCCGTCAGTGTCAGTGGATACGGAGGAGGAAGAAGAAGATGAAGTCATTATCAAGAAGGATTCATTGCCGCCCATTCAAGGTAATTTGAGGAAGGAGTGAAACTTTTTAAAATGATTTCTTTGCAGAAGAAGAACGTCCATCGTCTTCTCTGAAGAAAGTGCCACCGCCAGTACCGAGAAAGATGAGCATTAGAGAGGTTAGTTAGATCGAGAATATAGCCTTATGATTATGCAATAATTCTGACCAACACTTTTTCATTATAAATCATTTGTGTTCAGGTTCCTCCCAGTTTCCTCAAGGCTTCAACAGTTGTCAATGGAAAGGAAGGCGAGCTTGTGACTGTGGAAGTGAAACTGCTCGCGTATCCAGAGCCAATTGTAAGAACTTACTTTATTCTTATCATATTTTCCTATTTGGTAGATTAAAATATTGGAAACCTTTCCAGATGTCCGTCTACCAGAACGACGAGCACATGCCCTATTCAGATCGAGTGACTGTCTCCGTCAGTCAAGAAGTAATCAGTTCCCCCATCAATTCAAAAACATAAAATAATATAAGATAAAACAATAATTTGCTCAGGGAATGATCTACTCCTTCGCTCTAATCATTACCGAATCGTCAATCGAAGACAGTGGAAGCATCACTTTCGTTGCCAATAATGAATTCGGAATGGATAAAGTGACCATCGATCTGATGGTTGAGCCGAGTGAGCATTCTTTCATTTTTCTTTACTACAAAAAATGAAGGGAAAAGTAAAGTTGAAAATGACAATTACAGGCGCAGTTCCCATGCCAACACACGATTTCATTGGTGATCCAGCCCGAGTGGTTCTTCCTCTACAAAATACGATTGTCAAGGAGGGAGAAACAGCCAGGTTTCTCACTTTTATCTTTGAAATTTAGCTACAATTACTGCTCATATTGGGTCCCTCACATCGAAGAACCTTCTCAATTTCCCCTCCCCCGCGTGCGTTTCTGACCAGCCTGCAGTGGGATGTAATAATGGATGAACCCGTGGAGGAGAGACTTGATCTCTCTCTCTCTCTCTCTCTTTCACATCCCATCAGTCTTCCTCTCTCTCTCTCTGCTTACAACCACCCGTCTCTCATTCCTTTCAATCTCTTCTCTTCTTTCCCCTCTCAGATCAGCAGTTTCCGGTGCTGATCTTCGCATGTGTTTCACGCGTTCTACTCAAGCCCTGATTTTTTATTGAAGTTTCTAGAGCTCCGATCTCACTTGAAAAAATATATATTTTTGTCTTTTGTTAATTTATGAATAATTTCACTGATGAATTCAGACTTCGCGGTCGCATAGCTGGTTTCCCTCTACCCGACGTCATTCTCCTTCGAGATGGATTGGAAGTCAATCTCGAGTTTGATGATCGCGTCGAATTCCTTCAGAAACCTAATGGAGAAATTATCGTGAGAACTTTCTATTGAAACGCAGCAGCTACCAGGAATTTATGTAGGATGAAATGCCAATCGAAATATAAATTTCAGCTGAACATTCTCGACTGCACTCCATTTGACGACGATGAGTACACTCTTCTCGTTGAGAATATGGCTGGAATCGACTCGTGTGAATTCGAGATTTTCGTTGCTGAACCGCGTTCGTTTTATTTTTCTAAATGAATCCTTTTTACACTATTTTATCACTGTGATTTTAAAAGAAAGATTAGTTCATACGAGGAAAACATTATTAGTAGAGCTAAATAATTGCAGCATTCGATATGAACGAATCTCTCGATCGTCGTCGTCAACGAAGAAGATTGAGAAAACTGAAGGGAGGATTGCAAATGGATGATAGTGATGAAGATTTGAGTGAGAGACAAATGAGGAAGATGAGGAGATTGAGAAAGGTTTGTTTCCAATAGAGTTCGAAATAAGGATCCCCGTATCTTCATTTCACAAACTCCCAGTCACGTAAAATGAAGATACAGTTATTCTCTAGTATCTATAATGACATTATTATAAAATTAACTTTGATTGCTCACATCGCATTCTCTAGTCTTCCCCTTCCAGAGTGTGGATCATCCATCTCAAGACGAACATGGTCTCCCCACTATTCCTGAAGAGGCGTCCCCTCCTCACTTCGAAGCAGTCATCACTGATATTGATGCGATTGAGGGGGAAACGGTCAGTTAGTGTTTTGCAATTAATCGCACTTTTGAGAAACACTTCTTACTATCGCATGTTTCAGGTGAAAATCGAGGTAGCTGTGAGCGGTGAGCCACAACCGGAGGTCTCCTTCTTCATGAATGCGATTCAAGTTTCGGAACGATCTTCTGAACGAGTAAGCTGTTTTCCTTTTTGGAATCCCTCCCACACCTCCACACCACCAAAAAACTTCGAATTTTTCTCCAGGTCGAGATCCAACGTCTTCCCAACTGCGTCACGATGCTTCTTCACAACGTCGAGAAAGCGGATGAGGCTGAGATTGCTGTGTGTGCACTGAATGTGGCTGGAGAAGCATGGTGCTATGCTGAACTATTCGTCCATCCGAGTAAAGGTCAGTTTGAGAGAGCCATTCACTACGAATTTATGATATTGTTTGAAAGATGGTGAATGCCTTTCTCTTTATGTTGAGGGTTGTCCGTCTCAGTCCTTGTGAGGGTTGTCAGTGCACGAGTCCTTGTCTTTTGGTACATTTTGTCCGTCCTCAATGTTCAAAAAAAAATTGAATTCAGAGCGAAAATAAAGAAAGAAGAACGAATCACCACTGGCTGAGCGTAGGCACTAGGATTCGAATGAATGTGGTGTAAATGTGTTCATTGCAGATGAACTCAAGAAAGCACAGGAAGAAGATAAGGAGACAACTCCGAAGAAGAAAAGAGTTGTGAAGAAGAAGAAGAGCGAGATTGAGGAAAGAAAGCCTGGAGATGAGGTGGATGCTGAAGCCAAGGTAAAGGAGGACGAAGCTGCTGCTAGGAAGAGAGAGGAAGAAGAAGCGGAGAGGAAGAGAAAGGTAATGGAGAAGAACCGTAACTCGTAATATCTATTGAAAAGCAATTGTAAATTAAAATATTGCAGGAGGCAGAGGATGCCTCAGCCAAGAAGAAGGCCGATGAGGAAGCTAAGGCTAAGGAAGCAGAGCAGAAGGCCGTTGATGAGGCTGCAGCAAAGAAGGCTCTAGATGAGGAAGAAGCGAGAAAGAAGAAGGTATGACATCGAATTGATAAATCCATGTGCAAAAATTTATTGCAGGAAGCCGATGAGGCGGAAGCGAAGAAGAAGAAGTCGAAGAAGGTAAATTTGGTTTGAGATACTTCATTCCTGATCCCTGATGAAACTACCAGTGTCCGTAACCCCCTCAATTATGTCATTTCTCCTTGTATTGTGTTGTCTCCCATTTGTTCGCGGCTTAAGATATATAATCTCAGGCCGAGACCGATACCAAGAAGAAGGCGGAGGAAGAGGCTAAACTGAAGGCTGAAGATGAAGCAGCGAAGAAGAAGGCTGAAGAGGAAGCGAAGGAGGCTCAAGCTAAGAAGAAATCGGATGAGGAAGCAGCAAAGAAGGCAAAGGAAGAAGAGGAAGAGAGAAAGAAGAAGGTGTCTTATTTCACTGATACCTTTCAATTCAACATCTATTTTCAACAAATTATTATTAGAGCAAGGAAAGAGAAAGCATCATTTCATCCACTGAAAAAACAACTAATGTGTTCAAAATTCGGCAATCGTGAGCACGAGAAAATACATAAATTACCTAATGCTAGGGAATCATGAACGATGCAATGATGCATGGAAATCACGCAAATTATTTTAGGAGGCAGCCGATGCAGCTGCTAAGAAGAAGGCCGACGATGAAGCAAAGGGTAATGATGCTGAGGAAAAGAAGAAGGCTGATAAGGATGAGAAGGATAGAAAGAAGAAGGTACGATTTCACAATTCAGGTTTCTAAGTAGTTGCGAAAACTGTTCTCGAAAACGTTATAAAAAATGATTATAGGAAGCTGACGAGGCCGCTGCCAAAAAGAAGGTCGAGGAGGAAGCGAAAAAGAAGAGTGAAGAGGAGGCAAAGGCTGCTGAAGCGAAGAAGAAAACTGAGGAAGAAGAGGCTGCGAAGAAGAAGGCTCTTGAAGAAGAAGCAGCCAAGAAGAAGAAGGCCGATGGCGATGCTAAGAAGAAGAAGAAATCGGCTGCTGAAGCACCGACGGAGCATGCATCTCGCAAGGATAAGGCCGAAGCTGAGAAGAAGGAGAAGGTGAGAATCGACTCATATCGCTATCTTGCTTTGTCTCAACTTACTAATATTTTGATAATTTCAGGAACGCATCGAGGCCGAGAAACGCGCTGCTCAGGAGGCGGAGAATAAGCGACTCACTGACAAGGTATTACTTTTTATCATGCTGATGACCAAGCCGTTTCTGATCGACCATTTGGTGCATTTTATGTGCTGATGGAGATCAATGATCGAATGCGAGATCCGCCAGATCATGATAGATATAACTGCCAATTTGTCAGTCGCCGTCGCCTGGCCCTTCCTCGACCCGTTCCTCCCCTGCACTAAAGAAGAAGGGAGTGCCCAAGTCACTATTCATCCCGGATGAGATCAGCTCCAAGTAAGCTACTGCTGTAAAGTCAATGTTGTGTCGTCATTATATTAATTGCTATGGTTCTGGTTGATTTTCCGTTGAACCATTTCACTAAGTTTTTATGGTGGCTATCATCTCATTGTTGATTTAGCCAAAAATACTGTCAAATGCAGGTTCGGCGACCCGTCAACGATGCATTCCGAGACTGATGTAACAACGAAGATAACGGCAAGGGAATCGAGTGCCGAACGAGTGATGATCTCACCCATGAAGCAAGCTCCCGCCTCTGCTACCTTCACTGTATGATTTCATTGTTTTTTTGCAAGATACATTATTTCACGCGTGTCACATTTGTTGAGAGGTCAATTTAGCTAAGAGCTCTGAGTTTCGTTTTTTAAAGTTGTAATCATAATATTTATCTTTTTTCAGGTCTCATCCGCAAAGAGATCGGAATCGAAGGAACGCACGGATGAATTCAGCTTCAAGGTTGAAGCCGATGCTGAACTTTCGATTGAGACGAAGAAGGATGCGAAGGACAAGAAGACTCTTCCTCCTAAGGGAGAAACTCCCGAGAAGAGAAGACAGTCCGCAATCAAGGCTGCTGAGGTCAGTGCCAAAAATTTAATTATGTTCATTTAAAATTACAGTAGAAGATAATGAATAATGAGATGTGATTTCAGGTTGAGGAGGCACGCAGAAAGGCCGAAGAGGAAGCTGGCGCTGCAAAGGTGAAGGCTGATGAAGAGGAAGCTGAGAGGAAGAGAAAGGTGAATATTACTTTCTATGACGGTTACTTTTATTAACACATTTAAAAAAGATCGAATGATATATTTGCAGGAGGCCGAGGAAGAAGAAAGAAAACTGGTAGATGCTGCTAAGAAGAAGGCGGAAGAATACAAGAGAGAGGCTGAAGAAGCTAAGAAGAAGAAGACCAAGGATGATGATAAGAAGAAGAAGGATACCGACGCTGCAGCCAAAAAGAAGGCAGAGGAAGAGAAAGCCAAGGCTGATGCTGAAACTAAGAGGAAGGAGGAAGAAGATAGAAAGAAGAAGGTAAGTCAACAAATCTTTGACAGCTACAAATGATCGATCTAATGAATGTCAACTATTGTTTAAAAATAATTCTAAAATATTCGTTCAGGAGGCTGACGAAGCCGCTGCCAAGAAAAAGGCCGAAGAGGACGCTAAAGCAAAATCGGAGGCTGACGCAAAGAAGAAGGCGGAGGATGAAGCCAAGGCAAAATTGGATGCTGAAGCTGCTAAGAAGAAGGTATGTGCACCTAACAGCAATAACACTTCTAAGAGCTACAAATGCTCGATATTTGTGCATTTACAATTGAACAACTGCAGGATGCATCTGATGCTGCTGCCAAGAAGAAGGCCGACGAAGAGGCAAAGGCAAAGGCGGAGGCAGATGCGAAGAAGAAGGCTGAGGATGAAGCTGTCTCATTCAAGGAGAAAGTTGCTGCTGAAGAAGAAGCCAGAAGAAAGAAGGTAACCAGAAATCGATATAAATTTTTGAACAGAAAATAATATTTAATCAACAAAATTTCAGCACGCCCAAGAACGCGAAACTGAGGTCACAAAGAAGAAGAAGGTGGTCAAGAAGAAAACTGAGAAGAGCGAGAGCTCCCTTGATGAAGAAGGAATGAAGAAGAAGATGGAAGAAGAGGAAGAGAGAAAGAAGAAGGTAGGCAAATGAACTATAAATAACACTAAATTTCTTCATAAAAATAATTTCAGGAAGCGGAAGAGGCTGAGGCCCTTCGAAAGGCCGAAGAGGAAGCTGCTGCCAAGAAGAAATCCGAGGACGAAGAAGCGAGGAGAAGAGCAGAGGAACTCGCAAAGGCTGAAGTTGAAGCGAAGAAGAAGGAAGAAGAGATCGATTCATCGATTACGAAGAGGAAACTATCTGGTGCAAGTGGAGAGGAGGAGGGCAGAGGGTGAGCATTCACCAATTGCACCAATGTTTCAGATACGTTTCAGAGCTGGAACATATTGGTAAAATATCCTTCTAGTGTAGTTATATCAGAAATCCCAGTACAATTAAAATAATAAATTCAGTCGTCGTTCTCGTCGTCCTAAAGAAGGATTCGTCATTCCTCTCGATGAGCACGTCAATGCACTTAGAGGAGAATCAGCCACTTTCACTTGCGAAGCTGCCAAAGAGGAAGACAAGGTGAGTTACCACAAAAACTGATATTAAGAGAATGATAATTTGGATACACCTTAGGCGCAACGATACGGAATTTGACATTTGCAATGATGATGTCACTGGCGTATAATATTGAATTTCAGATCACATGGAAGATCAATGGCAAGCCGGCCACAGCTGATGCTCGAGTCCAAATCATTGTCGATGGACCAGTGCAGAAGCTGATTCTCAAGGAACTAGGACCCAAGGACAGTGGTATCGAGGTAATTACAAGGACCAAAAGGTTGAAAAACGAACAATTATTCAGAGGAATATTTTTGCATGATACACTAGTCGCACATGATTCATGCACAGAAGTATTCATTCATTGCAGATCGAGGCAGAATGTGGCGAGTTCACCACCACTTCCGCCCTTTCCGTCGAAGAAACTCCAGTGAAGATTGTGGAGAAACTAGAGAGGAAGACCGTACTCAAGGTATTTTCTATTCGTTTAGCGCCTGCTTTCTTCTCACGATAGTACTGTCTAATTGATCTGGCCATCAAGTGACTATTATTACATACAGGGGAACGTGCCAATAACTTGTTCGCAATTATTTCGTGATATTTATCTTTCATCTTCCCAGGTTGGCGAGGCAGCCTCACTTGGCGTCACTCTCAATCACGATGCAGTGAGTGTTCGATGGTTCCGTGATGGAGATGCACTGGCTGCTGATGGAAGATATGAGATGAAGGAAGAGAAGGACAAGTGCAAGTGAGCATTATTTCATTCTACTTTTTGGGCTGTCAAATTGGAGATACTTTCGATCCCGTTGATCCTCGGGCGGGGAGAGAGAGTATGAACGTCAATATCTACCTGTCATTCAGACTGACCATCTCTTCGGTGCAATTCAAGGACGCGGGAAGCTACGCAGTTATCGCCGATGGAGCTGAGAGTTACACCAATGTGGAGGTTAGTAGATGTGTTTAGAAATTCGTTCAAGATTACGAATCCACAAAACAACCAATTATTCCAGGTTCACGGCGCTCCTCAATTCGCTGAAGATGGCAAACACTCCACCCAGAGCGTCGATGCTACTGAGAGTCTCACGTATGTTATCTATTATTTTTTAAGTCAATGAGACACAGCCAAAAAACGAATAAATAAATTCGAATAGTGATCTTGATCTGCCGTTTTCAGTATCGCCCTCAACTTCGATGCCTACCCTGAACCATCAGCTGAAGTGTGGCTCAATGGCCGACCCATTGGAGCAGAGACAAAGTGCACTATGGAGGTCATCGATAATAAGGTCAGCCATGCCGATTTTTAAATTGTCTTTTCTTGTCAAACAAGCTCCTTGATCATTTGTCAACAAATTTTTACAGGTTCGCTTCGTGAAGCGTGGTACGAGCAAGAAAGATTCTGGAGAGTACACTATCAAGCTCAACAACCAGTACGGATCAGCCACCCACACAGTCGTGGTTAAGGTATGCTTATGTATCCTATGATCTCCATAATATCAATTTACTAGGTTCGCGACGTTCCCGAGGCTCCTGCTGACATCTCCGTTGGTGACGTCACTGCTGAATCAGTGACTGTCTCATGGGCGCCGCCCACTGACGATGGAGGAGCTGAGATCACGGGATATCTCGTGGAGAGAAAGGAAGCGAATAGAAGGGCTTTCCATAAGGTCGCACAGGTAAGTGTTGCTGCAGAAATAATTGCAAATGGGAGCAAATGATAATCGAAAAAATCGCAATCATAACATTTTAGGTGCCTGCCTCCAAATCCTCATGCACCGTTGATGATCTTGAGAACGACACTGGCTACATCGTCAGAGTATCTGCTGTCAATAAGTGAGTATTGAAAATCGAAAGTGATACAAAATCGATGAAATTACGCGTACAATGTTGACAGTACAAGGTGTGAAAGCAATGTGAATTTCAAATGCCAAGTGCTTTGAAAATAATGAAATGATCTCAGGTTCGGAACTGGCGAGCCTCGTCTCTCTTCTGAAGTGTGCACTGGCACTCCCTACACTCCGCCCTCCGTCAGCGATGCTCCCAAGATTGTTGAGGTATGAACTCTATTCACATGTTCGATGAGTTTCACAAATATCCTAAATGAATTTGGGAAAAGATGTTCAATTACTTGGTTACTCCCGCTGGAAAAAAAATACAATTAATTTACAGTTGCTTCCTCGCGGTTGCAAATTGGAGTGGGAAGATGTGAAAGAAGATGGAGGATCCGCCATCTATGGATATGATGTCTATGTGAGAGAAAATGGAGGAGAGCCAAGAAAGCTTAATGATGAGGTGAGGAATCCTTCGCTTAAGTTTGTCTATCCTGATATGTATTCATTTCGAGCAATTACTCATTTCAGCCAATCTTCATCCACTCGTTCACTGTCGATGGACTCACTGAGGAGACAATGTGCGAATTCAAGATCGAGGTCAGAATCAATTTTAATTGTTTCCATCTAATCTGAGAAGCTCTAAAAGAGCATATTGTGCATCTAATAATGCGTTATAACTTCCTGGATACAGGCAATCAACCACGCCGGTCTTCGTTCCAACTCCAACAAGTACAGTGACTCCATTACCATCTCGAAGACGCTCGGTATGTTTTTTCCATGGAATCGGATCAGGAAATATCGCTGATTATTTGCTTGCTATAATTTTGAAAAAAACTGCGAAAAAATTATTTTTATAATTAGTCTGTTGAAAGTGATCAGAAATTCAACCCACTTCAGGCAAGCCGAAGGCCAAACTGGACATTCCTCGCATCACCATCACTAGCACGGATTCCGTGACTGTCGCATGGGATACTGTTGATGATGAGGACGTCACTTGCTACACTGTATGACTATTTCATTTTTTCTCTTCTTCAAAACAATTGCAGAATCATAAAAAAATACATTCAGGTCGCCTACAAATCGGAGGCTTCAGTCGCCTGGACGGATGTCGAGGCAGAACAACCGCCTCTCAACATCGACGGCCTCAAGGAAGGCGTCAGCTATGTCTTCAAGGTCAGTATTTATTTTTCCTTAGCAAGTTAAATAGATGAATCACATAATTAATGATGATAATTCGCAGGTCGCTCCCAAGAACTCCGCTGGCGTCGGCGAGTATTCCGCTGAGAGTGTGCCACTTCGTGTGCAGGGTACGGTTTCACTACTTTTGAATAATCCTTAACATCTCTCCAATATCTATTTCGTATTCTTTGCAGCGAACATCAAGCCGCAGATCACGAAGGCGCTCAAGGACGCGTCAATTCCTCGCAAGAGTCCAATGAGATTGGAGTGTCATGCGATGGCTGAACCAGCGGCGGAGTACGTCTGGTACAAGGACGGACAGGAGGTAACAATATTTTTTTATAGTTTGTAAAGTAAAAGCGACTGAACTCAAATTGCAGAAATTCCGAATCAATAAGATATATGTATTCAATTAAACTCATCCATTCAGGTGATTCCTCACGACGACAATACTGAGATCATCACTGAAGGATTCATGAGTGCTCTGATTGTCCATCGAACGAGTGCAGTCGATGAGGGAGAATACACTTGCGAAGTGAGGAATTTACTGGCAAATCATAAATCATCCTCTCATTGTCAGGTCGTCAACGCTATTGGCAAGACCACGAGCTCAGCGAGAATTGAGATCTCTGAGGTTCGTTTTGTTAGGAAGCACCAGCACTGATTCTAATGAAATATCGTTCAGGTTCGTGCCCACTTCACATCATCCTTCCCTGAACTGCAAGAGGTCGACGAGGGAGCGACAGTGACGCTCACTTGCGAACTGAGCGACCCCGATGCATCCGTGCGATGGTTCAAGGTCAGAATTGATGCTTTTGTTGATCTCAAGCACCCCAAAATTCGTGTCTGTCGTGACACAATTTTTCGATTACAGGACGGTCGTCGCATCGTCATCGACGAGCACGTCATCGTGAAGAAGGCCGGAGCAGAGAGAATTCTCGTTATCAATGATGCCAATTCTGACGATTCCGGACACTACAAGGTATATTTGATTGGCTCTACTGCTTTTTCCATTACGATATTTATAGACTGAGACCGCTGACGGAAGATCGAAGACTGAAGGAGAACTCATTGTGAAGGAGGCTGAGGTGATTATTTATTTTCGAATTAACAAATTTTCGTTAATCAGGCCTAGAAAAATTTCTTTGCTGACGTTTCTAATTATAATGATGTTGTAAATTGCAGGCTCGCATCAAGATCGGCCCTCAGGACAAGATGGTCACTTCATTCGGAGAGACTGTCATCTTCCATTGCGAGACCAGCAGACCGTGCAGAGTTGTCAAGTGGTTCAAGGTAAGATTATTGTACACCACAGAGGAGCTCATATTGGTGATCTAAGAATTGTATCGGATTAATGAACGTGCTGAAACATGTCCAATCGAAGAAAAACACGAGAAATGAGAATGAGCTATTAGGAACGATAATGTAAATTTGCAGAACGGCACAGAGATCTGGCCAACCACTGGCAAATTCTACATGTCCGTGGATGGATGTACAGCGACACTCGAAGTGAAGAATGTCGAATCTACTGATGAAGGAGAGATTTATGCTGAGATCTCCGATAAGGAGAAATCTGCGCCTGCCAAGGTCCGTAATAAGAAAGAGAGCATTATTAATTGAAACACTTTCAGCTCACTCTGATCGTTCCTCCCACCATCGAACTGGACAAACTATCCATTCTGGGAGGAGAAATCGTCCACCACGCAGGAAAAGATCTCGATTTCGTTGTCAAATTCGAGGGACACCCAGCACCTGAGGCACGTTTGATTTTTATCGTATACAGTAGCTTTACAAACACCTCTAATTTATTCAATTCCAGGTCAAACTCTTCCTCAACTCTGAGCCTCTCGCTCATCGTTCTCGTATTGAGACGTATGACGATTGCGTCTCTGTGAGAGTGAAGGAAGTGAAGAGAACGGATTCGGGTGATCTCAAGGTAAAATATTACTCTCTCATTCTTTTCTTCACGCCGAAGAACTGGCAGTAACGAGAGAAATTTAGGTGACTGCCACTAACTCTGCTGGTACGATCTCAAAGGATCTTCATCTCTCTATCATCGATGTTCCTAACCATCCAACTGGAGTGAGAGTGATTGAAACAACGAGCAACTCAGTCAAAATCAGCTGGGAGGTACGCAAATTTATCATTGTTTTCCGAAATCCAATTATGTTTCATGATTCAGAAATATGTCAAGTAGTTTTATCTTTACGATACGGTTCTATCTTTTTTCCAGCATATATATTTAATTTCAGGCTCCTGACGACCCTAACGGTTCTCCCGTCACTGGCTATGTCATCGAGAGAAAGAGTGCAGAGACGAATAGATGGAGAACAGTTGGAAAGGCGAGAGCAAGAGCCACCACTTTCGAGTCGGATGATCTGTTCTCAAAGGAGGTATGTTTTTTTTTTGAAGAAGTCTTCTCCAAAAAAAAGTACGAACAAAAATCACTTTTGCATTCTCAGGTGTATTCCTTCCGTGTGTGTGCCCTCAACGACGTCGGCCAGGGAGCTCCTTCTGAAGCTGTCGACGTTATCACCGAACAGAGCAGTGATGATGAGGTACAGAATCCTAAATAGGCAATTTTTCAAGATAACCGGGGAATGAAAATGCTAAAATACGTTCTTTCCAGTCCATCATCTCCGAAGTAATCCCTCAACTGCCCATCGGTCTCGCACCACCTGAGAAGCCTGAAGCCATCGTGAGAATTCCTTTCGTATTCTACCATCATGCCGACTACTAGGGTTAACGTACCAACCATTTTTTCAGGTATTGGAAGGCAAAGTGACGCTGAACTGGATTGGAGTCACTGATGCCACGGAGTACACTGTGGAGAGGAAGGGAGAAAGAGAGGAGGTCAGTCGTTGTCCTTCTTATATATTTTAAATTCATTAATTTAATTCAAGGTGTGGCTCGAGGTCGCAACTATCGACGTTGACTGCTTCACCGATAGAAGTGTCGTTGAGAGCAAACGGTTGGTTGTATTCATCCCCATGCGACCAAATTGTATCATGTCTATCATGTTTATCTTTACATGAGCTGGTGCTTGATGACATACAAATCATAATAATTATCTCCTTTTGCAGATACGCTTATCGCATCATTGCCTCCACTTCCTCTCGTACTTCTCGTCCCTCCGTTCCTTCTGATTTCATCATGGTCAAGGTCGATGATGAACACATCGCCAAATTAGCTGAAGAGAAGAAGAAAGATGATGAAAAGGATGGAAAGAAGGCAGCAGAGGAAGCAAAGAGAAGAGCAGAAGAAGAGAAGAGAAAGAGTGATGATATCATAAAGACGAAAGATCTTCTTAAGAGAACTCCCGAAAAGGAAATGAAGGATCAAGAACCATCGACCTCCCAGGATGATCTGTCCAAGACTGGTGAGAAAGTGGATGAACCTAAGGTTGCTGAGCCTGAGAAGAAGACTAAGAAGGTGGTAAAGAAGAAGAAGGAGAAGAGTGAGTCCGTCGCTTCTGAAGCTGAGGCTAAAGAAGTGGAGAAGAAGGTCGATGTGAAGAAGGATGAGACTGAACCGACTAAGAAAGAAGAGGATGGAGAAGTTATCGTCAAGAAGTCTGATGCAAAGATTCAAGACATCAAAGTGAAGGAACAGGAAGACGGAGCTGTGATTAAGAAGGTCGATACTGTTGGAAAGAAGAAGGTTGAAGATGAGAAGAAGAAGGAATCGACTGAACCTACTAAGACGGCTGAGAAGGACGAAGCCAAGGTTGATGAGCCAGAGAAGAAAACGAAGAAGGTCGTGAAGAAGAAGGAGAAGAGCGATTCCGTTGCATCCGAAGCAGGACCGAAAGAGGTCGAGAAGAAAGATGATGGAGCTGCCAAGAAGATCGAAGATGATGATAAGAAGAAGGTCGATGATGGAAAGACGAAGGAGAAGGACGATGCTGCTGCTAAGAAAGAAGCTGAGACTGAAGCGAAGAAGAAGGATGAAGAGACCAAGAAGAAGGCTGATGAAGAAGCAGCTAAGAAGAAGAAGGATGAGAAGAAGAAGGTCGAAGCTCTCAAAGCTACGGCTGAATCTGAAGAAGTCATCCTGCAGTTGGGAACCTCTGGAGATGTAAGTAACATATTCAAAACATAGTTGTCAAATGATTACTTTCAGCTCAAGATCATCCTCTCCGGAGCTCCTGAGAACGTCACTGCCACGTGGACCAAGGATGGAAAACCTGTTGAAGTAATATTTCCTATTTGACGAATCGGAATGATACAATCAATTTAGTCTCGCTTCTCCGCCACTACCACTGCCACCGCAGCCGTACTCAGGCTGACTGGTGTTACTGGTAATATTTTAAAATTTATATTACAAAATTTAATTAACTAATTACTCAGAATCGGATTCTGGCAAGTACACTTGCACTCTACGCACTTCGGATGGCCAGAGCGCAACTGCCAGCGTTAACGTCACTGTCACCGGTGTGATATTTGCGATTTTTTATATTTCGTTGTGAATATTATGAAGTAATCATCGAGCATTTTGAGATCAATGCTATAGTACAAAAATGAAACACATCTCGTTCCATGTGCTTTATTGCAGACAAACCCTCAGCTGCAGCCGAGATCTCCGTGGTCGAAGTGAAGGAGGGAGAACCAGTTCAACTCTACGCCAACGTCGCCGGTCTCCCTCCTCCCGAGTGCAAGTGGTTTAAGGATGGAGTCGAGATCAAGGTACAATACATCACTTTTCTGATATCAGGCGGTATATCTATTAGGGAGGGGATTGGTATCGTCGTAATCAGCTGCATGGGTTGGGGGAACTATCACATTTTGACGCGCAGTTGTTTATTGTTCCGCGCGTAACGAAATTGCTATTAAACTATGACCGCGCTTAAAATTAAGCATAAAATATATAATTGATGCTTGACGAGCGTAAAACCATACCACAAATCCAGTTTTATCATTAAAAACTAAGAAAAACAAGTGGAAATAGTTGGAAATCGCGAAAAACGAAGTGAAAAGAGGCGGAGCTAACGCGATTGCCGCACGGAATATTTTAGTAGGAATGCAATTACCATCGTATCATTTTAAAAATGTGATAAAGATTATTTGGGGTCACTTTTGATCATATTTATCCACAGGCTGACAAGACCCACTCGATGTCGGTTCGTTCCGGCCAAGCTACACTGTCCATGAAGAAGGTACATTTTATCGATTATTATTCCTTGCTACATACCTTTTAGTCCGCTATGACAACGTGAGATGACCCTATCAATTATCAGGCAACTGCCGAAATGGCTGGCGACTACACTCTCGTTTCTAAGAACAAGCACGGCGAGTGCACTGTCGCACTCAAGCTCAAAGTCAAGGGTGATTATTTTTTCAGTTTTATATGTCCATATTAATGTTATGTCGGGTTTTCATCAAACTATAATGAAACGTTGAAACAAATCTCACAGGTGCTCCATCTATTCCAATCGGTCCGCTCACTCACTCCGAAACGAGTTCTGCAGTGACCCTGAAGTGGAATGCGCCTGGTAAATATTTATTCAAATATTGAAAATAATTAATAAAAACACAGAATCCGATGGTGGTTCACCACTCCTCGGATACTGCATTGAGAAGCGAGACCCGAAGAGATCCACGTGGAGCTTCTGCCAGAGAACAACCGACACGGTAACGGTTTGGAATAATACTGTATTTTTTCTGACGAATTCTTTAGACTGTTTCGTTGTAGCAGAGTGGTTCCCGTTATGTTGTATTAGTAGATCTTGAGAGGCATATTCAAGCTCTACCTACTTCTCAAGGAAAGAACTATTCAGATAAACACTACTCATCATTTCAGGAGGTAACGATCGCCAATCTTCCCGAGGGATCCTCGTTCCTCTTCCGCGTCGCTGCTGAGAATGCAATGGGCACTGGAGCGACATTGGACACGACCGAACCAATCGCCCTCAAGAAGCCCAAGAGTGAGTTATCGAAGTATAACTTGGGCTCATCCTAGCGTTGTGGTACGACTGCAAAATCGGTCGACGCACCATTTTTCACCATGTGCTCGATTAGTTCAGGTCCAGCCTAATTTTTAATTTCAGGCGCTCCCACTAAAGCGCCCGGCAAGCCGATGGCTTCTGGAACGACGAAAGACTCGATCACAATCGAATGGACGGAAGTAACGGAAGAAGAGGAGATCGAGTATATTATTGAGTACAAGGAGGTACAGGATATTATCTGAAGCGAATCATATTTTATCCTCACTAAAAGACAGTAAATTACTCTAAACACTTCCAGACCAAATCGAAGCGTTGGTCGCAGGCGGGCAAGGGAATCAAGACCAATCACTTCACCGCTTCTGGACTCAAGGTACCTCTTGAAGATTCATTCTAAATAATGCAATTGATATCGATGTGCACTATTTATGAAACATATCAAATCACGAGTGCCGCAGTCAACGAGATATTTTCCAGGATGGAGTCGAGTATCAATTCCGAGTGAGCGCCTCGAACGAAGCCGGAGCTGGACCTGCTTCTGATGCATCCGAACCGATCAAATGCGAACAGAAGACTGGTAAGCACTTTGTTGAGTAGTTTGAAGTCATCCGTACAACCGACCCCATGCAGTTTTGGGAAGAATCAATTCCAGGTGCCTCTCCACCCAAATTCACGATGACTCCATCTGACACGACTGGAAACGAAAAGACGAAAGTGAAGATGACTGTCGAATTCGAGGGAACGCCCGTGCCAGAAGTCAAATGGACGAAGGGAAGATCTGTGAGGATATTTCATTATTCACAATTTCATTCAAGCAGTTTTTTCTTCAAAAATTTCAATCAATCTTTTGGGGAATTCTTCTTAGTAATGCAATAGAGGCAATCAATCATCGGATGAGACGTTTCTTCATTCGCAATTAGACATGGCAAAACATCAATAGTAACTCATTTCGTTCAGGAGATCTACTCTGGCAAGAGAGTGTGGATCGAGACGACGTCATCTTCCTCATCGTTGACCATTGGAGAGATGAGAGAAGATGATGAGGGACAGATTACCGTCAGTTACATTCCTTTACCTCGTTGAATTATGCGATATGTTTCAAAGTTATCTCAAATTTCGTAAGATCAAAGTTTTATAGTTTATGACAGTCAGAGAAGATGAAAAATCTAAATCAATAATTAAACACTGTAGGTGACTCTGACGAACTCGTCTGGTGTCGTTTCTCACTCGTTCAAACTGACAATGGATGCACCGCCGCAGATTGTGAAGAACGATCGGTATGATTTCTTTCTGAGCAACTGCATCGTACTTCGATGAAGAAGGGGTAACGCATTATTCTCTGTCCATTTCAGGTACAACTCTCCCGCTCTCTACGACAAGGGAGAAGAGGTCAAACTGCGATTATCTTTCACTGGTTCGTCACTAGACCAATTATTCACCACTCTAATGGATTCTTATCAACAACAACACTAACAATATTGACTGAGTGTGGATGCACTTCTTTGTTTTTTGCTCAGGTTTCTCCATAAAACATGACAACTGTTCGAGCACCACAGAACTGGGTGAAAAGCAGGGAAGAATCCTGCCTAATCCTTCTCTTGCCGTGTGTCTAACTCTTCCTCTACAACGCGGTAATGCGCGAGTAAAACAAACAAATTTATCGCGAAAAATTCGGGACATGGAACAAAAATTGCGTTCTTGAGCGGGGGGATTTGTTGTTGCAATGGCGAGAATGAGTAAGGGCAATATTATTACAATTTCATCGGGAAGAGAGGAGGAACAACTACTAATCACAATGAATATCATCGTTGTCTAAGGCTGTTCATCCACTGTCAAAGAGGGGCTTAGGATGACTTCCTAAGTGAGAAAAGGGGGAACAAATTGTTGATATGGAAGAGTGGAAGAGCACAATTGGCTCTACACGATTCAACGTAGCAAATGATTCGAGTAACGAAAGAAATCGAGAAAGGAAAGGAGATATCCAAGTGAGTGTGTGCTTCCATTCAAAACGGGCCCGCATATTTATGATTCGGATAATAGGGACAGGAAAATAGATCTGAGGTGATGACTACTGATATGACAAAGGGAATCAATAAGTGAATCCTCATGAATAATCATGATCATCTCCTCCATTGAGCATCGAAGTAACAGCCATTCGATTCTCTTCTTCCATTTTCTGCTGTTCTGCTGTTTGCTCGTCTTGCGCCACCTAAATGATACCATTTTCATCGTGCTATCTCAAACCCGGCGCGTCTAGAATGCATCGAACCCCCTTACCTTGATGAAGTTATCGACGATGATAGTGATAGGCAGAGCCAACACGAGTACTCCACACATAATGGCCGCAGATGCGATGATCTTGCCCACTATAATGATGTCATTACATAATCAATACATCACACGCTGGCTAGCCATTCCCTCTTCCTCTCAATACTCTGTTTAGTTTCTGTTTGCGAAGTGCTTGCGCGCAATGGTTACATCTCTGCGCCTAGCATAAGAACTAGAGAGTGAATGAGGAGAGTTCCGAGAACAAGAATAAGACCAAGAACTCACTCGTTGTAGCTGGAACTGCGTCGCCATAACCAACTGTTGTCATTGTCACGATACACCTGCAGAACCGGGGATTAGGACCGGGAAATGTTCGGACCCGAGCCGTCATTTATCCCACTCACCACCAATATGCGGCTGGTATACTCGTGAAGGGCGTTCCATCTTCGTCCTTCTCCAAGAAGTAGATCATCGTTGAGAAGAACACAACTCCAGTGAGCAACACTGAAAGACGGTTGTGGTAATTCCCGGATCTGGTTCTGACTGAGTACCAGTTCTCACTCACCGATGGTCATCATCTGTAGCTGCTTCTGTGATCGTTGCAGTGTCATTCCGAACGTCTGCAGACCAGACGAGAAGCGACCCAATTTGATGATTCGGATGACCTGCAACGATATTTGTTGGAAACGTCGACGTGCCTCACACAATGCAATTTTCGAAAGGCGATCTTTACCCTGAGCACTCGCAGAATTCGAACGACAAGGAATGCCCATCGGAGATCTCTTAGTTTCTTGTCATCCACTCCACAAAGAGTAAGGATCAACTCGAGATAGAAGGGAACGATGGCAAGAAGATCGACCTGGAATTGAGAACTTACAATTAGTTTGCTATTTTGAGTAAAGGAAAGTCCGGCTAAGACACTAGAAGCCGGCTTTGCAATAGTAATGAGTGTGGTGAACTGGCTTAGTGAGGAATGACGAAGGAAAGGGAAAATGGCTACTGCTCACCAGGTTGAGTGGTTTCATCATGAATCGAAGTTTACGAGGTGCAGCGAAGAGTCGCAAACTGTATTCGACTGTGAAGAAAGCAATACAGATTCGTTCTGTGAACACGAATGCAGGATGTTCTACTCGCATTTCTTCGATCTGGAAAGGAAGAGTTTAGTGGCAAGCTCGTAACTCGGTCGCAAGTAAAAACCAGAGCGGAATGCACATACTTTCTCAACGATCTTCACTCTTCCGGATGGCAATACAATTGTTTCATTATGGGGAGGCATGTAATGGGTGACTTGGAAGTCAGGAATCGTTCCGAATGATAATCCCATCACTGAGATCAGTACGAAGAGTGTAGAGGACAATTCGAACGATTTGGCCTGCAATTAAATCGTTCCGATCACTTCTCCGATTCCACCCTCTACCTGCATGGATGATCCTGGCCTCTCAAGGAACGTCCACATCCTCCTCCTCAGTTTTCCAAACATCAAGTTTTCGAAGGTGTTATCGTCCACCTGGAAACGTCGACTTGCCTCACGCAATTCATTTTTTTGCACAGAATTAGTTAATGATTCCTAAATGCCGATTCACTCACCTTTTCCTCCTCTTTCTCGGCTTCTTTCTCTCTTGGTACAACATCCGCACAGCACGATCCAACGTGTTGATGCGATATCCGCCAGAACTCTAATTCGGCCAGGAATGAGGCTGGACACACCTAAAAATATCGATTTAATGTTTTTTTGGAAGAATAAGAAATCACCAATGAAAAGCATTCGACAAGATCATTCATGACTCCCTCACGAAATATATCTCACCTCTGACGGTCGATGCACGACTCCGCTCGAATAATACTGAAATACTGCATCGAATGCAGTGGGGGATCGCTGGAAGAAATAAGCCTGTTCGTGCCGCAAAAATCCGTCAGCGACCTGAAAATATTGCTATTTTTCACTTTTTACATGGTTTTAACTTCAGCTACTCCTTCAAAATAATGATTTCTCACGAACAAAACAGTAAACTTACTTGACACCTCGATGGATGAGTTAATTGGACGAATTTGGCGAGGAATCCAGTTGATTCTGCCCTTAGAATGGCATCAACGAGAAGGATGAAAGGAGCACCGCCAATATTGAGACGAAGAAACATTGGATCTCCCTCTTCATCCGTTCCTTCCGTAGGAATGATCTGTAATGGTGGAAGTCTTCTTCCCTTTCTTTCCTTCCTCATTCCCACTCTCCTCCATTGTCCTTCCCATCTGATTTCCTCTACTAGATCTGTTTCGGGAGGTGTTTTGAGTCCCTGTGAATTCTCTCTCTCGGGCAATCGCCTACTTTCCGTCGGTCCAAAGATTGGATCAAATTTCGCGAGTCACGTTTCAAAGCACTGCTGATTCTTCTCCTTCTTCTTGCTCCTTCGAAGTTCTCTCGCCACTCTCTCGATTAGTGTATTGTGGGTGAATTAGAGAGCAAGAGAGAGAAGGGACGGACGGACCCTTCGAGCCACTTTTCCGGAATAACACAAAAAGGAAGAAGAAGGGATGAGAAATTGCGATGAACGGGTGACAGATAGCAATAGAGAAGAGAAAGAGAAAGAGAGAGAGAGGGAGAGACCGTTGATATGTGTCAGTCTCACTTCACATCATTGAGAAGTGTCAGGAGAGGAGTGAATGTGTGAAATTGAACGATTGCCTATCTCTTCCCTCGACCTCACTGGAAGATTTCTCACCTGGAAACACTCGGATGCTCCAGCTTTCCAGATTTCATCCAGAATCCTTCCATTCCTCCTTTCTGCGATACACATCGCATCCGTCTACAAAATACCTCATTATCCTAATAATTACCAATTTATTCTTAAATATGCAAATTAATTAGCATAATCAGTCACCTTTCTCAGCGGGACGAGCCTCTTTTTGTGCTGTTGAGCGGCCCTGGAAACAATTTGTTCCATGAGATTGGAGACTTTACAGATGAAATCACTTTGAGCCCCCACTTTCTCTCTCAGAATAGATCACATCTGTCTTCAATGAGATCGTAGAGAAATTTCATGGATTTTCAAGATGGGAAGGAAGTGGTTTGGAGATTTGGAGAGAGAACAAAGAGTTGCATATTCCAGTAGAGAATTGGCATATTCTAGGAGGTCTACTTCCATCTATCCGATACTTGCACCACCCACCCTACCAGCCCTCCTTTCCTTCCTCCACCCACGGTTCCCCCCTCCTCCCTCTCCCTTCCCCCCCTCCCTTTCTCCTGGCTACTTTTCCTCGTTGAGATTTGTGCAGGGAGAAGGTCGTCACACGAATGGAAGAAGTCAAGAGAATATTACCATAAAATTTCTCTTGAAGGAGATGCGCAAATTTCCACGCAGTAAACAGGGCTTCCGTAAATATTTTATAGCTCCCTTTTTCCAGAAATCACGGAGAATTTTATGGGTGTTGAGAGAAGAAGTAGCTATGTTTCTGCTCTCATTCCCCGATTAAATTCGATTAGTCTGAGAAGAGGGAAATAGATCAGAAGAAGAGGGAAAGATGACGAGAAAGAGGTGACAAAGTGATAGGGAACAGCTCATTGATCTCTCCCTCACCCGCAATAACAACTAATTGCAGTAAGGTCCGGAAGTAAGATCTAGTAACCCGATCACTCTCACGAATTTAGAATTTATATAATAAAAATAAATCGTCGAAGTCATCGAAGGTCGTCACTCACCCGCTAATCATGTTGCCGGTGACCCTGAAATGAATAAAATTAGAAATGCCAATTTGCCCTACCCAAATTATTCGTATTTGCACGTACCCCCATTAGAATCTTACCCGAAACATCATCATATTTTCCACCACAACACTCTCCATTCCCAGTATACTTCCATGCCCCATGACCGGCTAATGCGCTGCATCCGGTCATCCGGGAAAGTTACCTAATTGCCGGCTGCGGCCTCTGGACTAAAAGGCGGCTCTACCTGAATCGCTTGAACTTCATGCATTCATCGCTGCCCGGCACCTGCAGCGTGTACGAATTTCGATGCTGCAGGACCGCTTGGGATATGGCAATGGCCATGATTGACTAATTGACGGTCGTGAGAGAGACTAATTGACGGATGGCCCGACTACGGCTCCATTGAGATGGATAGGTGAGAAGACTTAGGAGATGGAGGGAAACTGACTGAACTGCGAGAGGAAAGAGAGGGAGGAGAGGAAGGAGAGGCCTTGACTCTCTCATTCTTACACACTCTCTCGTCTCTTCCGCCCTTCTTCTAGAGGCGTTTCTCTTACTCTACTCAACACATCAGAACAGCACAAAGAGAGAAAGAAGGATGAGAATGAGAGAAGAGAGAGAGTACTATAGAATGGAAATTGAACAACCTTCTATTGCACTTTTTCACACAATCTCTACATTATTGAGATTCGGCACTGCTCTACATCACTCTTTTTGCCTATTCATAGCTATTTGAGGGGCTTGACTCGATTCCACCAAAGAGATACTTATTTACGTGCCAATGCAAAACAGTCACATCTCCCATTCGAATCAACATTATATTAAATATGGAGGAGTAAATGGGCGAAGATGTCTAGCAATTGTAATGCATCAAACAGATTAATTCACACGATTTTTGCACTCTGAGGTAAGAAAGAAATCGATTGCGAGAATGAATAGTCTTGCACAACAAAGCTCAAGCTTTTCTATTTCTCTTTTTAGTTTCCAATTTATTTCTGAGTTAGTTTTCAATCTATTTCTGATGAACGCTAGTTAGATGATCAATAAAAATTACAAATTAGGAAAATTCGATTAGAGTGGGTGGATAGATTAGCAATAAATAATGAACTCACTGTCCATTGGTCGTTCCCGGTCGAAGACAAGTGTAGGAAATACTCGCACAAGCCATTACTCGATGGGGTTAGAAATGGTTTGAATCCGGGAGGTCGGAGAGACTCCCTCAGATGAAGACTACCAATGTGTGAGAACGAATGGCAAGAGGAGAGGATTATGCAATTAGTCAGAAGCAGTCCTTTGAGCCGATGAATCTTGCAGAATATAGAGACAATTCGAGTAGAATAGTCTCTTCGGTCGATTGGCAGTGTCCAAAAAGGGGAACGGGGAGATACACAGGTAGAGTGAGTCTCTTTGAGGATAGCTAGAGACGGGGAGTCAGGAATATTAATCGACCAAGCGACTAGAGAAGAGAAGGGACGAAGAAGAGGAGGAAGGGAATAGTGAGACGGTCTATTCTGAGTGAGCAGAGGGGATAGGTTGAAGCCGGAATATTCGCGACAGAATTGTTTTTGCTGCTGGAGAATTCCCGGTTACGAATCGGTGAAGCGTGAAAACGGCTGTTTCACGTAGAAGAGAATGGATGGAAGAGAGAAAGACGTTGCCTAGGACTGATAGAGGGAGAAAGAACTTCTACTAATGGGTACTCTTTGCGCAGTGTGGGAGTCACCACTTCCGATAGAGCCGTCTTTTAGAGAAGATACATGATGGGATAGAAAAAACACGGCTCCGAGAAAGAGATAGTCACGATATATATGAAGATGTTGATGATTGAGATCTTTCTGTGCATGGGCAATCGAGTTTGGACCTATCTCAGTCCAGACTCTCTTCGGAGAGAGAGACTCATAACCTTATCAACTCGAGCCAGCGCTGATTTTCGAAATGGGTCTGCTTTAGGATGAAGCCCTGTCTCACCTGTGCTAGAAGGGGCTACCAAACTCGCTGAAGGAGTGAGTCGATAGAGAGAGTGAACAAGTGAAGTGATCGAGAAGCTTGTAGAGGGGGAAGAGGGACAAGAGATAGGAGGGAAGATGAGGGAAGAGAAGGCACAATCACTGTGTATGCTCACTGTGCGACACCGACGATACTAATCACTCGCACGGGGCAGAATGAATGAACTATCTTCCACCTACTTCCTACCGTTAGCGATTGTGATGTATCCTTACCTTACTGAAGACATCCCTGAGTTGTTGCAGCAGTCTACTTGGAGGACTAGGAAGGATCTTTAGATGGAGAGGTCGCATTCTTCCATTCTCTTTGGTGCTCATCACTATTCATAGCCAAGTACTGACTTCCTCACTTTCTAGCCCTCTTTTTCTCGCTGAGAACAATTTCCTAAGTCCATAAAAAGTTGTTTCGCTGTGTTCTATGCTCAATTGAACATCAGAGTCCAGTTGTGTTTCGAAGGCATTTCGAGTGGGAGTTCGGCACGGTTTCTAAGCGTGTGAGTAAACGATAGATAGAGAAGAGAAAGAGGGAAGAGGACGAAGAATGACGTACAAGAAAATAGAGTGATTATAAAGAGAAGATTGCAGTGCAATCAAGAATTGAGCAGAGAAATGATCCGAGTTTACTCTACTCTTTGAGGACCAAAGGGCAACTTACAATGGAGAGAATTGATTGGAACAGGAAAAGGAAGAGGGGATTGATGCTTACTCTTTTAGTCCTTGGCTATCCTGCAGTCATTTATCTTTCCCAGTGCGCGGAATTAGGAAAGAACATGAGAAATAGCTAGGCATTCTCTCACGCGAAGGGCTTTTTTGACAGGACTTTTCTTAGCCTTCAGGAGCTCGGAAATGGAAGGAAACGAACCTTCCTGCCAGTTTTGCAGTCAACCGCGTTTACGCGTACGTTTCTTCATAGAGAGATGACTCTGATCTCGAATAGCTCAAATATTCCCTTTGAAGGGGACGGCGAAATGAGGTCGACGAATATGGGACAGATTGGGTTGAGAGAGGAAAGGTCGAAGGAGAAAGAGAGGAAGAGAAGGATGAAAGAGAGACAAGAGGGCTATGAAGATTGCAGAGGGTAACCTGAGAGGGCTTTTTATATGGAGAAAAGAGAGTGTAGAGGAAAAGAGAGGAGGATCATTCTATGAATGGAAACTGTGAAGGAGAGAGAGAGACTAGACAGTTCCAAGAGGAAGTTTGACTGTAGACCATTCGAAATGGAAATACAGGGCTTTCAATGGCATGGGAGAGTTGGAAGAGAGAGGGGAAAGGCATTTTGGCCCGTCTGTTTTTGGCCAGTGAAGCGAGCAGGTGGAAATTGGCGATAAGTGAGATCGTCCATCGAAGAGAAGAGAAGAGGAACAGTTATGGTCATGGGGAGAAGTGAATGAAGAGAAGGAGGAGGAGAAGGAGGGAGGAGAAGAACAATGAGGGTCTGCATTCGACATCTCTGAGAAGGGTCTAATCGTTGCGTCCCTCCTTCCCCTCCGGAACTCCCCTCTACCCACCTTAGTTAGAAGGAGAATGTAAAAGGTTTACGAAAAGACGAACACGAATTGAATGGCAGATAAACCAGATAAACTCCTAGTAGAGACAGAAGAGACCCACCACGAGCCTTTTCCCCAGGAAATACGATTTTCAGTCTTGAAAGGAAAAGAACTGGGACGTTTTTCGAAAGCGAGTAGCTTAGGGGGGCGAGCGATACTTTATCATCTGGACTCATCGTCAAAATGCGACCTACGAACTCTTCCATTTTTTTTTTGGTATTTTCGCATGGAGACTTTATTTTTTACATTTTCTTGGCGGGAATTCAAATAAATTTGAATTCGTACTCGTCTTCTGTTATCTCCGCGTACTCTGCCCACTGGAAGCCGAGATCGGCCGCTGTACACGCCTTGGTTGTGTGGTGGGCGCGAATCATCCCACGGTACTCCCGCACATACGACTACCGTATCCACGAGGATGCACTCGATCGATCTATCGACGACTGACTTTATTCACGCGACAAGAAGTGCAATGGAACTCGAGAAATGGACTAGCTGCAATTTTTCGGATGGAAGGAAATGAGAGGGTAATGATGGGTAGAAAAAGGATGAGTCTGAGAAGGGAATGGACGGACGTTTGAAAGAGGATATGTAGAGAATTATGGACCGGAAGAGAGTTAAGGAGCACTAGGGACTAAAGGGAGAAAGGGCACGCCTTATCTTTCACATCATCGATTCATTCTACGTCATCATCCTACCGTAATCCCATGATTCCGTCTAAGACCCGAAAGTGATTCAGTCAATGGCCTCTACAGTACATCATTGCGTGAGACCATCGAAGAGGGTTCTAACTCATTCCCGGAAATATTTTGTGTTCGGCATCTAAGAAGAAGAAGGTGGAAAGTTCCAGTGGGTGTATCACGAAATGCATGACGATTGAGAGAGAAGCCATAGAGGAGTTCAAGTAAAAGGAATGGGAAGAGTAGAAAGTGTTTAGGTGAGAAATGAAGGGGATCGAAGACGACGACGATGTGTTCAATGACTACGTAAGTGAATGTGCTCCCAATAGACTTAGACACTTTTTCCCATCTTAGAGGAAGAAGAATGTACTCTCTACTGTTGAAGAATGACAAATAATGGACTGATTGAGTACAGTCAAGTTTCGATGAGATGGCTAAAGGGGAAGAAGAGTGAGAAGAGGAAAGGGAAAGAGAGAGAACGGAGGCGGAGGGGGAGAAATCAGAAGGAGAAGAAGAAGGAGGAGGAGGAGGATGCTACCTGATATCCAATACGGGATAGATCCCATTGTCGCTTTCTCTTTCTCTCTCTCTCACTTCTTAGATCTCTCTTCTTCTTCTTCTTCTTCTTTCGACGTGGTGAAAGCAGCGATCTTTCGTGCTAAATCACCACCTACATCTAGGGAAGATTCAGTCGCCATCAACAAGTTCATCCATCGTTGTTACGCGCTCATCTATGTTAAGTCTTCTTAGCTCTAAGATACGTCACCCACTCTTAGACTATGTTCTGGTCATGAACTCATGGACCATGCAAGGGAAGTGGTTGCAGAGAGGGGATTGGGTAGGTGGAAGATGAGGTCAGAAAAGAGAAGAAAAAGTAGAAGAAGAAGGAAAGTTTGTGAAGGGGGCAAGCACCCATGCACGGCCTAAATAGATTACGGAAGTGTTTCTGGGGAGGAAAAGAGAAGTGATTTCAGAGGTACTCCGAACTATTGAGAAAGAGAACGATCAATTCCATTCTAATGGGCTCGGTTATGAAATTCGGAAGTGAGTATTCGTGCGGGGATAATTATTGTTCTAGTGAGAACGGGAAGTTGGAAAAACGGTTGAGAACCTTCTCGATCACCGGAAAACGTAACGTAAGCAATGGGGATTTGCAAGCTCCCGAGAGAGAAAAAGAAATAGAAGGGAACCAGGGACCGAAATAGTGAGAAGGCAGGAAAAGGAGACAGTGGACCACAGTCACAAGATAATGAGTCTCTTCGAAACCGATCAATAGTCGGGGAACAATCGGGTACTGTAAGTAAGAAAGATGCATTTGTCAAGTGCTTTGGGAACTATTTCCTCTATGGATACAAAGGGCTGCTCGACTGAGTGAAAACAGAGGGAGGATTTAGTATGGAGTGAACTGAATTCGATAGATGATATAGAGTGGAAATGGAAGCAGGAAAACAAAGCATCGACTCTCACTTTGAAATGCGCGCGTAAAGTGAACAAGGAGGAAATAAAAGTGAGGTGCCAACGTCCACTAAAATTTTAGTTTCGGGAAGTGTAGAGTTGACGAAGAGTGTGTAGGAAACAATTTGTCGTCCCCGAGAAAGATAGATCAGATTACCAATCGATCCTCTCTACGATGATCGCTATTTGTTGCACCTTCTGGTGTATCTAGATTGATCTCAACCACTTGAAACAACTAAAAAAAATAGTAGCAGAACTGTTTCAAAGCGAGTTAAATGATTGCTCATCACTCACACTTATGTAAGCAGTTTCTTTCGTCAACTTGTCGAATCTAATTATTTATTTGTAAGTACCGTCAAATAATTTCTTCATTCATTTTTCTGGAACCCCTTTCTTGAGTATCGCATTGACAGATATTCACAGTGATTATTTCGCTCGAGTAGACACTCGCGTAAGAGTGACATGTTGACGTTCCGCAAGTGTTTTGGTTTGACTCAAACAAGTCTTCTTTCGAGAAGAGAGAAAAGAGGGCAAAACGCTTAGAATGCCGACAGTTGGACGACATTTTGTTCCTAGTGAAAACGTAAGAATTTTATAATGGTCTGGAACAATTTAGTGACTTCGAAAGAAGCAAAGTTTCCACACATACAACCGATCATAAGACGAAGAATATTGCACTTTTGAATCCCGTGATCTCTTCCTGTCACTGTAAACTGACCTAACCCGGATGTGGACGATTTTAATCCCTGAGAAGGTGTCCAGAATTTTGGATTTTTTTTTTTGAATTTTTGTCTTTTCTTGCATTCGAGGTTAGGTTACATCAGCAATAGGATCAAAGAAACTGCGAAGAACGCTCTATGAAAGTGGCGAGACCGCGCTAACGAAGTCAATTGATCGAGTGCGCTCGAGCGTGAAATCGACACTTATCATATTCGCTTATTCGCTGATATCATAGTAAATGAAAGATCAGAGACGATAGAGCACAACGTGAGATGTCTTGAGAGTAAGAGGAGAAGCGTGAGAACAAAGAGGAGCAGACAAATTGGGCAGCGACGGTCGAATATTTCAGAGATATTCTGGGATGGGCACAGTTTTAGCGCAATTCTTGCGTGCGTAGTGAGAACTTGATTAGCAATGCGAAGAATATGTCAAATGCAGTGAGATTATGATGAAAAGACGTAGTCTGGACAAAAAAGTGATGATGAACGGGCATGAAACATGAGAAGAGGGACAACTCACAGATGGCTTCTGGCACTGCCGTGCATTTTAACGATCCGATCGTTTCGCTTATTCCGCTGAACTTGTGCTCGTTAGCGTCGATTCGGCAATTCGTCAGACGAAAATGAGGTCGATATTCAGCGTGACAGCGATTATGCAGGTAGTATTCGTGAATGGGTGAGGTGGAATGAGGCAGGTTGAGAGAATGGGCTAGTGAAAGGGGAGGAGAAGGGGAAGAGGATGGAGGAGGAAAGTCCGCTCTCGGTAGGAATGACAGCTATTCCCTGTTTTCCTTATACTTTCGCTCCTCTCGGAGGGTCTTAGTGAACCGAACGATGGGATGAAGGGGGAAGACTAGAGGAGAGAAGGAGAAGATCCTCCTTCTTCTCTCTTTTGGTGGGCGATGACAAGACGTTTCCGGACGATTTCCACCCTCCGTCTCGAGAAGAATCTTCGAACTGATGGGTAGACCCGAAATTTGAGAGATGCAGCACAAATTGAATTGAGGATGGAACCAATTGGTGGTTATCGTGAAATGATTTTCCTTCAAAGATGACGAAAAGATTCAGAAGGACAGAGAAGAATTAGGGTTACTCAGAGACGACAGAAGGTGTACACACATCAGGTAGAAGGAGGGAAAGTCAGATGAGGCGTGATATTTGGTCCCGTAGGTCTCTCTAGTTTATTCCTAGGTGGGAGGTTCATTTCTAGCTGCAATAGTATTCGAAAGAACATTACATTTTTGCTGTACAAAAAACGACAAGAGACGCGAATATCACTTCTAGGGAAAAGTTTATTGCAGCTGATTTTTCGATTCATCTGCCTTGATACTTTCATCGAACACTCACCTTGGTGATTGAATTGAACGATGGAATTTGGAGTAGACAGACAACTCACATGAGCATGTATGCAGACGAGGGAGTGACGGTGGAACTCATTCCTCCTCTTCTTCCCTCGAAGATTTTCTCACGATCGAACACACAATAGAATTCTTTGCAATGTCTGCAAGATCCTCGTGGCAGATCGGAAGATCGGAGAGGGACTTACGATGATTAGCAAGACTTCCTCTCGTTAGTGTCGACTGTCCCCTTACTCACACGTTAGAATGTGTGCATATGTGCTTGGTTATTGCCCCTCTCAGTCATAAGCAAGACATGATTTATGCCTGTTCTCACTCTCCTTTCCTCTCGCCATCCAAATACCCGTTCGTTCGCCTTTTCTTGCGTGAGTGGAATCGCTTAGTCGACAGTATTTTCATACGGTTATCGATTCTCAGAATGGAATAATCTAGGGATCTTCATACGAAATTACAAGTTACAAAGCAGAAATGGTGCAGAAATGGAAGCATCCAATTATATCAACTCAGTCTACTTGATTCTTCTTCCTACTTCCAGTCACTCTTCCAATTTGGTTGACACAGCCCAACTGAAGGAAAACATAAGCTCGAACATCCTTTTTCCTCCTTTGCTTTCTGCTTTCTTTTCCTCAACAAACTCTATTGCTCTTCTTCTTCTTTCGGTCGGTTAGCCCCCAAAGAATTGGAGATGAAATACAAAACATACGACGGAGACTGAAGATAAACGGATGGAGACAGGAACAGAGAGATTAGTGATGAACGATGAACTCCTTATGGAACTTGTCTAACTAACAGAACGTCTACATTCATCATGATCATTTCTTACACTGAAGACAAGAGTTCTTTCGAAGTGAGGAGACTTAGTCTGGCTCTCTTGTCTTGACATCTACTTCAATGCCACCCATTCTCTTCACTCGTCTATTCAGGAACTGGGCCCTTCAATGCACTAAATCCTCACGGATCTTCGAGACCCAAATGGTGACGAAAATACCCGGGAATAGCGTAGCGTGGACCTCTAATTAAATCACCACCCCTGCAGTCTCACAAAGCCTTTCCTTTGGGTGTTTCAGTCCGAGAGATTTGCGCGTTGGTTCTTTCTGCAGTAAAGTTCTTCGAGCCTCCCACGACATCCTTATGGAAGCTTTCTTCTTCTTCTCCTTCTTAGACCCGTCCTAATCTGCTCTGAATTCTCTCTGGTGTTTCCACGCACGAAAGAGCGAAGGGCTGAATTCGACATATTCGTCTTTTCTCTCCTTTTTTGCATCTGTCACTTTTTCGTTTCCGGAAAGTAATGAGTAGTGCAGTAAAAAAGGCGTCAAAGCACAAGGGAAGGTCGAGATGTCCCTTTCAATTTGTGCCTTTCTCTCTTCTATGGAAAGTGTGAAGAAGAGGAAAAAAAGAAGGAAGAGAAACGAGGAGAACCGTGAGAATAAGAAGAAAAGGTGGAGATAGTACAGCTGTTTTCGATCTGATTCCATTCCTTCTCTAGACAGATGAAGGTGACAAGAGATAGAAGGAGAAGAAGGGGAGGAATTCCCAGTCCGACCCAATAATTACTGCAATACGATGTAACAATTGTGCGTGTGGCGATAGTCTACGAACATATGCGACATATTTTCTAAAGAGATCTCTAGAATTTTAGCATTCAAGGATCTTCAAGTATTTCTTCTCTGAACAGTACTGCAACACCTCTCCCTATATCTGGATGAGATTGTACGGAGAGACATGATTCAATTCAGAAAATACCTCCACAAAGGCTCAATGATGCGGAATAAAGAAGGTGGAAGAGGGGTGGTCTTGCAAGGAATGGTGAGAATTGATGAGATTCATTACGTTGAGGGAAATTGCAAACAAAGTTCATCGTCGCGCCCACAAAGAAATCAACTGCAGAGAATTTCCCAGAACAAAAAAAACAATAATTTTTAAAACTACTAAAACTGCAAAAATAAAAAGGTAAACTCACATAGTCGGCATGGCTGCGATGGGGTTTTTGACGCGTTGGTGCTCTGCTCGGCAATAAAACGAATGGAAGGTGAGAAAAAGTCAAGAGAAGAGTAAATTGATGGTGATATTCGATCCGTCGATTAGGATAGACGAAAGCGTGGTAGGAATGAATGGTCAGTAGATCCGTCCACCAATTCCTTCCCTTCACTTCTTACTCCTCTTTCTCTTTCTCTCTTTCTCTATTCCTTTTGCCTCCGGGGTTTCCCTGCTGTCTCTGCTTGACTCCGCCCTCTTTCGCATAGTTTGAGACACGATTTCAGTAGGGATCAGGGAGTACGATGAGGGTCGAGAGAGAGGAAGGGAGGGAAACGGATACCCCGGTTTTTTAGCCGACTTCTTGTTCTGCATTGTGATTCGCGTCATTAGATGCTCAATTGTTCGCAAGCGGCGTTCAGTCAATGTTTTCTCCTTTTCTCTCTCTTTGAGTTCTAGCGCGAATTCGAGATGGAAACAGCATTAAAATGAGTGATAAACAAGTGAATAACCGACTAACGGAATTCATGACTAACGACTTACTCACAATCAGCAAGATAAAAGAAGGAGTATAACCTGAAATTAATTCCAGGCCGTCCTGCACCAGAAGTCCATTGGTTCGACGCTCAACACAACGAGATCACTGCTGATAACAAGAGATTCAAGGTGATAATCAGGTTATTCAGACGATATTGCAATTCGAATTTTAGACCGAGTCCACAAACGACAAATCGACACTTATCATCAAATCGATCGATGCAACTGATCGTGGAGATTTCGAATTGCGAATCAAGAACAGAGGAGGAGAAGCGAAATGTTCCATTCCCATCCAGGTAGATTATTTATTTATTACTCGTCCTTCTATGGTTCAATTTCTTATAATTCCTTCCTTTCCGTGACAACTGGCAATACTTGGTTAGAAGCGTACTCAGTGTATCGAGAAATTTACTTTCACGGTAAATAAGACAACGTTCCTAGGTAGATCTTTGTCTAAGCACGTAGAGAATGGATTATTAATGGCTTAAAATGAATGTCGGTCGTGAACATAAACAAATGCCTTCTTCCTTCATAATCGAGTCTTCAAGGACCGAAAGTCCGAGAGAAAAAGTGAATTCGTTGCTCACTGGTCAAAGATTCATTGGTTATTGCACCTTCCCTATTTTTGTATCCCGGAAAACACGTCAGTTTTTTCTGCGAATTTTCGTGGAGCCAACTATTGCCTAGTCTCACAGAACACGAAGTCGCTTGACCAGAAGGGGCGAAAATTGCTATGTTTTCCGGGTCGTCTCTATTGTTTCGACGCACGCGTTTAGAGACTGGAGGGAGACCTATTTCCGGATGAGAGAAAAGAGTGAGAACTTGAAATGTTTCTGATGATTCATGAAAATAGAAAGGAAAACAACTCACGAATGGGCCATACTGAAGGCGCCTCGACCGTCCGACTGATGCCCCTGCAATTAAAATATATTAAATTTAGGAGAAAACAAAAATGATCTGAGTGAAAATTAGTAACAACTTTCTGTGCATTGTTCCGCAGAGCAAACCAACGCGAATCCGAAATCTAACAAATTTACGAGATAGATAGAGATGAGATGAAGAGATGGTCAGACTATTTGCCAATCTAACGCTGCGACTAGAGTAAATCGAGATTGATCTGTCACTGATGCTTCAATTTTGGAAAGGTCTTATATCACATAAAAATTAGTCGGAACATGTACGACAAGGCGTTTGTCTAGAAGAGGCATAAGCCTCACTCTTCTCATGATAAGCGAGAGAGATAGAATGGAGGAGGAAGAGAGAAGAGGGAAGGGTAAGTAGATCAGAGGCGAAGATAAATGGACGAAGGGACGAAGGACGAATTCCAGAACCGAATTTATTGCGTCACGTATACGTATGCTCAAGTTTATTGCGCTGTTCTACGAATGTCGAACGATCTACGAACTTTTAAGTAACAAACATGTTCCCGAGCATGTTCCCTTTCGAATTTTCTACGAACAAAATGCAAAAAAATCAAAGTTGATCAGCCGAATCAGAGAATTGGTAGTAAACAGTAGGCGTTAGTCACAGGAGCGAAGGGGCGTTGTGACTATCGATGAGGAGGAGGAAGAAATGGGAAACATTTACCGTCGGGATTACCATCCGATTGTTCGCGTGACAAGTGGAAGGAATGGGCGATGTCTCTCTGCTCTTCTTACCCTGTCTGAACTTCGAAAGTCACGATTAGAAGAGATTGAACAAATGGAACGAAATCAGAGCAGAGAAAGGCAGAGAATAAGAGTGAACTGTCTAAGAGAGTGTAGTCGTCGAGACTCCATCCACTTCCTTCCTTGGTGTGAGAAGGAAAGGAAGAACAGGTCTTACCCGAGTCGAGTGGATTACACTCTCTTACTTTCGTATACTCTCTCGGCCTTCACTCCTCTGAGAGAGTACTAATAGTGAAGAGAGTTTCGACGAGTCTCAAGGGGATTCCGCCCCTTCCATGATACCACCAACTTGCGCTATTCGATTACACAACTGGGCAAGAATATAGCCAAGAATATGCGAAAATATCCCAGTTGATGAACTCTTTGTCGTATGGTGTCAGATTTTGCAGAGAATGTATCAAGTAAACTGTGGCAAACTTATTTTTAGTCTTGCAGCACTTGAACAAAACTTTACAGAATAATGATAAGAAACAGTGAATCGAATCTTCTGAAAACACAATTTAAAATACTTTATAATATTAATATTATTAATTTCAGGTCACCGATAGACCAGACCCACCCGGCCGTCCTTCAATCCAAGATCAGAACGTTGATTCCGTGAAGATCCTCTGGTCACCCTGCATGCAGGATGGAGGATCACCAGTCCGTCACTATATTGTCGAGATGAAGACCGTAAGTAATATTTTGCGTTATAATTCATGGTGAAAATATGTTCAGACTTCATCGAAAACATGGGTGAAGGCCGAGGTTACGAAGCAGCCATTCACTACGCTCTTCAATCTCGTTCCCTCGGAGAAGTACCGATTCAGGTAAAGATACTGAAACGATGAATAGCGATAATTAATAATTTACTTAACGTAAATTTTAGAATTCGTGCCGAGAATACCTTCGGAATCTCCGATCCGTCGGAAGAATCTGAAGAGGTCAACGTCCGCGATCTCACCAGACAGGTACGATTTCACTAGCAAGAAGGACGAATTGATCTTTGATCTCTCAGGTGGTAGAGCCTCAGAAGAAGTCAAAACTTCCCGAGGAACCCGATTATTCCGATGTCGACTATGAGAAGCAGGATGCTGCAATCAAAGTAAGATTTTTTGAGTTTGAAAGCATGTAAATTTATCAAAAGTTTCAATAAATAGAGACGAATAATGTTGATTCTAGGTCGATGAATACAAAGACTTCGATATCCATCGCCTACCTACCGATCTTCAGGTTTGATACTTTTTTTATTTAATTTTGAGCTTTGATCTTCCAGTCCAAGTACATCATCTGTGAGGAACTAGGTCGTGGAGCATACGGAACTGTCTATCGAGCGATCGAGAGAGCGACGAACAAAGTGTGGGCTGCGAAGATGGTGCAGGTGGGATATTTAACTACTACGATATGGACTCTTTTAATACTAATCTACTGTAATTACTTTGATTATTGCAGGTTCGCCCTGGAGTCAAACGTGAAGCAGTGCTGCACGAAATGGCCATCATGAACAAGTTTGTTCTTTTGAGATTTTATTTTTAAAGCAAGATCACGACTAATCATCAATTGCGCCTTTGGATTGAAAGTAGATAATCACATTGTGAAGCATATCCGAAACTGAAATCTTTGGTGCCGAATGAATTGCAACTCAAAGCTCAATTGCAGACTTCACCACGACAAACTTCTTCATCTTCACGAGGCATTCGATATGGGCACTGAGATCTGTCTGATTGAGGAATTGTTAGTATTTTTCCAGTTCGAAACTACGAAATTATACAAACATATAATGCCTACTTCTATGCACGTTATGAAACGTACATGAGCGAAAAAAGATAAACCAAAATTAAAACTTATTTCGCAGTGTCTCTGGCGGTGAACTGTTCGATAAGATCGTCGAGGAAGAGGCACTGCTCTCGGAATCTGAAGCCAGGTAACTTCTAACCTATTTAAATTTATAGTACGACACTAACCAGCGGAAGTCCCGTGAGTCGTAATCATAATCACCTCGTGGAACGATAAATTGCAGGGATTACATGCATCAGATTCTGCTTGGAGTTCAGCACATGCACGAGAAAGACATCGTCCATCTCGATTTGAAGCCCGAGAATATCCTACTCAAATCGAAACAGAGTACTGACATCAAGGTACGCATTTTCCCAACGATTTGGAAATAATAATATATTCTCTTAGATCATTGACTTTGGTCTCGCTCGTCAACTCGACCCGGGAAGAAGTGTCAAACTTCTCTTCGGAACGCCTGAATTCTGCGCCCCTGAGGTTTTCAAACATTATAATTGATGAGATATCACAAATTTACTTCCCAGGTGGTCAATTACAATCCAGTCGGTCTTTCAACGGACATGTGGACAGTCGGAGTCATCTCTTACGTTCTGTTAGTTTTTAGAAAATATTAGAAAACAGATTACATGAAAACAGAAACAGATTACGATATCATTGAAAATTTCTGGTCTCTTGTGTATTAAATAGATCCTTAAAATCATCCACTCTTGATCAGCTGAGAATATTCCATTCAGTCTGTCCGGTCTCTCGCCTTTCCTCGGAGACAATGATGAGGAGACACTCGCTAATGTGTCGGCTGGTTAGTTATCTCTATTTTATGACTCTTCTATTTTTGCATGATTATACTGATACTAATTAATTCAGGCGATTGGGACTTCGACGATCCGGCATTTGATGATATCTCAGCAGAAGCGAAGGACTTCATCTGTAGACTCATGCTCAAGGATAAGAGGTATGATTTGCCTTTGAACGTTAAATTTAGTGCCCTTCAAAATGATATCAATCAATTGCAGAAAGCGAATGACGGTAGGAGAGGCGCTCAGACATCCCTGGATCGCTGTGAGTTATTCTCCATTATTTTATTGTTGCTGTTGTTGTTGTTTTGAAGTGGTTTATCGTCCTGTCCCCTGTTCTCTCCGTTCAGTTCCGTCCTTTACAGGGTCCTCTTCTATCTGCCTTCGAAGATCTCTCTGCCTATGTTCAAGTGTGTTCGCTAGTAGTTTATGTTTTAGAAATGTCGAAAGAAAGCAATTTGCTTTTGCTATTCACTTTGTCTCTTGTTTGTATGTGTTCGGTTGTGTTTCAGCATATCTAAAAGTTCAGAATGAGCATTGATCAAATGATTAATCGAACGTAGCCTCTTCCCAAAAACCAATAAATATCTTCAGAAGCAACAACCTCGCAAGGATCGCGGCAACATTCCTCGTCGTGCCAAGAGAGATTTCCTATCCAGAAAACGGTATGTCAACTCCCTATCGCAAACCATCCACGGCGCATACAACAATATAGCGACCTCTTCAGTTGGTCTGCGGACGTCCTTCCTATCGGTCGTCTGGCCAAGAGAGGAGCCATCTTCAGAAGAATGTCCATGGATGGCGTATTCGAGAGGGACATCTCTTTCGGTTCGTTTCCTTTACAACGATACTTTACAGAAAACACAAATCGATTCACGAAATAGATTTTACGGTGGTGTACGCAATAAGCATGACCGGCTGCTCATTACGTCAGATTACCTCCTTGCAGACACAGAATGTGCCCCGACAGTCCGTCGTCGTCTCGAAGACATCGTCGCCTACGTGGGAGATCTCCTCGCTGAACTCGATTGTGATATTCATGCAGTGCCCTCGCCTGAAGTTCGATGGTTCAAGGATCGGAAGGAGGTGAGATGCTCTTCTTGCAGCCTGTAAAAACGACTGTGCCAGTGCTTGATGTGGGTACAGTTTCCCCTCAAGACCCCATTCATACAAAGAATAATATAGTTACCAAATATTCCTTTGCAGTTGAACGTCTCGTCTGCAAAGTATCGCTCGACTGGATGCTCACTGGAGATTCGTGATATCGTAGAGACGGATTCTGGAGTGTACACATGCCAAGCAGTGAATGACCTCGGACAGATTGAGAGCACGGCTAAACTCATTGTTGAGGTGCGACTAAAACATATTCACCGATTAGTTGAGTTTCACTGGTGCATCATAAACCAAGAGCAAGAATGTTCTCAATGCCGCTCTGACTGCGATTGAAAAAAAAGAAAAATATTCAATTTCCAGCCGAAGAGATCTGCCAAAGACGCTCGCAAAGCGTCGACGACGTCTGCAGTTGCAAGAGATAAGAAAACAAAGGAGAAAGAAACGGGAGATATGAAATACTCGGAGGAACCACCCAAGTTCCATCATAAGGTATCCATCAATCTTCCATCAATTTCTCATCCCATCATTCAGTTGTCCGATTGTTCCTCTCGCATCTTCGAACCATTCACTCTCGTTGTCACTAACACGACTCTTCCTGAACCATCCGTCATCTGGTTCAAGAATGGAAAGGAGATCTCGAGAGCTGATGTGCAGTTCAGTCAGAAACATGACAAGGGTGAGCCTATTCTTATCTCAATTAACAATTGATCTTTGATCCCTCAGGTCGTTACACTCTGACGATTCTCCGGTGCGAGAAGGAACACGACGCAGATTACAAGGCAGTCGGCAAGAATGTGAGTGAACTCTCTCTCTAATCGTCTCTTCGTTTCCCTTTGATCACCTACCTCTCGAATCGTAAACTCAAATTTTCAGCAATTCGGACAATGCGAGTCCTCCTGCCACCTCTCCATTGAGATTCCGGACGGATTGAGTGCTCCCAAGTTCACGGTTTGTTATTTTATTTTTTAAAATGCAAAATTAATATAAATTCAATTTCCATTCAGGTTCCCCTTGCGGACATCAAGTGCAAGGAAACGGAAATGCTCAAATTGGAAGGTAGTCAATATTTTTTTAAAGAGAAATTGCTGCTTATTTCACTGTTTTTTCTTGTTTATTCATACTATGAAAGTCAGAAATTCCGAATCTATCTCATTGTATATTCCAGTGCGTATCTCTGCCAATCCCGCTCCTGAGATCACTTGGTACAAGGACGGAAGGGAACTAATCCATTCTGATCGATACCGTATCCTGTATGATGATGAGGTACGGTAGAGCACAAGAATAAAGTCACGAATCGATAACTACAGGAGCACCGATACAGTCTCACCCTGCTGAACGGTTACGCCGAGGAGAGTGGACAGTACAGATGTGTGGCGAGAAACGCTGTGGGGCAGGAGGAAAGCTCGTGTTGGCTGAACATACAAGGTACGGTAGTTGTTACGGCATCGATGGTTACGGTAGGCCTAATCAATATCTTCTCAGAACCCGAGCAGAGAAGAGCGAAAAAGGTCGATGATGCTAAAGCTCCCAAGTTCCGTATGCAACTGCCGAATCCCAGAGAGGTTAGCTATTGAATTTGGTCTTTCTTTTTGCGGCTTAGTTTTTGTGTTCGGTTGTGTTTCAGAGTATCTAGAACTGCAGAATGAGTAGTGCTCAATTGATTAATAGAAGCGCTCCTCCTAACAACCAATAAATATCTGACTAATAATGACGAATTTATGATTTTTTTTCCTTCAGGTTCCCGAGGGTGGTGAACTGACTCTCGTGTGTGCAGTCACAGGCACTCCCATTCCCGCCATTCGATGGACGAGAGATGGAAAAATGATTGAGGAAGAAGAAGGAAGAGTGAGTTTCACTCAGTAATAAAAAAGTAATAAAAAAGGAATAACGCCTACTACTGATCAATAATGACCTTGCAATGTTGTTTGAAAACTAAAATATGAAAATATAATGAATTTTAAGGTAATTCGCTGTGAGAACGGTGTTTGCACTCTCGTTATTCGTCAGGCGAAGAAGGATGACGCTGGCAATTATATTTGCCAGGTATCTTCATTGCAATTTACTTTCCTACTTTTACCTCTCTTTATGATTTCACACAATAACAACAAGAATATTTACAAAATCACGTATTCAGGCTGAGAACCTTCACGGTTCCTCTTCCACATCCTCCTCAGTTGTTATTCTCCCTCCGCTCTCCGCCGATGTGAAGGCCCCTCGATTCGTTGAGCAATTGCTCGATTCGACCACACCCGAAGGAGCTGAGGTGGGTCCTCCATTCTCTCTTGTCTCTACTCTGGTATCATTAAGGAACCTATTCAGAATTTACCCTGCCAATTGGCTGACAGCAGTCAACAAATATCTCATCAATATTATTTGATGCCAGGTTCTTCTCGAGTGTTGCGTCGAAGGCAAGCCGATGCCCAATGTCACTTGGTACAAGGACGGACTCAAACTACTCGTTGAGAACAGAATGTTGACATACACGGATAGAAAGGGATTCACGAGGTAAGCTGCTCATATACTGCTTCGACGTTTCTCATTTGGCCCTTTGACCGTTAAAATTGGAAAAAAATGCACGTGTCTCGCAAATAGCCCAGATACGTTTCACATTCCTTACATATTCTTTCACGAGCGTGATTGACTGGTGCATTTCTCAGAACGACCGAAAAATAATTAATAAAAAAATCCTCCATTCTCCAGACTGAACATCATGAATGTCGTTGCTGACGATGCTGGAGAGTATTGCTGCGAGGCTGTGAATAGTGCTGGAAAGGTAACGCATTTTGAGGAAAGGGTAAACAAAATTTCGAAACATATTCTTTGTAGGATTTCACTCACTCTCGTCTCTCCGTCATCGACAGTGGAGTCTCGCGCAGAGCAGGATCGCCCATGCGGTAATTATCAAATTTCTACTTTAACTGCTTCGAAAATCGGATTGTGTGTTTGATTGAAATCATTAGAGGCTTCCTGAAAATTTAACTTATATTTCGCCTCTAACAATATGACAATTTGTTTCAGTCCCTCCTCTCTCGGTCGTCGTTCTGCCTCTCCCTCTTCATCACGTACCTCACACAGAGGAGAAGAGAGACCTCCAGTGATCACTCGACCCCTTCAAGATTCAACTGTCCACGAGGGCAATAGGGAGATTCTAGAGGTATGACCTGTTTAGAGGAAATTAACGAATAAATAGCGTAAATAATCCATTATATTCCAGTTGGAAGTCGATGCTGAACCCGCTCCGAAGATCGAGTGGTTCAAGGACGGTCAGAGAGTTGCTGAGAGCAGAGTACTCAGGTGAGTACTTGAACCGTCATTTGTTCTTTTTTTTGTGAAGTTTATCTATTACAGCTAGGGGAAGCTAGATATTTTTCATCGCTTTAGAATCGATCATAATATAATTAATACTATTTAAGAATGTACTTCGACGGTCGCGTCGCATTCATGAAGATTTATGAGGCGAAGCTGGAACACCAGGTATGTACTTGGCTTTCCTTTACTGAGAACAATTGCCATTTACGAATTCAAATCGCCCCTGATACCATTATTCGGCGCCCAGAAAAAAAAGACACTGATAAATATTGTATTGTAAATCGATACTTTCTCAGGGCGAATACACGTGCCGTGTGAGCAACAAGCTTGGTTCAGTCGAATCTCGTGCTCTTCTTCTCGTCGAAACGGGCGCTGATGTGGAAAGAGTGGGCAAAATGCCACAGTTCATCAAGAAAATGCAGACTGCTGTCGTCGATAAGGTACCATAATACTCAACCTCGAGACCACCCTGATCCGAAGGCGCAAAAAAGTTAATCTTTGATCTTTCTCTAGCCCGGCAACTCCGCTTCTCTCTCGGTGCAAGTGATTGGCGATCCACGACCAGAGATCGTATGGCTGCACAATGGAAGAGCGATCAAGGAGGATGCGGAGAGGAAAATGAGGTTCATCTTTTTTTCTTTCGACGTTACATTCCATATAATATAACTATTTCCATGATGCTGGATTGGTAACGGCCTAAATATTTCTCTTCAGAGTCTTCGATGACGGCGTTGCTTCCCTCGAGATCGTCAACTGTGGAGAGGCCCTTTGTGGCACGTATACTGCCGTTGCAAGCAATGTCTTCGGAGACGCCCATTCTAGTGCTGAGGTGAAATTTTAGCTGTTAAAAACTGCCAAGTTATTGATTCTGAAGTTCATTATTGAATTTGAAATTGTTCTGAAACGAAAATATTGGCAGGTTCGACTGGAGACCAAGTCCACCACCAAGCCGACTGCCACTCTTCCCACTTTCATTGTTGCTCCCAAGAAGAAGATCATTGTGGAGGAAGGAGAGAGATTGGAAGTGACCAGTGATATCAATGGACAACCAAGACCGGAGGTTGGGAAATTAATTGTTTTAAACTTAGATATTTAATAAAAATATAACTTTATTTCATTTTTTAAATATATCCATGCAGATCATGTGGTACAAGGATGCTCGTCCTCTTTCCTCCGATGGTCGAATCTCACTCAAGGAAGATGGAGTGACATACTCTCTCTCAATCGATGACGTCACTACTCAAGATGCTGGAAAGTATTCGATTACTGCAGAAAACGAGAAGGGAAAGGTGAGTAGAATTTTATTATTTTTTAAAGAAGAAGAAAAAGAAAGTTAATCAAAGAAGACACTAAAAGTAATCACATGAAACATTCGTGAAACATACCTGAGCGACGTGATTTGTTTATAAGAGGCCGTTTGCGAAAGAATCGAACAAAGGCTGGCACAGCTCAAAAATTTCGATGCTCTGAAAATTTGGGTTTTGGGGTTCTTAGGGGTGCTGATGACGATGGGCATATTCATTTTGCTTGTTGACCCACCGTTGGCTCCAGATGACGTGACGTTGAAATCACTTTTTCTCACTTTTCTCTGTTCCAAAAACAGCTAATTTTAGGTGAGCTTGGCTCACTGGGCGAAATTGCATGCCGAACACACCTGTCTATTTCATTTTTCATAATTCACATTATTAATTATGAAAAATGGAAGTTTTCGTAGAGTGGAAAGTAGTGGGGAAAATGACCCTAGATCGGATCGGAATTCTGTGAGGATCCCAAAAATATTTTTCTCGTATTTTATTGCATACCGGTAAGCTTTTATGTTTTACACAGTGGCGCATCTTGTAAGTAACTTTTTCCATCTTTACACCTGTTTACTTCCCTTGATCTACCTCGAGTCTCCCCTCCCGATTGATCACTTCCCTCATCCCAGACTAGGGACCCTTGTCCGGAAATTTCAAATTTGAGAGCCGGCGAAGGTCTGCGACCGAAAAAATAATCGTCGAAACGCCCGGGAATTCAAATTTGTTTTGAAAAAACGCTTTTGCAACGGTTATCGATTATTTTGATGTGCCGCTCTTTGTTTACATGTTTGTAACGAAGTATTGGATATTTATAACTTACACGAGAAAAACAAGATAAATTCATTTTTCCCTTCATGCTCAAAATCAGTCGCAAAGTTCTCGTTTTCTACTAGTTTGTCACATTTTATTATTTTTCAGCCGTTTCGATATATGCCGCTCTCCAATTCCTTTTGAACTGTCTTATGGGATATCTGAGGAGACTATCAAGCAAAAAATATAAAAATTCATTTTTCCCTTCCTTGTCAAAAATGGCTTCAAATATAACGTATGCGGATGGGTTACGGTAGGAATCTAATAGGATATTCGACTATAATCGATTTAATTTGCTTTTTAATCGATTTCGTTTCGTAATAATCAATTCTCCGCACTTATTTCAATTCATTTCAGCAAAAATAAATACGAAATTCGATCGCAATAAAAAATAGAGACTCGCGAAATAA
>LS485987.1:67898-82668 GCA_900490705.1 Pristionchus arcanus
AAAGATGGAAAAAGTTACTTACAAGATGCGCCACTGTGTAAAACATAAAAGCTTACCGGTATGCAATAAAAATACGAGAAAAATATTTTTGGAATCCTCACAGAATTCCGATCCGATCTAGGGTCATTTTCCCCACTACTTTCCACTCTACGAAAACTTCCATTTTTCATAATTAATAATGTGAATTATGAAAAATGAAATAGACAGGTGTGTTCGGCATGAAATTTCACCCAGTGAGCCAAGCTCACCTAAAATAAGCTGTTTTTGGAACAGAGAAAAGTGAGAAAAAGTGATTTCAACGTCACGTCATCTGGAGCCAACGGTGGGTCAACAAGCAAAATGAATATGCCCATCGTCATCAGCACCCCTTAGAACCCCAACACCCAAATTTTCAGAGAATCGAAATTTTTGAGCTGTGCCAAACCCATTCTGATTTGTCCGATTCTTAGGCGATCGGCCTCATAATGGAAGCATTACGTATTTTCTCAGGTCCAAGAGGATTTCGACGTTGAAGTAATCAAGAAAAAGAAGGCCGAGAAGAAAGAAGAACCGAAGAAGAAGGTAGATAATTATCCAACGGCTCGAGATGAACTTTCAATTCCAGACCAAGACCGAAGATTCGTCCAAACCTCCTGCCCCCAAGAACGCCAAGCTCCCTGGAGCTCCAGGCACTTCAACCATGGAAGTCGCATGGGATGCACCTGATGGAAAGAGTGCTGGCACCTCGTACAAGGTATGATTACAAGGACATCTGCCAATATATATACAGAAGATGATCGATACTCCCTCTTTTCTTTTTTCCTGGCGGATAAATAATTGAATTGAATGATTGATACAAAAATGTTGCAGCAATAATTAAAAGATGTTACGAAATTCGATATTGTAGGTGGAACATCGTGCTCCCGATTCTCGCCAGTGGTCATCGATGGGAGTTTCCATCAAGGGAACCACTGCTAAGATCACTGGACTCAAACCGAATCAGGATTATGTCATTGGTGTATCTGCTGGGTTCGTTTTCTCTGTAAATTTCTAAGGCTCAAGGCATTGTTGTAGTTCTGGTTCCAAGTGGAGCGACCCTGTGGAGATTTCTGCTAAGACTGCTGCGGCTTCTGAAGCACCCAAGATCACTGAGGTAACACCATTATCGAACACTTTTTCATCCAGACCATTCAGAAGCTTCTCTCCAATCTACTCGTCCCCGATAGTGAATCTCTCTCGCTTTCCGTAGCCTTCTCTGGAACTCCCTCTCCTTCTGCTGCTTGGTATTTGAATGGAAAGGAGATCAAAGATGGCGTCAAGGTAGGATATGATTAGATGCAGTTCTTCATTCACTTCATCTCAGTCCACCTCCACCTCTTCCACTCTCACACTTCCCTCTCCCTCCTCTGGTCTCTACTCCTGTCGTCTCATCAACGACGTCGGACAGGCTTCCAGCGAAGTCGACGTTGACGTCATCATGATTGTATGTTTAATTAAATTCTTCTTGAAATCGATGTAAACTTGATATTGTGATACAATCATTTCATGGTAGTTATGGACTTCCTGAAACCTATCTGATATTAAAATGACAAAATGTTCCTTCAGGAAGACGACAACGAAGACGCTAAATCGACGTCATCTCGTCATTCTTCCATCTCGTCGAGGAGGTATTAACCCATTTCTCGTGATCTAAAATATTTAATTATTCCAGATCATCGATTGCGTCTGGAAAGAGAAGGAAGAGTGTGAAGGAAGACTCCGTTGAAGCGAGGAAGAAGAGCAAGATGGGAGAGGTAGGCAATTTCCAGAAGCGGAGAAATCAAAAATTATTGCATGAGCTATGAATTAATATCAGGAGCCTCCATTCATCATGAAGGATCTCACGGACGAGTCAGTCAGTGCAGGCCAACCACTCATCCTCACGTGCACGATCTCGGGAGCTGAAGGTCCGTTGAAAATTAATTTTATGGGTTTAAATTCACGTTTTTCAGAAGTCTCGTGGTTCCGTGACGGTTCGCTGCTATCCAACAGTGGCAAGTGCGAGCTTACCGCGGCTCAGGTTCGGTCGTTTTTCTTTTCAATCTCTAATGAAATTGTACATTGAGCCTACTCGGCAATGACCGCAGTAACCACTCAGAAACAAGCTTATTTATAAAAAGTTTTTTTCCTTCAGAATATCAAGAAGCTGACGATCCACGGCGCGACTCCATCGGACGCCGGTGCCTACTCTTGTGTGGCCAAGAACGCCGCTGGAGTGGCTGAAACGACTGCCTCGGTTACGGTAGGGGACTTACAAGTGATCAATATCTGACTTTATACAAAATCAGGTGGTCGACACGGCAAATCAGATTGCGCCTAAGATCGAGAGTGGATTCAAGGAGTGTGTCACTGCACTCATTGGAAAGAACGCAACCCTAAAGTGAGTACAGAATTCGATAGAAACATTTCGCTGAATTTTTTTTTCTGTAAATAGTAATTGGTTGAGTTTCACGACGAGTTAATAAGTCTGCTGAGAGAGTTCAGATCAGTATAGTGTAGCAATCGAAGCCATCGAAGGAAACAATAATACAATCTAGATGCCGCATAACTGGTGCTCCCGAGCCGCAGGCTGTCTGGTCCAAGGATGGCACACCACTCGTTTCGTCAAGGAGAGTCAAGGTATGCATTGAAGTGAGCGATCGGTGTATCATCCCGAAATTCGTTGAGATCTCCTTCGGTTCCGATGGTTCGTGTCTTCTCACTATCAACGATCTCAACGAGGACGACACCGGAATATACGTTCTTTCGGGTGAGTCTCACTTTCATGATAATCATCGACATGGGAGATGGCAGAGTGGAATAAATAATTCTATTTCAGCCTCCAACTCTCTGGGTGTCGACTGTGTGCAATGTCTTCTCACTGTGGCGGAGACTGCCGGAGCTGACGCCCATTTGGTCGTGGCCGGAGATAAGGTTAGTGCAGCTACCACTGAAAATCTATAACACTGCCACAAATCCCACAATCATAAGTTCTGAGTCCGAGGCCGAATTTCTTTTATTTTTCGAAAGAAAAAAGTTTCAATTAGACTACCACAATCGCTATTTATCTCAGGACAAACAGGCTCCTCGTTGGCTTCGTGCACCTCCCGGTTATCTCGAGGTGCGATCTCCTTCCATTGTGTAATTCATTTGCGGCGAACTTTGGCGTTAGCTTAAACCACATGTGACTTGCGGCATTCACTCACTTCTTTCTCTCTACTATGCATTGCCTCTCACTTTATCATGCTTATATTTCGAAAATGCTTAAACAGCGCATTATCAGGCTCGCGAGGGTCACCCGATCAAATTGGTGGCAAAGGCGCAAGGAACGCCCACTCCTTCGATCAAGTGGAAGAAAGACGGAAAGGAAATCACGAGAACGAATAGAAGCTACCAGCAGTTGGTTACTGGTGAGTTGCAATTTGATAGAATCTAACATTACTATCAGAGCATAAATGCAAAATGTGAATTAAAAAGATACATGGTTTACGAGAAGAAAAGATTAGAGATAGTGCTTGAAAGAGACTTGATAATAAATGTAAACCATTTAGGCGACGGTGAGCATCATCTTGCTGTCGATTGTGCCGTTCGAATGACTGCTGGAGAATTTGAGTGTATTGCGGAGAATGCAATGGGAGTGATCACCACCAAGACAACGCTTGTTATTGGTGAGATTTTAGTTATCCAAAAAGGCTATGATAGAATACGAGCCGGCCATATCGACGGCATCCACCTAGATTGTCATGTAAAATGACCTGACGTAGTAGCTCCTTTACCTAAATCTATGATGAACTCGGTAGCAAATGGTTCCCTTCAGGCAAAGGCGATGGTCTTCCTCTGTCTCCCGTTCCTCCTCGTTTCTCCACTCCTCTTGTCGATCAGGGAGTACAGAATGGACATCCAATCAAGCTCAGCGTCAAGGTTTGTTCATTTTTTATTGGAAACGGGGATTGAATTGAACCTCAATCATTCGCTTTCATCGATACTGTGAAACATACTTGGCATCTTCACGTTTTTATAGCAGAGTATTCCCTTCCTGCCAATATTACTATAAAATCAGAGCGGCTGTTATTAGGGCCAAAATAATAAATGACTAAACGAATTGCAGGCAATCGGCACTCCTGAGCCGACTCTCTCTTGGTTCTTCATCTCGGATGCTGAGGGAGCTCAACCAGTCTCTCTCACTGCAGAAAACAGTGGATGGATTGAACAGAGAGAAGATGGAGCTACTGCAAGCATAAAGTGAGCAATAATTTTATTCAATCACCGATTTTTTGAAACGACGTTACCATTTACTTACCAATTAATTAGGTGTATCTAATATTCTCCATCCAAATATAGAACCGTGCGTAGTGCTTCACATCACCATCAAAGCCATCACTGTGTCTCTCAATTTTGATTTCTTATCAATCGATATTTTCAAACCAATAATAATAATCCATCGCAGCTGCCACTCCCTACAACGATCTCAGCAGGGAACTTATCAGTGCGTGGCGACCAATGCTACAGGAAGTACCGATACTTCCTGCTATGTTATGGTCGGAGGTGAGGACTTTCTCAATAAACAATTCTCGAACAATTTGGTCGTTCTTCCGTTGTTCAAGTTGATTGGACACTGTTGATCTTTTTGAGGGAGTAAGCTAACATGTTTAATTGCAGGAGTGGACGAACCCGCAGGTCCTCCTCGATTCGTTCGTTGTCTTCGTGACATCTGGACGCCGCTTGCCGAATCCGTTGTCTTCGAGGTAAAATTTTGTTCCTTTTTCAGAAGTACAATCCTCAAATCGCAGGTGGAAATCGCTGGTGCTCCCCTACCAGAACTCGCGTGGTACCACAACGACAATCGACTGGCAGAGAGCAAGAATGTGCAGGTAAGAGATTCAAAAAAACCTTATCATCATATTCTTTGATTTTGGACCTAATTTTTTCTCACAAACAATTTCGTTCCCATCATTATTAATTCACATTCAGAACAATTATTGCTAAAAATCAGTGAAAACTGTGCTTTTGCAGATCTCCTGGCTCTCCTCAACCCGTTGCGAACTTCGTCTATCCGACGTTTCTCTTCGATCATTAGGAACATATGCTGTTGATGCATTCAATGGACACGGAATCGTGAGGACCACCGCCTGTCTCAATGTTGGAGGTGAGGAATTCCTCCTCTAGGGCGAATGATCACTACTCGAGCAGTGAGACGTTACGCCTTAGAAAATATTTAATTCTATACGAACTGTCATGTCCGTCAGTGATATATAACCTGAATATCTTCAGAACCCCGTCACGCGGAGCCACCGGTTTTCCAGAAGGAACCCGCACGACCGACCTCCTTCGACGAGTGCAAGGTAAGTTTCGGCTATTGCTAGTGATATTTTCCCACTAATGTAAAAAATGCGTAGCTGCTCAATTATTCAAATATTCTGAATCAGGTGGCAAAGTCTCCATCGATGGTTCGTATGGAGATGAAGAAGAAGGGAGCTGCACCCAAATTCGTGCATGGATTGGAGGATATGGAAGTGAAGGAGGGCGCATCTGCTGCTGTGGCTGGACAATTGGCCAAGAGTGAGATAATCATATCTAATTATAACCACGATCAAGCCAATTAATTATAATCATAATCACGAAAATTAATAAGAGTATGCCTGCCAGATGCAAAATTTTATAATAAATAATATAAGTAATACATATTATTCAGAACGACAACACCGCGTGCACGGTCACAAGCACCCTGCCAGAGGTTCGATACCTTGTTTAAAAAAATTATTTTACAGATAAATAATATCTAAAATTGTAGGTCTCGCTGATCAGTTGAGACTGGATCTCGCAACCATCCAAGAGGTTCAATCACCCACTGTCAGTTCGCCATCACAATCTATGGAGACAAGTGAGTGGATCAACTTTCGAAAGAAATCTTTCCTTCAAAGCTGCATTATAACGATGGAATGGCAAAATTCAAAAGCAAAAATTCCATCTTTCAGCCCTCGAAGAGATTCGAATCACGATCAACGATCGCAACAAGAAAGCGTGCAGGCCAAAGTTCATAGTGAAACCAAAATCGAAGAAGCCAATCGATGAAGGAAAGAGCTTGAGATTGAAGACGGCAGTCTCAGCTAATCCTGCGCCCACTGTTCAGGTATGCAATCTGCCACAATAGTTTTGATCTGATTGATTGCTTCAGTCACAGTCGAGAAGGCTCAAGATAATATCAACCATTATTTTACTAGAAAACGCGGCGTTCGAAAGAAAACAAAGATGAAATTTGATTATTCAGTGGGATCGCGCGGGAATGGTCCTCGAGACTGGTAACAAGTACTCCATTTACAACGACGGAGACTTCTACTATTTGGAGGTGAATATTTTATTAGACAATGATTTTTTCCGTCTCATCAAACTAATGCACATTTTCAAAGTTTTAAGCAATGCGTGAACCATAAGTGAAACTCGAAATAGTTCAAACAAACTTTCATTCTCATTTCCCTCAGGTGCATCACGTCACTCGATTCGATGCTGGATTCTACAATTGCACTGCAGAGAACGTCGATGGAATGGCAACGTGCACTTCTGAAGTTGTCGTCGATCAACCGAAGGTTTGCAGTTTGCGATTTGCTCTTTTTCCATTCCCCGACGATGTACCATCAAGCTTTCTAATGATATATTCGGGCATAACAGGATGATCGTGAACTGAAAATAATGGTACAATTGAAGGACTCGAATCGTCGTCGTTCTCGTCGTCCTCCGAAGGCTCCCGAATGGTCCGAAGTTCTGCCGGGAGTCGTCAAATTGTCTGCTGGTACGCATCCAAGCTACTTCTAAAGTAGAGAGCTGTCCGGATTATGATTTCATCTCTCCATTCTGCGTTCTCCATTTACATTCTAGCCGATGAGTGGATTGTAGCGAATCTGCCCTATTCATCGTCCAGAATGACAGTATTCCCGTTCAGGCGACGCCCTCTCCGTGGAGTGTTCCGTCTCCGGTCATCCTCTTCCATCCGTTAGCTGGCTGAGGAACGGTGCATCACTCACTCCCCAGAGAGGAAGACACACGATCAGTTACGATGGAGAATGTGCCACCCTCAAGATTGCTGCTCTTGAGGAGGTACGATTTGTTGATTCATTGTTTATCCATTTCAATGTCATGAATATGTTTCACTCATTCCATATAACGTAGTGAAGGGAATTGAGCCGATTACTTTGATCCTTCGGACAGAAAACAAACAATCCGCAAATTTGACTGTTCAGGCCGACGAAGGAAAGTATTCGTGTGTGGCTGTGAATGAGCACGGAGAGACGACCTGCCAGGTATGAAAGTGACAAACTCATGCCCTCCTCCTTTCGTACCGCTCTCCTACCGGTCAGAATGAATGACCGAGAGAGCATGCGAAATGAGATCGATTAGATCACAATACGTTGAGCACAACTCTTTTCTGCGATTGTAACGGCATCTTTCAGCTCCAACTAACCGTTGCCGCGTCCTCCAAACAATCATCATCATCACTAGCAAAGGGAGTCGCTCCCGCTTTCAAGGTTTGTGAATTATTTACTATCTACTTTTCAACACCGCTTCTGCAGGAAACGCAGTCTCGTTTGATCAAGGCCGCCGATGGCCAATCAGTCGATCTCAAGTGCTCTCTATCCGCTGGATCGGAGCCACTCCAGATGAAATGGATGAGAGATAATGTCCAGGTTTGTATTATTTTCCCGTCTAATCTCGAGAACTGCTATAAAATGAAAGCTAAATGTCATCGTTACAGGTCAACGATTCTACCTCATTCGCATACTCGCGCAAGAATTTCGAGTGTGCTCTTCGATTGGCAGATGTGTTCCCTGAGGATGCGGGAGATTACGTCTGCGAGGTAATCAACACTTTTCGAATCGACATAATCTCAATGACAAACCATTCCTTATCAGGTAAAGAACGCTTTCGGCTCGACCACCTGTCGATTGCGATTGGACGTATCAAGTAAGGAGTATTTTCGACAATTTTAGTTTTTTATCGAAGCGAATTTTTCAGGCGAAGGTAAATCTACCACCGAACGAGCCCCAACAATCGTTGAATTCCCATCGAAACTCGCCGTAAATCCCGGACAACCAATGGAGATCAGAGCGAGAGTTACTGGTACGAATTCCTATCTTTTGCTTGCACAAGCATGCTAGTCAAAGTGCATTCTGAGGAAACAATTATTGAATGTCTTCAGGTCATCCCGATCCAGTGATCAGTTGGAAGAAGGGAGACGTCGTCATTGGTGTGGAGAGCGAGAAGCACAAGGTAAGGCATTTTTTTAACTTACAAGCAACCTTCTCTCTTTACATTCTCTCTTTACATACAGATGAAAAAATCAACCAATCCTTCAAATTTTCAAATACGCTTCAAGACTTGTATGAAACAAGATCAAGCCGCTACGATTCTGATTTCTTTTTTTCTTTTCTCTGAAAATAATAATTCTCTCAGATGCGAGTTGACGGTGACGTCTTCTCTCTTCTCGTCGCTTCTTCCTCTCGTCTCGACGCGGGTCTTTACTCAATCACTGCTGTGAATACTGCCGGATCAACGGAGAAGAGTGTCCAAGTGTCCATTGTTGAGAGCAGTGAGAGGTGAATATTTATCCACTCTTGAAATGATATCTGGCGCTACGTCGAATGAGAACAATTTAGCATTATATTCTCTGACAATAATCGTCTTTCGCTCCATAAGTTCCTAGTGTCTGATATCTAAATCGTGAACGGCATCTTCTACTGCATAACGAATAGCAATGATATTTTTTTCCAGCGCCGACAAATCTCAGCCCAAGTTCACTGAGAATCCCGTTACCGTGCAAGTCGCGCTCGGCACCAAGGTAGATTTATTTTAATTGTAAAATATAATATAAATAAATTAAAGGCGGAGCTTCGCTGCCGTTTCGCCGGTGCGCCGGCGCCAACTTGTACGTGGTTCAAGGGAGATAACAAGATCGTCGATGGTATGCTATTATTGCTTTAGGGATTACTATCCCCACATGTCCTATAAATCCAATAAACCATTTTAGGAGAGCATGGCTACACAGTGGCCACCTCTGTCGATGCATCCACTCTGTCTGTAGTGTTCCTAGAGAAGGTAACAATTATACATTATTTGTTATACAAGTAAAGTTACGGGAAACTCAACGTGAGGCCAATACGATATGCCTTCTTACTGGGGCAAATCTCTCTCTCTCTCATGAAAATCTCGCTCATCCTTTCCTTATTCCCTTCCCTCCAGTAGACAGAAAGAAAAATAATCTTTGCTGCATCGATTATGAGACAATATCAGGAGCACATTGGCGAGTATCTCTGCACGGTTCGAAATGCGTACGGAGAAGATCTAGCGACTGCGAGAATTATGATAGAAGGTGAGAAGAGAATGTCATGTTTAATCAATGTTTTCATGTTCAAGAAACTTATAACAGTTTGTATTCCATCGTTAAAAGAGAAAATTACTCTTTGAATTTTTATTACAGTTTCAATAACCTCTGAAGCATACCTAAAATTTATCAATCTAACATCTGTTGTCCATGTCGATTGTCCGTTCATTCCAGTCCTATTCTTCATTACTCTTCTATCGATGTTCGTTCATTCTCCGATTGTCTCATCATCATTCTTCTCTCTAACGAGAGAAGACAACCCGGTCCCGTCCATTCATCCCGTCCTTGCCTACTGTGTGTAATTTGTTTATATTATATGTTATAAATTAATTTTTGTTTTTTTAAAATTCAAATGTAAAAAACATGAATAATTCCAGGATCATCCGCGGCTCTTCCCAAGCGTCGCACGGTCCGTAAATAAGCGGGCTCCCCAATCAGTCCAAGACGGGTCCCCCCCCCCAATCTACACTACTTATTCATCTGCCCTTCCCCTATCCCAAAGAATCCGTGTATGTAGCGTTGCTGCCGCTACACTCGCTGATATCTTCCCCTTTCCCCATCAGATCGTGAAATTGTTGCTGCCTTTTTCACGAATCCCCCCCCCCCTTCACCCCTTTTTGTATGAGATCGATTACGGTTCATCTCTCGAGTGTTGCTGCCACAAGTGTGATGCCCGTTTTCGTCAATCCCCTTTCTTTTTTTTTAATTTTCGAAACGACCCGCCATTCAGTTCAGTTTGCTCATCATAGTCACACGTTATAGTGCGCTTGCCATGTTTAGTTATGCATTTTCTTCATTTATCACCATTTCATCGTTACAAACGATTCGTCAAAGTGCCAAAGTTCACGGCCCGGTCCGATTATCTATTAGTTTATTGAGATCTTGCTCAGTGTTGCTGCCACTTTGTGAGGTTCTCCATTCGATTTCTCTAGTTTTCCCACGTGACCGAGGCCGTAGTGTGTTGTGCCCTATCTTACTCAATAGTGTGACGGATAGTTTAGAATTTGATCTTTGATCTTTCGATCTTCTCGAAGACATTGCTGCCCTAATTTCTCTCGATGGATTACTTTAAGTGCAGTTCGATGGTCTGGTCATCATTTCGATACCGCATCGATCTTACCACTTATTGTATCCATTGGTTGAACTTGAGGTTGTCTGAGAGTCGATCACAACTTTCTCTTTTCTTTCATTTACCTGTTCCTTCTACGTCTTTACTAATTTGCTCTCGACGTTGATCGTTTGATAAAGATTTTTTGAAAAAATCGTTAGTGAAGATATCGAACACAAGAAATAGAGGATACTAATGAGGTAATAATTTAATAGTAACTTCATCATCCGCCGAAAAATAGTTGTGAATTAAATCTATGAGATCATCAGATCAAATAGTATAATTTGATATACACTTACTAGTCCAGACATAACGCTTCCGATCTCTCCATTCCCATGCCTTGAGGGGCAATGAAGACCATAAAACTGAAGTGCGAAGTCGTAACAGGTGTCATCTCAACGATGCCAGAGGGTTGGAATCAAATAATTTGTCCTTCTTGACCTCTCGTTAGACCGGATGTCACCGTTGTAGCTATATAAGTAACTGGAACCTTATTCGCTCCGCTACCTCTGGCTTCTTACATTTACTCTGTAAAATCAGTTATCATATCTTCCGACATGACCAAATTTTCCCTTCTCTGTTGCATTCTTCTTCTTCAATCTACTGCAAATTCGGCTCCACTCAATGACAATGGTGAGTCGTCATTTAGAATCACTTCTTTTTGCAATATTTTCTTTGTAATGTTTATTCTGTTTAGATATCTCAGACTACGGAAACTATGATGAGAATCCAGTTGAAGATTTTATAGAGAAGGTAATTTTCCTTACAAGTCTAATTACAGTCTTACAATTAGAAAATCTCATTTATAATTTTCTTGATCAGGATTCATGCACAATTCTTGTCCGAATTGATGCTCATCCTTCTGTTGTCTTCTCTCTTCTTCCCAATTATCTCGAAGAAATCTCTGTCGCAATAAATCGATCGACTACAGTGGCAATAGTTGATGATCAGGAACAGATCTTTGTTGGAGTGAATGAGAGTCGACGAATTATATCTGAGAAGGTATTGTTATTTTACAATCAATGGAAGTACGTTAATTCAAAGTTTCTCTTCAGGACTCATCTGATGATTCTTTCGTTGAAGTTCTTCTTGAAACTGATCTCATTGAATGTTTTAATGAAGATCACCTTATCCATGCCATCAGTGAAGCCAGACACGTAAGCAAACATTTTGGATATCAATATGAATTTATTGCAAAAATTTTAGACATTCTCGTCTGTCTACGTTCTCGGTTTTCTCATTTCTGATCCTCCCACAACTCCTCATCAATCTTCTATCGGAGAACTGTTCATTCGTCTCGGATGTTGCATTGCAATTATCGTGATCGTCGCGGTCGTTATTGTCCAGGTAAGATTTATCAAAATTCTATTTCAACGACAAAATTCAACTCTGATTTCAGAAACGGCGATCTCCCAAGAAGCGAACACACATGGAAAGTGCACAAACTGCAACTCCCAATTACGATAGCTGTAAGTTATTTGATCAACTTTAGCTATCAGCAATTTAATCAAAATATTTCAGTGCAAGATGCAATTCCTCTTGAACTTCTTGACTCTTCTCCATTAGCCAAACGAATTCGTCCTTCTACAATCCCTCCTCCACCCACTTTCCTTCCTCCTCATCCTCCTACTAATCAAATTCATCAATCATCCACTGTTCTACACGATCTTGCTTCGGGAGCTGGTCCAATCCATATCAATGTGAGTTACTAAAATCATTCGCAGCAAAATAATCCCTTTCTCTCAGGACACTAACAAATGGATGGTGAATATTCGTGATGAGAATGGGTGCACTCCTCTTCATTGTCTCGCCGCTGCGCCTTTTGGTAAGGAAATTTACATTACGCTATTATTCAACAATTAAAAATATTAAGTTTCAGACAAGAAATCGCCTACTCAAACGGAGAGCGACGCTCTTACTCTCATTGAAAATGGAGCCAATGTGAATGAACGAGATAATCGAGGAAATACTCCTCTTCATCTATCTGTTGAATCTCTTCGACTTAGTCTCAGCAAGATGCTTCTCAAGGAGAAGAACATTGATGTTACTGCAGTCAACAAGAAAGAGCAGACTCCTCTTCACATGTGAGTTTACCATGTGAATTTATAGTAGGAACTCAAATAAAAATATATTATTTTCAGTGCAGCTTCAGTGAATGATTTCATCGTTCTCGATCTTCTCCTAGCTGCTCCGAATGCAAAGGAAACAGTGAGTAGAAAATGACTTTTCTAAATTATCTAATAATATTTGTTCAGCTGAACATGACTGACTTTCACAACTACACTCCACTCGTTGTGAACATTCGCAATTCATATTCGGATGTCAATTTCATTCGCAAACTTCTGGTTGCTGGAGCAGATCCGAATTATCCCGGAGACGAGGTTGGAGATTATTACAATAATTTATGAAATTAAAATTTCATTCATAAATTTTATCATCTTATTTCAGGTGTTCGATCACAATCAAGACGATCAGATTAACAGAGAAAGAACAGCTCTTCATTATGCAGCTCAGTTAGGATTGAATGAACATGTGAAGGTTTTGACTGAATTTGGAGCGAATGTTAATGCTCATGATTCGAGGAGAAGGTCAGTTAGATATTCCTTTAAAAAGTTCCTATAAAACCACAAATTCATTAATTAAACTTCTTGGTTTCAGAAGTCCTCTCCATTATGCCGTTGAGAATCTCAAGTCCTCGACCATTCAATTACTGATTTCTATCGGAGCAGATATCGGCATCCATGATCACAATGATCAAACTCCCGTTGATTTGGCGAGACGCATCGGTTATGAAGAGGTGAGAAAGCACCTTCACATATCGAGATAAATGCTAAATAAAAAAAATTAATTCCAGGCTGTAGCGTTCTTCGAATTCGAAATCATCCGCAGAAAAAAGCCAGTGGAGAAAAAGAGAAAAAGAGGAGGCAAGGATGAAAATGAAAAGGTGAGCGTAATTTCAATTATTCGTTCTTGTAAATACAATAAATAATATTTTTAAATTTTATTACTACAGAAACGTCGTCGGTCTTCCACTGATACAGGATACAAATCGTCAAGTCCCGTGAGAGATATCGATGAAGATGCGTTGATTGTTGAAACTCCTTCTCGAGTAGTCCAATCCCATCCCATTCAACTATTCCCTCAGCCTCTACCTCCTCATCCTCCCACTTTCCCTCGACAGTTCCCTCTCCTTCAACTCCCTCCTGTCCCCAATGTCCCTCAATACGCCTATGCCAATGATCAATTTGACCCTAACCTAAACCTATACAATCATCAACCGATCAATCAATCACAGGATCAGCAATACGAAGATAATCAATTCTTCGATAATACGTATTTTTAAATCATCTCCATATCATCGCAATGTATTTGCTCACTGACTAACTTTTTTCATGTAACAAATTTAAAATATTCTCGGATATAAGTTATATCATATAACAAGATAAATATTATAGTAAAAGCAATTGACTGCGATATGCATATCTATTAATAAGTCCAAGACGATATTTCAAATGTGGATAACTAACCTCATGTACATATCATACAAGGAAACACATGTTCGCTGGTTATTCGATTTTCCAAATACTCACAATTGCTTATTCTGTCGTTTGATTCTCCCTATCCTCTCTTCTTCCGCATCTGATAAAATAATAACGGCGATGGAGAAGATTGCTTTTCATCTTTCCGATATCACCATAAGGGCAGCCCATACACTTGTTGTTCAATTGCATCCTTCGCTTCTCTCTTGTTTGCTCTATTACATGGTCACACCCATCTCCACAACGAGATTCGCATGCTTATCAGTGCGAATTGTTTGACCAGGGCTCCAAACTCTATTTATGACTTCATATTACTATTTATTGTATTATAATATATTTTATCGTTGTGTCTGAATGAATATGAAATTATAGTTCATGAAAGAACGTCCAGCTACTTCTCAGCTTAGATGTCTACTCTCGATGTTTTCTGGAATTGAATTTGAAACATTCTTTTGCTCTCATGGTCGGGGAAAAGCCTTGACGGTTGGGACCCCTTACATTTGGTGTGATGGTGACTAAGACGGTATTCATCCATCTTTATCAGAAACTTGTGTAAATTATCGTAAAGAGGGAGTGATAATGAGTGAATGCTACAATTACAATCCGTTTCTCGATGACGTCGTTGATTTAATTTTGTATGGGAATTTTTTTCCTCTTTTTTTTAGATTCTAGGCATTCTTCTTAGCAATGAGGACCGCAAAAACAAAGAGGCCAGATATACAGGTAACTGAAAAGGATACATTAAATATATAT
>LS485987.1:82713-192341 GCA_900490705.1 Pristionchus arcanus
TATATATTATCTATATTAATTTTACAATAAATTCTGCAGACGTTTCGAACTCTGGCAATCTCAGCAGTTCTCACCTTCCATCTCCGTCCTGATCTATTCCCACTTGGATATCTCGGAGTTGATATGTAATCGAATTCCTACATGTCTATTTGCAAATATCAAATCAAGTGACTCAGAATTTTTGAACACATTAGTTATTAGAGTAGATTGCAAGCAATTTGACAAGTCAAAATCTGTAAAAATCTTCTTTCAGTTTCTTTGTCCTCTCTGGATATTTAATGTCGATGATGCTTTCACGCGTTGCAATTCTCAGCTCGAAGGTTCCATTAATCAATTGCATTATGTTCATAAATTTCAAATTTAGAATATTCTCGATTTTTATTGGCGTCGACTCTCTCGAATTCTTCCGTTGTACGGCATCGTTATTTGCTCAGTCTCCGTGAGATTTTTCATGTTCATTCTCAGTTTGAACAGAAGTGATCTTGAAAATTCTGACTTTTTCCTTTCTAGTCGACCAATAATCAAGGGAGAAATTCAGGTGCTTTGTCGATTCATTCTCATCCCAATTGACTACACATCACTGATTAGAGACACTCGATGGTCATTAATATTCGGAGCGAATATTCAACAGTATATAGATGGGAGCGACTATTGGGCTCAGGTTACTTAATTTGGATGAAAATTTAGTTCTGAAACAAAGTCTCAGGTCAACGATTCTCCCATTCTTCTTCACATGTGGTCTCTCGGAGCTGAAGTTCAATATTATCTAGTCGTACCTCTCATAGTCATTATACAACGGTGCTTCAGACACAAGAGTCATCAACTTGTGTTTCTAGGAGCTCTCGCAATAGGTAATGACAATAATTATTAACCATTTACTTCAATTTCAAAAAGCATTCAATATTTCAAAAAACATTTTAGTCTCGTTTTCTTCATTCGCGGTTTTCTCAATATCCGATGAAACTGGTTCATTTCTTTTAATGCACAATCGTGCGTGGCAGTTTATTATTGGATCGATTGCTTTTGAAATGTTGGTAATGGTTACGACATTCTGAGTATGCATGGTTTATCAGTGACGCAGATGTGGACATGAAGTTAGACGCTTCGAATAGATCTAACATGATATCAAGCAAGAAAGAACAAGGTAAAAATGATCTGAAATCTAGCCAAATATTTGCATTTTTCAGTCACATCATCACGATTGATCATCAGTTTATTTATTATGCTTACTTTTATTTGTTTTTCTCCGGTCCAATTGCCAATTCGAGTACCGGTATGAAAACGCGTTCTTCTACAAATCAAGTACATACCACCAGGTTTCAATATTCACTGGCCTTCTTCTACTATTTGGATCTAAGAATCAGATCGGATTGCTCTCTAATGAGTGAGAAATCCAAAATGAAATTATTAAAAGAAATTTTCATGATAATGGTTAAATTTGGCAATGCCTCATACGTTCTGTATCTCGTACACTGGCCAGTGATCACGCTCTACAAATATAACTATGCCGTGAAAACACTCGATGGCATCGGTATCCGTTAATCATATTTCTCAGTCTAGATATTACCTGTTTTAGGAGTTTTTGTTTGTCTTTCAACCTCTGTTGTGATCTCAATCGCACTTCACCAATTTATCGAGCTAAAACTTCTGAGTGCATCAAAGAAAACTACTATCATAGTCGTCGCTTCACTCTATGCAACTACTCTCGCTATCACTTCTGTGGAACTAGATGAAAAGATTGATTTCACAGGTATAATTCAACCAACCTGACCTGAACAACTGATTGGTTACAGACTCTCGATACAATTTCACTGAGATAGTTTTCTGGAATAGTCGAATGACGGGGAATATCGGACGAGGTGATTGCAAATATGATGCCGTTGGAGCTAAGTGAGTGGCTTCACGTTAAAATAGAGACAATGGAATTCACAGATGGGCGCTTCCCTACCGACGGGAACACTACAATCGATGTGTTGCGGTTAGATTTCACGGAAATTATTGTGTAACTAAAAAGTGGTTTAGCCAGGAAACGGTACAGCTCGTGTTCTCGTTCTTGGCAATTCGTATGCTGGCATCGTAGTGAATTATCTGCATCCATGGTTGAAACCAATGGCAAAGGAGATTCGATTATTTGCACATCACGGTAATTCCCAAGAGTTTTTTTTAGTGCATGCTATTGATAAACCAAAATATATTGTTGAGGTTGCCGCATTCTCATCGACAAATCATGCCCTCCATTCTCTGAAACGTGGCCGAAGATTGTGGAAGCAATGAAACCAGATGTTACGTGGATCATTTCACGGTTTGTGATTACGGTTAGAATGGGTAGCACCGCGAATTCCAGTGAACCTCAAATAACCACAATACCACTGGAAGATCCCGTCGAAAACGATCCTACGTATAAATATGCGAAAGATCGACTAGAATTTATCAGGTATCTAGTAATATGTTCAGGAGAACTATTTACATTTTTTAAGCAAGCACTCAAAGCTGGTAGTGTTGGACTACCAAAGCGTCGGAATAATACTTGATCATTCGATGAATCCTCCTACGAAACTTCTGAGGAAGATAGCAAAGAAGAATTTCGATTTCAGCAACTTACAAGTGACTGAAAAAGTGAATATTGTAGTTTAGAGAGATGAAAAAATAGACAATTTTAGAAATGGAAAGAATTCGATCGAAACGAAACTCTGAGAATGGATGCAATTAAGATTCCTAACTTGATCAGACACAAGATCAGTGAGAGGCAATGCGACAACGGAATTTGCTACTTGTAACTTTATTACAACTTGTAATGTATTATAATAACTCAATTTTTAGTTACAACCCTGCCAATCTGCATGTCTATTACGCAGATAATTTTGCTCATGCGACGAGGGAACAAATGGCCCTTCTCAAAGAAAGCTACGAAGATGTTATCGACCAACTAAAAGAACGATTGAAGATATAGAGATATCGAATCGACCATCTTACTTGTTATTCTGCTCTTTGTGTCTTTCCCTAACTTTCTTCACTAAGTTTGATCGAGCAGAACCGGATAAGAGACGTCAAAGAAACTGAAAAATGCACTCTACTTTTCTTGTGTAACACTGATGGAGAGAAGTGATACTCGAATTGTATAAAGGGCGACGAAAGATTGAGCATTGTGATGGCCGTTCTCTCTGCGACTTTTATAGAATGCGTAAAGTACAATGGACCATTCTCTTCCTCAATTTCTTGCTTACTCGTCAACCAAAGTACAGAGATTGCGCTCGCGATAGAACTGAGGAAGTAAACATTATTTTTCGAATATATTTATCATAATTGTCTACAGAAGGAAACGTTCTGTGATAACTATGAATCTCTCCCTTCCATCTTAATCATTGCTGCAATAATTCTCAGTGCGATTCTTGAGAGGTCCGAATTCCAGATAGAGTTATTACTATTATTTTCGTATCAAAACTATTATTGAAGACGAAAAGTATCGTTGCTGTATTTAAGCTTGCCAAACTCAGATGTAAATTCAAGACGAGTACATTTGGTTTGCTGGCAGCCAATGCTCTTTTTGCACTTCTTAGAATGCAAAACACTAATTATATCGTCCTTGCTCTTCTCGAAGAAATGCTTGCCGTTACTTCAATGGTTAATTTTTCACTTTCTCACTACCTTTGTTAATGAAAATAAACCAAATCAGCTTTAGGTCCTTCACAATCTTGCATTGATTTCAATTCTCGATCGGTCTTCCCTTCGTCAGAAATCAGTTATTATCGCCCTTCATCGAATATTGTTTGAATTCATAGCTATCACATTCGATCCAATAATTTGTTTCAGACAGATTCTAAATGCCCAATTGCCTTCTCTCATATTTCACTCCAGTTATGAGGCCAGGACGGGTTTCAGAGTGGCAATATCTCTGATAGACTTTGCATCCGCTTCGTGTTTGGCCATGGCGTTCCTTAAAAAGTTTTTAGTTTTTGCGTCGTTCTTCGCTCTACCTCATCAATTTCAGTTTTTCCGATAACGAGTACGAACCAGTGCACAAAAGCGAGAATGTACAAGAGGTAATTTACTCAGATTTTCTGCTCCAGTTGAACGAAAAAAAGCAGACTCAATGGCCGGATTCGAACGATTCAATCTTGACAAAGATGCTCACTGTTATCAGAACTCTTCCCACTCGATCAATTTGTCTCACCATTCTCATTGGGTAGGTGATTCACCGTTGAATGTTAACGTATCCGCTTCAGAATTCTATGCGATCCAGTGATTAAAGTTATCAATAATCTAGATTTGGAATATATTCGGGTATTTTTCAGCATTTCCTTGACGTCTAATTGAGATAATTTGTAGATCGACAACATGGGAACAATAAGTGCTATCTGGGTGGCCACTGAACTAGTCACTGTCCTTCTTTTCGTCTTGATTACTTGGAAGTGAGACATTGTCGTCATTTTTTAAATTTAATTCCACCATAGTTTCAACATCCGAGGAGTACTAATTTCCTCTATGGCTCTTTTCACTGCTGTCACATCTGCTATTGGATTCTTTCCTATTCAAATGAGTGGACCAGGTTACAATTGATATAGTGATTATGGAAATTATTCTTTGTGTCTTTCAAGATTTGGATAGCATTCTCGACATCCGCAAGTACTTTTTCTATGCTGCACTTCTCACTGCAACTATGCTCACTATGACCTGCATTCTAATCATCGCTACTTCGATACAACAAGGAATGCGGTAGTTCTAAAAAAAGTGAATGGAATACGTAATAATTTAAATTGTTGAGATGTTTCGTTCTCACTACATTCACTGCGTCCATTTATGCATTCTGGCCTCTCTTCAATAAGTTCATAGAGATAATCGGGCAATCGATGCATCCGATTCTGCATTCGAAAATGGAATCCTCAAGCTTTATTGTAATGATAGCGCAAAGCGAGACTACTGGTGTGTTCAAGAAAATTCTTCGACAACTAAGAAGTATTCATTGCAGGTGAATTTTCGTTCCTTCACTTCGCCATTGCGACAATCATAATCTTCATCGCTACTCTATTCGTTCGCCTCCGTCCACAAAACGGCGAAGATGTAAGATCTATGGAGATGATTCAATCGTCGAATGCGCCACCCCCATATCGATGCAATTGAAACGAATGATAAATGTATTCCGGCAGTGTTCATCTATTGCCACTAATAACCGAGTTATTAATAAAAAAAATTGCATCCACGAACATAAGCAGGATTCAGTGAACTGTTCGAGCTGTTTTGAGATCCCTTCTGAGCTGTTACAGTCACTACTCTACATGTACCCACTGTTGCACTGTCACGTTTCTTGCAATATATTTTATTCTATTCAAGTTCACAAAATAATACAAGTACATTGCACAAGGTTCATTGAAATGAAAACTACACGATTACGGAAGACGTTTAATTGCAATATATTACGACACAATAAATCACACGTATATTTCAATATACGTTCTTTCTTCATCAGAATTGAATGAATTGTTGATGCCGGTGTCTTTCATATCGAAATCGATCTGAAACAAAATGATTGATTAACTTTTGTCGTGTCTCATTACACTCACATTATTAGATCCATTCTTAGTATAGAAGATGGGCGAATGGGAAAGTGATTTATTCTCCACACTTCTTCGTTTGATTATTGACTCCAACGGATTTGACATCCTCACAACCGTCTTGATAAGTAGAAAAATCATGCATAGAATGGAGAGAAGAAGGAGTAATATTCCTAAACATTTTTGTTAAAATAAAAAAGAATTTGCAGAAATTTCTCACCAAAATAGAATCCGTAGAAGAAGTTGACATCATTGGACTTCTTCTGAATACGAGCAGGGGAATTCAGGATCGTAGTTGCGGGAAGAGAAGTCGTTGAAGGCATCGAAGAGACTGAAGGTACTGAAGCTGGAGTAGAAGAGCTCTCTGAAAAGATGCAGAGTAATTACATATTTTCAAAATAACCATTTAAAAATTAATCTAACTTTTCTCGCAGTCTGGTCCAGTCCATCCTTCATTGCATGAGAATTGACCGTGAATATCGCAGATCTTTCGAGAATCAGATATACAATGGAGATCACATGCAGCTCCGAAGAAGTTCCTAAAGAAATGAAAATAAATTTAACGTTTCGAATACTTGGAAAGTAAAATTATTCGCACTTTTGGCACTGGAGGATAACATTAATTGATCCGTTCTCGATGGGTAGGAATCGAGTGAAGCCAACGGAAAATTGTCTCCGATGCCAAGCAGCAATAGAGTTTCTAGTGAGCGAAATGGAGACTTTGATCTGAAAAAGGAATGTATCTTTGCATTGACCGTCTCTTCTTACCGTAGGCCGATTCGGTCCTTCAAAATCGAATGCAATATCCCTATCAATGTCCTGTAGAGGTGCTTCCGCAATTGAACAGCCCGCCTTTCCGATAAGATTCACGCAAAGAGTTCGATCTTGGAGATAAGACGATTGAGGAAGAGAGAAATGAAGGGAGAATCTACCGCAGTTTGCCTGGAGTACGGAATAAATTTGTGAATACTATAACCATCAATAGACTTCTGGACTCACTGTTGAAACTGCAGCAAGGATAGTCAGAAGAGAGAGGATCGACCGATTGGGAGACATGATTGCTGATTAAATGATAATGAACTGATTTGGAAGGTGTCTCTATCTGACTCCGCCCCTTCCATCTACTAGGAAGCGTCGGTATCCCTTTGATCCATTGAGACACACATCCATACCCTATGGCTCGGGGCTTCCGAATGGAACATCAAAGAGAGGGGGGGGAGTTCGGAACAGTGACGGCCGTGACCATGTAAGTACCCTCTGGTGGTCTACTGATCCCGAGATTGAAAGATCAATAATCTAGAACTAGTAAGGGTCTCATAATTTCGCTGTTCAACGTTCAATGAATGAAAACAGAGGGGATTTACTAAGAACTCGTCCAATTATATTTTTCCAGTGTGGAGTATTTATGTATGTATGTGTATTAGGGTTGGCAGAATGAATCTTCGAGCGAATCCCGAATCATTCCTCGTCGAATCGCGCGGTTGTGGGATTCGAAGAGAGGGATTCAATTGAATCCGGGATTCATTTGAATCCCTGTTCTAAAAACAGCTTCAAAATCGCAGTTTTCATGGAATTTCACGCGCTATAGGTTTTCGAGGGTTGCGAATCCGAATATGTTAATTTTGAAAGCCAAATCGTAATTTGAAGCACTCTTCTTATTCTAACCTTCCATTTTACCATCTTAAAGCAGTTTAGAAGGCAAATGACAGTTGTAGTGAATGCTAGTGGGCAGTAGCCATGGATTCCTTCGAAAATAAGCGATCTTAACTATCGCTACAGTCTACAAAAAGAGCATCTCGTCCATTACAGATCGAGCCAAAAAACAACCAAAAATCGCTCATTATTACAACGACCTCACCTTACAACTATATTGAAGAACCGTGAATTTTTTCGCTACTTTTTTTCATGATGCTACGCTCGAGAATACGGGGATTCAAATGAATCCTAGATGGCATTCATTTGAATCCTTCATTTTCCCCTCCTCTCATTCTCGGATTCATTCCCCTCCCTCTCAGCGCGCGTAGAGCGGTGAAGAGGGATTCATTCTGCCAACCCTAATGTGTATGTATGTGAAATAAATGTAATTCAATCACAGATCTGTTTATCGGTTTTCGTAATGTTTCGAGAGTGATTTCTTTTAGCAATTCAATTCCATAATTGCTTCTTCTTCCTTCGGAGGTGCAATTCCTTTCTCGGGGAATTCGATCAATTTATCATCGCCCATTGCAGGAGGCATTGCTTCGATCGGTTTCAGACCTCAAATTAACCAATTAGAATTAATTGATGAAACTATAGATTGCATGTCAGGAGATCAGGCTTGCTTGGAAGTAGTGATAGCTGGAAACATACCGAAAATGCATCCGAGAGGTGGGGGTACTTTGTATCTCACAGAAGGATGCATCGGATCGGGACGAAGCAATTCGAGCCATGGCTGAATTGAAGGAATAGTCTTTACTTCATCCTCTCATCTCACCTTTCCTCCTTTTCTGTGCTTCACAAGTGCAATCAATGCTCCCACAACGATAATCGGATACGGCCAGAAAAGACCAGATCCGATAGTATTCTGAACAGTATCTCCATGGAAGATCTAGAGATCAAAGATCAACTGACACATATCCAAATATTGTTTTTGAGAAGATCTGACTTGCGTTTACATACTCCCTTTTCTTTGTCATTGAAATTCTATAATAGATATTATTTTCTCACTCGGTAAAGGAAGTATTTTTTCCGAAATTCTTTGACATACCGCGAGTTCTTCATGACTCTTATAATAGACATATGCCATGAGAACTGGACTGAAGATGAATTGACTTATACGAACAAGAAGACCATAAGGAGAAAGGAACTGTAAGGGAAAATATGTCGATTCAACTACCAATTCCATTCGTCACTTACATATCCGAAGACATTTACTTTCTTCCCTATCGAAGCGCTAATGTCACGATAGAAATTGGCAACACCTTCAAAGTTTTGGGTTCACTGACATTCAATATTGAATCAAATTACCATAACACGCCACCGTGATTACTTGAAATCCGACCATAATTTCTGCGAAGTGAGGTAATACTCGAATATCGAACATGTAAAAGATATGATATCCAATCTTAATTTTTTGAAAATTACAGTGTTTTCAAAAAAAAAATACTGCTTACCCTCGTACACTGTACTAATCCCACTCCGAATCCAACGATAGAAAGAATAATGATAGTAATCGAACGATGCTTGCGACAGAATTTAAATTGTTCGGTAAGGGCAGAGATTGGAGTTTCGAGAAGACCTGAGTATTATAGTTCAGATAAATTATTCCTGTAATCTTGCAATCTACAGAGATAGAACAATGAAAGGGAAATTTGTAAAAAATTGAATACAAGACTCACCAAAAAAAGTTGAAATGCCAAGTCCGACCAATGTTGCGTAGAAAAGAAATGAAAAGAAGGCATCGAATTTGAATTTGCCCATCATTTCAGGGAAATATATGTAATATAGCTGCGAAATATTAAAATAAAATCATCTATTCGAATAAATATTGCACCATATATCCGGTTAAGTATTTTTCTCGATTTTTCCAATCCATAAAGGGAAATAAATGACGACAGTATGCGATTACTACGAAGATCTGCACAAAATGTAGAAAACATTGATTATTCATTTTTATGATTTACTTACATTCATCGTTGAGATGAGAGTAACTGCAGCTATCACTGAACATACTACCATCGAGTCCTAAACGAATAAGGGTATCGACTATGATCGAGAAGTGGTTAAAGTACCCAAAATGCATCGTTGCTTCTCTTATTATACGAGGCCATTGAAATCATTCCTCCCATTCCGAGTGAAAGAGAAAGACGAGACATACGAAAAGCATACATCCACACCTGTATTTACATTGAGTATATATATGTTTATATTCTCCATTTGAGTCATAGTAGAAGCACAGTAGAAATGCGTTCACACAACATACTCTTGTATCACCAAACGCAGTCTCGTTGATTCTGAAGAATTTTTGAAGGCCGATATCTGATCTTTCCATTGTCAAACATTGAATGGTGAAGATAAATATGAGTAATCCACTGAAATGGAATTCGATTTGTATTTACATCCGGAGATTAACAAACGATAAGTGGGAATATAAAATTTAGATTCTCACGATCCACTGACGATGAAGAGTGAAAGTTTGCCCAGCCATCTCATTCTTCTCAAGAGACAGATGCACGCAAATATCCATACGATACAAAAGCACACAACAACCTGGAATAGAATCACTTATCGATCAACGGCATCTACCGTATGCTTACTCTTCCCGATTCGAATTTAAATTCAGATTCATTTCCGTTCCTTCTCCCATCGTCAAATGAAGCAGGAAGGCCACGGAGTGTATATCTAGAAGGACAAAAGGAAATGTGTCCAAAAAAGTTTTACTTTTCGCTCATTCACTGGAGTGAAATTTTAGTCCGCTCACCGAAAGTATTCCCTTGCAGCCATTTCGTCAGGAGGAATATTTTTTACTCGCTGTTCCATAGAAATGCACGTATTATTGAACAACGCAGGCATCTAAACGAATTGATATCATTTTTCATTACGAAGTACACCCTCAATCGAACCGACGCATTACTGCTACAAAATCTTGCATTTGTTTTGCGCGAAAAACAAGCTAAAATGAGCGGTTATTTTATTATTGGGTTGTTATAATTATGACCGAGTGAATTCCATTTGTTAGTACACACAGTGCGTTGGCCAACTCCAACGAGAGACTGAAAGAGACCACACCGTCAATCAAAATAATCAATTCCATACCTCAACGGCGTATTCCAAAGAGTAAGCATTGAGAAGAGAAAAATTACACGCACGGAGGAATGAGAGGAAACACACCGCCCAACCAACTCCTGTAAATTTATCAATATTCCAATTTCACTTCAATAAGTTCACCTTGCAAGAGCGGGAAATTCAGCTGGAAAGCTCGCATCGGACCGACTTGCGCAATCTGAATATAACTTCGATTCTTCCAATTGAAGCTCTTCACTAACCTGTCCAATCATCATTTCGAGATAGAGCATCGGAACTCCATAAATAATCATACATAAGAAGTATATAATGAGGAAGGTTGCTGAATGATGACGTCATCACTGTTCTCATCTTTCTTCCTTCTCACCACCACCATATTTCCTCATTGCCATTGGAAATTGATAGAAGACGCCATTCCCCATTGTGAATCCAATTACGGTGAGTAGGAACTGCAATTTCATTTTGACCATTTAAATTGTCCTTGAGCGGTTGATTGGTTGACTAATTCATCGTTGATGAGTCACGGGAGTAGGTTTATCACCTGTGCTCTACTCGCGAATTCGCCCCTTTCATCTCTCGGATCGTGATCGGGCAACCATTGATTATCCTCGTCCGGATCATCTGAGAAAGATCAAAGATCAAAGATCAACTCGGGATCAATCGCTCACCCGGCTCGTTCGACATGCGTTCCGGCGTCCGCCTGCGAAGAATATTGATTAGAAGGATACTGTAGGAATACAGTATTCGCTTACCCCGTCCTCTCCAGTGAAGTCTTCGATCCACTTCGACTTCCTCCTCTTCGTCCCCCACCACCTCCCAGTCCACTCCTGAAGGGAATCGATGAGGAGTACGGTAGATGGTACTGTAGCTTAGGTACGGTAGCTTAGACATCGATCGAGAAGAACACAGTAGTGAAGAGCAGTTACGGTAGGCGGGTACTGTAGACAGGATAAGAAACTAACCCGACGGGTTCAACCATCTGGAGAGGAGCGTCCATTCGACCGCCCGTCGATTGTCGAAGAGAGGAAAAGAAGTGAGGAAATGATCAATTTGAAATCTTTTATACTCATTTTTAGGATGCAAATCTGGTTATTGAATTTTTGATTTATTTTGAAAAGTTTAAATTATAGATTGGCACGTACAGCAATTTAATACTATTTTGCGCATTCCAAATGTCACCCAATATGTTACTGCACTAATCGTTTTTGCGTTTTATCATAACACACTGACTTACACCATTTACTACGTTAATATTATAGAACTGGTAAGAAATGTTCGTTTAAAAATATATATCCTTCGTAGCTTGCTCAATATTTTCCCTCAATTTTCTCACATTATTTTGAAGAAAATTGCACGTTGAATCTGCAGGTCCTCTATAAAACAATGAAAAATATTGAAATTTCATTCGCCATGCTTTTTATTTTCCTTTCTCTTCTCTTTGCCACTCCTGTTCTGACTTGTAAGGAAGTTACTACCGATTGTAAGTAACCATTCTCAAAATGTAATCATCTCTTCTGATCTGAAGGTAACTTAATTGATAAGAAAATCGATCAAGTAATTTCTAATATCAATCGGACCCTCAAACAGGTTATAACATTGAGAAAAAATTGTTGTAATATAATATTCCAGAGTACGGCATTTTTCGTTAAGTATGAGACTGACCTGCTTGACTTTTCCATGGAATTGGAAAGCCAACTGAGAGCAGATGAGATTATGCTAGAGGTAAAGGAAAGCAATCATGACTACAAATTATAAGACATTCAGAGACTTCTGGACATACAGGAACGTCATGGGAATGAGGTAAAATAAGTTCATAACCATCTCATTTATTTTTTTTAGTTTCATCAAACGGATGAATTCGATCGATTCTGCAAAGACATTTTCAACAAGACCGATGAAAGCCCAATTGAACCTAAATCAGGTATTGAGCGTGACAAAGAATACAAAATATTTTGAAAAAAAACGAGAAAAATGAATGTGATTAATGGTTTTTGCAGAGAGCGAACAGTGCAAATCGCTTGTGAATAATGCTACGCGTTGCGAAAGTTAGAAACATCTTTTTTTATCTTGAACTTCAAATGGCTTCCAATTAGATTGTACTGCTCCTACTTACAATGATGTTGACATGATCTTCACTTGCACTAAGGGATATGCATTCGACCTTTCTCAGCAATCGGTTTGACTGGAAATGACTAGAATTAGGAAATACGAGGTAATTACAGCGTCAAGTACGCTGCGAATTCACTAATTCTAGTGTTGAATTGGTATACGAAGGAAATTCAACAAGTCTAGAATATGATGGAGAACTGACCTGCATCCCGCTTCGTAAGATTCTAACTCAGCCCTTTGACCAACGTTGATAATTGAAGCTCCCGAGACTAAAAAGCAGCACAAGTGTTCGTATACCTGTGCCGAGACTGCAGAATGCAGTGATAGCAAGGTCCTTTCCCATTGTTTCTACCAAATATCTCTAAATTACAGCTTGTATGCGCGTGTTTGAAAGGTTACGTAGACGTGTCATCTGCATACAAGAAATCACCCGGGAGTATTTGTACTAAGTGCAATAATTCGGACCCTCATGGAACAGGTTTCGTAAGCAAGTATTTTTTCTCAGAGAATACATTTTGCAGACTATGTGATGCTATACGATGTCTCAGAATCTATAAAAGAAAAGCAAATCTCTCTAATGATCGATTTCGTGGCAGATTTCCTCAAATTCATCGACATTGACAATTCGGATAATCGGTTTGTACCATCTAAAATATCTAAGAAAAAACATTCTCAGATTCGCTCTGGTTAAGTTCAGCAGTTTGGCTGAATTGACGGTTCCTCTATCGCCAAAATCGAACTCTCAGGATATTATTAAGTCTTTGAAATCGGAATTTCGACATGCGGTATCTCTATTTGTCCTACTTCGATAACATTCTCATCACAGGGCGGAGCGACTAACACTCCCGATGCATTGAAAATTGCCAATGATGAGGTGAGAAAAAACAAATTCTCTAATGTAATTGTGAGAATTAATTTTAGGTGTATGCAACCCTTGCTGGTGATTCGACAAGACCGAGAGTGACGATCCTCTTCACTGATGGAGCTCCGAGCAGTTATTACACTGCATTCGAGAACTTCAATAGAGAAAATAAATCCCTTACGGTGAAGGATTTAGACGAAATGATGATTCAATATACGAAAATCGGAGAAGTCGAAACTGAAAATGCCTCCACTGATCGAATTGCGAGATTAGAGGAAATGTGGCATGGTTTAATCATGACTGATCTTGTGAAGGAAGTGCAAAAGATGAGGGAGACACACAGTAAGTAATGAATATGGTATTATTCAATGCATTACCATTCAGAGGCTCAACTCATCACTATTTATGTGGGAAGAAACACCAATGTGGAAAAAGTAAAATTGATGAGAGCAATAACTTCTGAGGACGAAGAACTTAGCGTAGATCATTTCGAAGTAAATAAAAAAAAACAATTTGAATAGCAAAACAAAAATTTCATTTCAGGATCTAAAAGACGCTGTTCTCGACAAGCTTCAATTGAAGATCTGCTAATTCGAAATGGAAATAACAGATGTAATGAGATAAACTTATTTTCGCATTTCTTTAGCCGTTATTTATTCTGACAAATTTTAATTTGACTGAGCTATAATCACACAATCATTTGTGGAACCATTCTAACGATATCCGTAATAACGATAACTAAGCAACTTCCTGACATATTCTGTAGTTCTTGATCTTTGAACTTTCAATCTTAGGATCAGTAGACCGCCAGAGGGGATATGGTCTTGGCTGTCACTGTTCCGACTCCCCCTCCCCCTCCCCTATTTGATGCTCTATTCGGAAGCTCCGAGCCATAGGGTATGGATGCGTGTCTCAATGGATCAAAGGAATACCGACACTTCCTAGTAGATGGAAGGGGCGGAGTCAGACAGAAACACCTTACGAATCAGATAATTATCAGTTAATCAGTAATCATGTCTCCCAATCGGTCGTGTCTCTCTCTTCTGACTATCTTTGCTGCAGTTTCTACAGTGAGTCTATTTAAAACTAATTGAATTCGCATTCCGTACTTCAATTGATTTCAATTGATAAATTGCAGGTAAATTGTGGTAGCTTCTCCCTTCACTTCTCTCTTTCTCAATCGACTTATATCCAAGATCGAACTCTTTGTGTGAATCTGATCGGAAAGGCGCGCTGTTCACTCGCTGAAATTCCTATGGCAGAATCCAATCGAGCCATTTCCTTTGCTTTCGATGGACCAAATCAGACTACGGTAGGTACAGCATTGTAAACAAACCAGGAGAACCCGATAAGTAAACTCTTTTTATTTCAGCTCCAAGTCTCCATTTCCCTCGTCAAAAGAACGACTGGTCCCTTCTATCGAAGATTCTTTTCTGTTGGCTCCACTCGATTCTTACCCATCGACAATGGAACAGTAAATGTTACTCTCCATTGCCAAAAGTGAGTTTACATTTCATTGCATTCCATTTCATGATTCATTCATTTGTTTGTAGGAACTTCTTCGGCCCTGCTTGTGATCTCCATTGTATCTCCGATTCTCGTAAGATTTGCGATAATCAAGGCCAATTCTCGTGCAATGAAGGATGGACTGGACCAGACTGCGAGAAAGGTCAGAGCTTTTCTATCTATCATCAAAAAAAGTTAAACTTTACTGTATTATTTTCAGCAGTATCGACCACTCCGATTCCTACCTCGTCGGTGACGTCATCAACTTCTTCTCCCTCAACAACGACTGTCACGTCGGCTGGAATCCAAGGAAGCAGCGAATCGGCCCTTGATGCCACCATGTTCTACGGAATTTATGTTGGTAAGTGATGGTTTCGAGATCGGAAACATGGGTCTTTCAACGAATTTTCAAAATGTTATTTAGGAAACACTGTTTTCGAAACGACATATAGTTCATAACGATTAATCGAAGTTGTTTAGGTCTCTTCCTCATCTTCATTTCCATTCTCTGCGTTGCTCTTCTGCTGATCAAGATGAATTTCACTATTGTAAATGCATTCGAATCGATGATCAATCAGAGAACGGGAAGACCTGACGAATCGATTGTTATTCCCCACTCTCCAATCTTCTTCACCGACGTCGGAATGAATAAGGTGAGAGAATCAATGCAAATCGAAAAACAAATTCTGATCTTGATATTTTCAGATCGATTTCGATGAGAAAGACAGTGGCAGGCATTCATTCAACTCCAGAGAAGACAAGTCATACACTGAGATTTATGTTTAGCCACTTCTCTAGTCATGTAATTATCGTTTCGCTTTACAAGTACATTTTTCGATTTCTCCCGCCTAGCAAATATGTTTTCATATCTCTGATTTTCTGCTTAGTTTTGTCATTCTTGTGCAATTTACGCTCTTTTTTCATTATCTCTTAGTCGATTATTAGGGGCTTTTCTTCGTCGAGTGATGCTTTGTTGTTGTTTTTAATATTAATATAGATGTATAATATATCTCCAAGTTTGTATTTCTCACCACAGTGTTATGGAACTACAGGAAGGAAAGGGTTTTTTTTAAATTACACACAACGTAATTAAATGGTCTGATCTCACTGTAACACTTCTTGACATTGGGAAAAACGAACAAAATCGTAATCTATTTATCGTGAATATAGGTTTGATATATGGTGAGAACAGGACTTGAATGTATTCACATGGCATGGAAAACTGTTTTTGTCAGATGAAATACAAAGAAAGACAATCATCCATACAAACAAAATAATTCAATCGAAGAATGTAACGAATTGATATCTCCGCATTGGGAAGATTGGTTATGGCTTAGAGAGGATAAAGTGGTCGGGGAATTAAATTATAAATATCTGAGACGGAAATATGTTACGAAAGGGGCCAAGGAAAGGAACGATAGGACAGATTGTTCAATCGATTGAAGGAAGGCGGGAAAAAATAAGAGAGATGAGAGATGATTTGACTCTACATCAGATGAAATGTGTGGAAGCTGACGTCGAACGAATCGATAACATTTGGAAGGATCAGAGATCAAAGATCAAAGATCAAGGATCATTCCTTGTTAACGTTCGTTCGGCGCACTTGGAACAAGGGAAAACTTGATGAGTTTTGATTGTTTTTGATTCACTACGATTGCAAGAGGAGAAAAGAGGGCCATTTGAGCAAAAAACGCACTGGGCGTGGAATTATTGATTGATGAATGTTGAAGAGAGGCCGATTTGCAGTCGTGTAATATGTGAGAGAGGATGAGGGAAAGCGAAGTATGCTAGAGCACACGACCTAACTAGGAATGAATGAGGGAGGAAGAGATCGATGGAATACGATGAGATCTAAGAGAGAAGAGCTCACTCAGACATACCACTCCTTGAAGTCTTTCTTCTTGCCAGGCCCTCCACTACCATTCTTCATGATACCATTCCCATTGCCTGAATCACGATCATCATCAAGAGATCAAAGATCAATTCTCACCATTGGCATGATATCCATTGCCATTGGCCGGTGGTAGTCCATTACTACCCTTGAGTGGTTGGTAGCCATTCACCTGAATTCAATCAGTTAGTGATCCCATCCGGCAGTGTTACCGTACCTTCATGGCGGGCACTCTGGGTGCAGATCCAATCAGGGGTTGAGTAGCAGGATCATGATGATGAGAAGTGAGACCGAGAGGAGGAGAGAGTTCAGCAGCGATTGGAGTGTAACCAGATGCAGCCTTTCCATTGCACACCTGTCAAGTCGTATAATTAATATTTGATTATCGATATGTTTCACGTTCTTCTTATACGTCTAAAAGTTTGATTTCATTAATATTTCTCTCATATATAGTAGAATAAATAACGTTTATCATCATTCTCTTCCTTGATTCCTATTTCTTTACAACTATACTTCGATGGACTTCGTTAGTAAGGCACTTATACTTTCTCGTCTCTCATTTCTGCTCACCATTGGGTAATGATCTCCGGGTGGAGGACTCTGTCGACAACGGAACACACAGAAGACGACCACGGCGATAATCTGAGAAAGATCAAAGATCAGTATTCATCCAAAGATCAAAAATCAAACTCACCAGGATCACCGACAACGATGCGACTGAGATGAGTGCAGTGCGGGGGAAATCCTCTACACCTTCCTGAAGAAAGATCAAAGATCAACTATGACAGAGATCAAAGATCAATCTTACCTTCATACTTGGCGTAGTGGTGGTTATATAATCTCCCATAGGAGTGGTTGGTCGAACGGGAGGGATGCCATGGGTCGGATACGGCACCGCCGCACTGGACGGCCACGCTGGAATGAGCAACACTTACGCTAGTTAGCGGCCACTTTCCGCAGCGCACTAGAACTTGGTCTACTGATGATTTTTCGACAGTAGACCTTGTTCTGATGCGCTGCAGAGATTTTCTACTCAGCCATCCAGAGAGGGAGCACGTAAAGACATCCACACACACAGACACATCGAGAGGAACAGAAAGCAAGCATAGATCAAAGATCATCTAGGGATGTCAACCGTTCAAACTCATATGCTAGCTGCACTTTCTATTGAGAGAGGCGAACTTCCCACGATTCTTCGCAAGCGCGCCGAGGACAGAAATCAAGAGAGAAATGCGCTGGGACTGAGCAATTCGTTGCTAACCGCCGGAAGTCCGTAATGAGAGCAGTCGAGCGGAACGGGAAAATGGAAAGAGAAGAGAATGAAGATGAAGAGGCCAGTCAGGATTATTTATGGTCATCCATCCCACACTAATTCATTATGGAAATGCACCTGCTCGCGGCTAAATTGAGTAGAATACCCATGCTTGGAATGACAAATACAAGTCGCTCATAGAACAACAAAGATGTGTTTAATGGGGATCTAATTGGCTATGAAGTACAGTGTACTATCAAAAGAACGCTTATGAAACTAATGAGTTCGATGAGAATTCTAAGCCATAGCCTACTCTAGTATGGAAAGTAGTTGCAAGGGAAAGAAATCTCAGTGTTGTACCCCTTCTACTCCTTATTCCCCTTCCTTAATCGATTACGAGCGGCTCCCGAGAGCGAAAATGTGTGAATAATGAGGACGAAATGGAGTGAAGTGAGAGAGAGAAGAGAAGAAGAGAGGGTAGGCATGGAAACAAGGAGAGAGAGACGACGAATAGGACAGGTGCTTTGATTGAATGCGACTATTAGAGAGAGAGAGAGAGAGAGAGAGAGGGAGGCCCATCCCTCATCCTACGATATTAGTGCTTCTAAAGATACCAATAGGCGGCTGATAAGCTCTGTGCACTTAGGGGAATCGTAGTCATCAAGACACACGATATCGAGATGGAGTCCACTGCTAGGTCATTCACTATCAAGACTAAAGATTAATTGCCCTTGCAAAAATGAACAAAAGCTCATAGTTCTCTACGGTTGAGTGCAAATCATTCATCGTCAATGGGAATAGAAGGGAAAGAGGAGGAAACACCTCGACGAGACCCTTTCAGACTATGAAAAGAGAGATTGAGAGAGAGGGGAAATCAAGGGACGATTTGTCCGATTCGACGTCAATTAGAAGTGAAAGGGGGTGAATTAGGAGAAGAAGGAAAGAAGACGAAGAAGAGAGAAGAAGACAACTTATGTTTCAAGGGAAGGTGAAGAATGGGAGGGACTGTTGTTCGACAATTATGTTGAGAGATTGGATTTTCGAAAAAAAAATCAGAAAAAAAGACTATTAGAAAAAAATAGAAATAAAAAATATAAAACTTCGTGTACGGTACCCTGATTGGGAGAACGCTGACTATTCGAGGGAAATCATAAATTCAGTTGAGCTCCGGATGATAGGAAAAAGAGGAAGGGAAGAGGAAAAGTCGAGTGAAGAAGGCGAAAAAACACTCGTCGAGATGAGATGAGGTCTCTCTGAGGAAGAGATGAATGCTGGATCTCTCACTTTCTAATGATATCTCTCAGTCAGAGCAAGAATAGAATACCCAGAATGAGTAAGACATTCCTACAGTGCGACCCTCACGATTAACGACCATGAATTGAGATATGAATGAAAAGATTACCCATATAATGGATAGGATAGAAGAGACTACCGTTCGTCGTCACACTTCTTCAATATCTGAGAGCTCTCACTCTTTTTCGTCCATTTCATCCACTGACTCCTAGATTATAGCTCCCTCTTATCGTTCTCTCTCTCTCAATTCTCAGGAGAAATCCTTCCTAAATCTCGACTTCTGACAGATCGAAAAGGCGAGCGCCTACGCACTTATTTCACTGGAATATTTGGATGGTAGCTAGATAGGAAATGGAAGAACGGAGTTATGTCAGAAATGGCGTGTATGAACGGAGGCGAAAAAGGAGAGGAAATGGTTCCTCCATCTATCTTTTTCTCGCTCAAGTCAGTCATTCTTCCATTCCGCCCTCTTTCGAAAACAAAACACGCCCGAGATACTTTTTGAGAGGAATTTGTGAAGCGGAAGAAAGAAAATGTCAACTAATTCACAAGAATCGTGTCCTTTGAATGAGATCCCGAGAGATAATCAAAAATTGAATGAAATGAGAAGGACGACACACATACACGTTGACAGACAAGGACAAGACACGGAAGCGTGCTTAGATGATAGAGTGACTACAGGGTGAACTGAGGTGAATAAGCAGAAAGGGGCGGAGCCAATCACTCTTAGCTCCGCCCCTTTCGATAGGTCACTCTACTAGAAGGATAAAGGGGGAAGGAGGACACAAGCACTACGGTAGGGTAAGCCAAAAGAAGGAATAAAAACGAAACGAGAAGGAGTGGCGGTTTTCTCGATAATGTTTACTGTAAGAGTCGAAGTTGTGGTGGGTGAATAGGATATAAGTGGGATGGGATGGGAAGGGGAGGGAACGAACTCTAGTCTCTCTAAAGCTATGTATGCAGAAAACTAAAGTAATTGCGTGACACAAAGTGAAGAGAGAAAGGAGGAGAATTCTACATGGTGGACCATCGCGTTTTGGGCAGGAGAAAATACTCGAAAATGTTGAGAGGAGGGACGATTCACTGGATACAGTGAGAGAAGAGTGAAAGAAGATGCTACTTGGAAAGGACGGGACGAAAAAAAAGGGAAGAGCCGGACCCAAATGAGAGATTCAAGCGGTTTCAATGGTATCTTTAGAGCTAGAGATGACTCGATTCGATAGTTCTTCTCCAAAGATCAAAGATCAATCGATTCATCCCTTTCTCTGGCTTCGAAATCGACCACAAAAGAGTGCTGTCTTGACTCTGAGTGTGAATGTGTGTTAGGAGACCTCACGTGCGCGCTCTCTGGATCATGCCTATTTTGTTGTTATTTTAATCAGTTTAGCATATTTTATTCCTGAAATTATCGATTCTTGCCACTCCTCCATTCATGCATTCACTCCACTGCACTTCATCAGGAGGAGGCAGACGAATCTCACCCTTCGACGTCGTCGTTGGAGGTCGACGAGTTGTCGTTGTCGTTGAAGAAGTCGTCGGTTTCTTCGTCGTCGTCGAAGTTGTCGGCCTTCTAGACGCTTCCTTCTGCACTACCTCAGCCTCATTCCACACACTCAACGCAGCATCGACATATTCTGGATTCTGCCTCGCTGCCTCTTCCATCGACGCATAAGGTCGAGGAAGAACCGTTCCTGCCGTGGTTGTGGCTGGAGTGGCCGCCAATGCAAGGGGAGGCGCGGCCTCAGTCACTCCTCCGACGGCAACGCCCTCAGGGAGATCAGCAGAGCCTTCCTCACCCGGGAATTGCTCCAGATAGACGACAGACGAGGTAGTGGTAGTCCTCATCGTTGTGCTTGTTGATGTGGTGGTCGTGGGTGCTTCAGTAGTCGTTGTAGTCGTTGACGTGGTAGTGGTAGTGGATGGTTCCGTTGTGGTGGTGGTCGGCTTACCAGTGGTAGTCGTTGTCGTAGAGGGAGTTGACGTCGTCGATGTTGTGGAAGGAGATTGAGGACGACGAGTGTGAACCGATGTGAGCACCGGAGTGAAGAAACCTGCAATCAAAATTGTTTTTATTTTAAAGGAATGGAAAATTACTGCACATCGTCTGCTTTGATAATTCTCATTATTTGAGTTATTCATATAACACAACAGATTCACGAAACCTATGCATACATTTGATGTCGATCGCACCTCTCTCATTTCGAATTCTCTCTCGTCGGTCAGACAGACGAGATAGTATTCAAAATGAGGAGAGTCATCATCCATACCCTCATCCTCCTGTTCATCATCGAATTCTGCACTAGTCCTTCCTCTTTCTTCCATTCTCGTCGTCGTTGGTCTTCTCATCTTCTGTTTCCCTCTCGTTGGTCTCTCCGTGGTAGGCACTTTCCATGGTGGAGTACTCTTCACAGGAATGGTCGATGGAGGAGAAGGAGGAGTGGCGAGACGAGCTGCGTGTCGACTTGCATCGAATACTGCTGCGAATCGAGGAGGAGCAGCTAGTTTACACTTGGGAGATGACCAATCGACCAGACAGAGAATGGGAAGAACTGTTGATGTAATGAGATGGAGGTCGGATGGAGGAAGGGACACCATCCATGGAGAGCTGAAGAGGAGAAGGAGATAGGGGGAGCAAGATAGGCATGGTGCCGCGGATAATAGGAAATCGAATGGAATGCAAAAACGGATTCTCAAGTTAACATCGAGAACGGGATATTTTTAACTATGCACCGGCGATGAAACTCAAGTGAATGATGAATTTAAAGGTGACAATTCCGGAAGTGGACCGATTGGGAAACTTTGGCTGACATCAAGTGCGCTGGTAGAGGAAATTCGAGTACGAGCAACGAAGGAAATAGTGGGTGAACACTAAAAAAGGAAGAGACTGGAGGGGGTCTAATGGGAAAGAGTCACGATTGGTGACGCACCATGAAACAAATGATCCTACTGCGGAGACTAATGAAGAAACGAATATTTCCTTAGGACTAGCTATTGGTTTACACGCGAAAATAAACTATCGCCTTAATTCTTTGCATGTTTTTCTAAATACGCAAGCTAAGAATTTGCTGAGGAAGTATTGCAATAAAGGAAAGTATGATGAAAATGGAAAGAAAAGCGAAGAACGAATATCTCATAACATCATGGGATTCATTTCGTTCGCGTGAGAGAAGAAAGGAGAAAAATGGAACTAGTGAGAAGCATCTTCCTCTTTGATGGAATTGTGCAATTAGATAATCGAGTCTAGTCTAGTCTAACAGATGCTACTGCACAAGTGTATCCATCTGGAGAAAACACTCAGACCTCTCCTTCCTCCTTTCATTCTATCCTATTTTACAGTCGCGGAACGGCCCCGAATTGTCCTAATTTGCACGCTGATCAATATTTTCCGCCACTTTTGAGAACGCTACTGCTAAAGGTTCAAGAATTACGAGAAGAATGGAGAAAGAGAGAGAAAGCTTGAAGAATGGAAAGACACTCTTGTGGTAAGATGATCCATCCATTCCAATCCCTTTCACGGATTGGAATGGATGGAAGGTGGGAAATGGAGGGAGATTGAACTGAGATCGAACCCACTAAAGGGAAAGAGAGAAGGAGACTACATGAGATGTCATTCCGATATCTGCCCGGGTCAGTCAGTCAACACAAATGCAAAACATGGGGAGGGAATCAATTCTTCATTCTTGGCCTAGCCTCGTCTCTCTACCATTTCTCTAGGGTGTAATACGTTTTGGGACGGCGGAGCTCACACTGAAATTCGATGGCAGATTCTGACCCAAAAAAAGACGGAAAAAGAAGGAGAATTTGTCAACGAGAGAAGTGATTGAGTTCGCACTCTCGGGGATTAGCAAGTGAACCGAAAGAAGAGGACGAAGTCCAGTGGAAGAATGGAGAGCGCCAACGAAACCAGAAACCAAGTGAGGATTAAGTCCCTTTTTACTTCAGAAGTGACTAAACCCTATGCATTATATCATTAAAATCGGCAAAACAAGAATAACCTATGAACCCATCATATTCCATCATCATCAGGAAGTCATAAGTGCCAACTCCAAGATAGAAGGAGGGAGGGAATTGGAGGGTGGCCTCCTCCTTCCTTCTGACCGGAAGGGGTACGAACACTGTGGGGAATGCTCATTGCCGCTCGACTGATTTGCATCACTTATGAGAGGGAGGAAGGATGAAGTCACGGAGGGAAAGGATTCAGCAGACGGGAAGACAATCATAATTAAGCAGAGCGCAAGTTTCTATTTCTGATTCTCAAACTGTTCTCGGCATGGCTACTTCATGGGATTCAGTCTGGAATAATAGCGTGTGGTCTAGGAGGTCGAGGAGGGCGAAGAGAGCGAAGAGAGCGAGTAAGTGAGAGGAGGGGAGATTGCGGATGAAGACGATTTGGCACATTCTCCACTGTAAGCTCACTCGTGCATACACGATATATTTGGATACCTACGAAAGAGCAACTATTTCGAAACGAACTATTCAGGATAAACGAAAGCGTTGAAACCTATCCAGTAACAGTACAAAATTCGAAGGCATCACGAGCAGATACAAATTTGGGTGAGTCGGTTGAAGGATGTGAGAGGGAAGGATAGAGGGTGGGAAGAAGAGAGGAGGAGGAGGAAGAGGTGTATCGCTTCTTCCCTCCTCACTCAGGACTCCTTTCCTTCCCACGAACCGACGGCTGTTTCGGAAGGAAACTATTTGGCACTTCTGAGGCGTTGAAGCGAAGAAGAAAAGGAAAGGGCTGTGCAGTGAAGTGAAATCAGGATCATCGAAGGGAACGAAAGGGAATTCTAATCGATTCTATCACGAAAAGTCCCTCGCATGACTGGCAAATGAGCAACGCCTCCAGTGAATATTAGCTGAATTTGGGAGTGCAGCGCATGAGAGAAGCTTGAAATAATTACCACCATTTTGATGACTGAAGCCGGCTAAACTGGTGACAAAAAACCGACATACAGCCATGAATTTTTAATCGTCGACGTAAAAAAGGAGACAGTAGGAGCAAAGAATAGCGCGAAAGTAAGAAGGAAGGTGTGCGATGACCATGTTGTTATGGATGGTAATTATGATGACAAACAGTGAAGAGAAGGCAGTCTTTGTGAGCAGAAGAAGAGAAGGAGAGACAAGGGAGAGGAAGAGGTCGACGAATGGGAAAGAAAAGAGGAAATCACCCGTTGAATTCGCTTATCTCTCAGGCTGCGCTTGTGTGATTCGAAGCAACGAAAAAGCTCTTTCTTTCTCTTTAGACAAATCAAATTCTATTCTTTCCTCTCGATAGGCATGGACTGTTTCCCACTGAGACCCTCTAGAGCTAAAGGCGACTAATGAAGTAGGGACTCTACTTCAGCATACGTTGCTACTCCATGATGATGGATGAAAAAGGATGACTGGACTCTGCATACGTAGTCTATATCTGGATCGACGGGGAAGAATCTCCATCTCTCCGTTAGTTCGCGCACTCTACACAAAGTGTGCGCGAGTGCTGCCCGTGGGAATTGAAAGTGAGAAAGATGATGAGAGACAATGGGAAATGAAGAGAGTATTCACACTCTATCATCTTAGATAGTACATGAGATTGAGAGGGTGGAAGAACAAGGGATATCGCTCACTCGAAAGATCCCCAGGGGGTACTGGGGGTTAATATTCAGCCAAAGAATGGACGATGCTTCACGATTGGTAGAGCGAATGAGGGGATAGTCAGAGAAGCGAACAAAAGCTTTGAATAATCCGGATAGCTATCCACAAACTAAAAATGGATAGATTCAGATACAATCACTAAGTGACGAGATCTATCTCACTCCTACACGTGGGAAATTTCCCTATTAGAGTGTGCGAAAGTTGATTACACGTGTGCTCGATAAGTAACTTACGACTGATCTATTGCCCCTCAATTGAATGTACTACCAGACTGACGAGAGGGGAAGAAAAATGGACTACAGCTGGTTGCTTAGTGCAGCATTGACTATGGGATGAGACTCATTGAGATGTCGAGATGGCAAATCAAGATTGTCTTCCTTTAGTAGCTTCAATGGGCGAAGTATGGAAATGGGGTGGGCTTCGCGGAGTGGAGTGCCTTTTAAACTTTTAAAAAATATTAATGGAAGCATTTCCCTCAGAACTAACAGCTACAATAGCAATACTGAGTGAATATATCCGAGTTGATACTTATCGCAAACAATTCGGAGACACCTATGAGCCTATTGGTAAATACACGGGTATACCTGCCTACTTGAAACCTAATTATCCATTCACTAGTGGAAGTGAGATCATTGAGAGACTCTCGGGGTGCAGATGGTTATTGACAGTCTGACAGCGGGGGTCCAGTAGGAAAGGGAGGGAACCGTAGAGAGGGAGAGGCTGTTCAAGCTACCTTGGTGGTACCAATCACTGCCTTAATATTAGGTAGTCAGGTGAAATATTGCTCTTCTTATTTTGCCTAATCTCTCCACATAGTTTTCTCACTTTCTAGCCCTATTGAGGAAGGGCAAGAATGCTGCAGATTTTGCAGAAAGACGAATGGACTTGAGAAGGAGAACGAACAATCGGATTGAGGAAGTGTATCTTCACTTTCTGTGATTCTCCCAAGGGAACGTCGGCTTGAATTCACACCATCAAAGAGGCTACCGTATCACAGACAAATCACTTTCACCACACAACACGGAACAAATCATTGCTGAAATTTATCGACGTCTGAAATTCACAACAGAGATCACACAAACAAACACGTTACATATCACGGTACTCGCATTTAGATAGATAGTTTATTAAAATAAATATCAAATAAATATAATGAATACCGGTGGTCTCGCTCTCGATGATACAGGAGTCGTGAGTGTCGAGTGAGAGACACGCAGCTCCGATCGATTCGATGAGTGCGTGAGACGACTGGAAATTATGTATCATGAATATTTGTGGAAACGATGTCGAAACGAAAACAGGGCGGTGCAACTATATCTTTCACGTTGTGCATTTCAGCAAGAACAGTCTCTTGAAGCAATATCGATTTCATTAACTTTCTGCTAAAAAATAACAGTGTACTAGAGGGAACATAAACGCGCAGAATGACGACGAAAGTTTGCAGCCAAAGTATTCCGAATGAATAGTTCCCTTCTTCGAGAGGCATCGATGGAAAGAAGAAGAAGATATAAAGTGAGAGATGGAGAGTGCACACAAAAAGTAAGAGAAGAGAAGGCAAAGGTTGTCAATTTGACTCGCAGCCCGCTGTCCTTTTTATACGTCGTCTCCCGCGGAAACATTGTTGGAGGCAGTGTCTAAAGTGTCTTGAAGAAAGAAAGAAAAGACTGGATGAAAAGAGTCGTAGTACGCTTGAAATTGGGCAGAAGACAGCTGATTTGTGTGGAGGTAAACTACGAAAAGGAACGTCAAGTGAGATTGAAGGAGAGAAGAAGAAAGAGTATTTTCACTTTGAAGCTGTTCAATTCCTTGTCCAATCGCCTTTCTTCACCTCTTTTCATCGCGGCACGAAGAAAGATGAATAATTTTAGAAGAAAAGTGCACAATAACATCCAAAATAGTGATGGGATGCATCCTATTTTCCTAGGCTTTTGCTTAGAATATTAAAAAAAACTCGAATGACTAGTATGGAAGAAACGGCGATTGAGTTATCTTTTCTAATTGCAGGCCACTGATGATGACTTTGGTATAATGACTCAACTTTTTCAGTGTTTCAATGACATATATTTGGTCATAAGATAAGCGTTGCGTACTAAAATTTTGGATAGATAAAATTCATACCTCCATGTATTCATTCATAATTGCCTCTTTCTTCTCTGGTTCAGCAGCAAGATACGACTGCTTGACCTCCCCAATCACACGAATCGACGGATCACCTGCAATTTTTAAATTTTATTATTTTTGAAAATGGTCGAAATCCGAGAATAATACAATCAATACACCGAAAGCAATCGTGGAACAAAACGAGAATAGATGCAGTCAATTTCTCGAACCGGGGAGCCAGAAAGAAATGGGAAGAAGGTAGCAACAGGGGAGTAGATGGATGTCTTAGAGGAAGAGAGAGGAAGAGACCCTATCGGTCTCTTCCAAATCGAATCCGTCCCGTACTCATCCATTCACTCCCTTTTCTCTCTTTTATATGTCGATGAGAGAGTATGGGAATAGAAGAGAGTCCATCACCCACGTAACATCCCTTCTATTCAACAACCTCATGAGACACGAGCTCGAATTACATTCCAGTTACTACCCAATTGGTGATGACTTTTTGGCAAGGGAAGAAAATGATGATGAGATCGAGTTTCGAAATTAAAAGTAGGAAGAAGTACTTCGGAAGTGCATTCCTCGGATACTCAAATATAATATTCGTCCAGACGCGCGTAGGCAAAAGAATCGAAATGTGAGAGAATGATGAGCGGAGATATTTAATTCCGAGAGGAATACGAGATGAATCGAGAAGAATTCGTCTTTTAGTAAGGCAATAACTGAAGATAGCTCATGAAAATACCGCCTTCACGCTTGACTTCCACTAGAATTATGCAACATTCATGGAAGTTTTCAGCAGGAAATTCAAATTGGAAAGAGCGAATGACGAAGGAGGGGATGGATTCTGCACCAGAATTTATTTTCAAGCGCTAGAGACTATGAATTATCACAGCGACCACTAATTGTACGCCTCTAATAACAGACAATTTGAAGGAAACTCGGGTTTTCTTGGTCGAACCGAAACGAGGAAAACAAGTTGCATTCTCCCAAATTTGGGAGAGATCCTACGGTGTCCCTTCGGTCATCTGAAGACGAACAAAGGGAAGAATGAACCCAAGTGAGGGCTAAAAAGTCAGTAATTCACGAAGGAAAGAAGACCGTATTCATGGTCATCTGAATGAACGGAAGAGAATAGAATAGGAAAAGAAGAAGAAGGAGGAGGAGGAAGATAGTCTCAGAATGAAGACGATAGAAGGGGGAGAAGAAGGAGGGGAAGGGACGAATCTTCCTACGGAGATATTGTTACCGACTAGACCCCTTCAATGCCTCGGCCTCTAAACAACGATGAAGATGAATCGAACTGAGAAGAATCGAGGATAGTACTGGGATAGTGAGGCTAGTTATCGTGAGATAGAAGGATGGAGGAAGGAGTGGTACTGACAGTTACATTGGCAGTGCGAAGGATGAACGAATAGTATGACAGCCATGGGTGAATCAGGATGATGCGTATTTTTGCAATAAGCAAAATCATCTACGACAAGAATGCAAGTTTCCATCAAACTGAGATGAAAATGCCCAAGACGACGTTTATTATTCAGAAAGTGTCGTAGTCAGTCGTGTCGATCACGACATGTTTCGTGTCACTGTACGAAAGGGAAGAGAAAGAGGGGAAGATGACAGCTTCATCCATTCACTCATCAGACTAGAAAAGAGGAACGGAAAGGATGGATACATGACTAAATCTGTATTATTTGCCATGCTAAAAAAGCGATGTGAGGATTTGAATTTCTGGAGGAAACGAGAAGCGTTTAACGTTCGAGCAAGTCCATTGCAGAACAAGAACACGCAGTGAAACTCAACCTATCGGAAATTTTGATATTATGGCCCAGGTAGTAACCGCTCTAAAGTGAAAGAGCGGGACAGGGAATGAGAACGGTAAGGAAATACTCTGCGAGAAAAGGCTCGAAGAAGACTCAACCCATCTAGTGAACCCGCCCCCGTCCTCTCAACCCAATCATCATCTCAACTTGTTCCTCAACGACGAAAACTGCCTCTCAATCACTCAAACTTCTCGCCTTTCACTCTCTCTTTTTCTCTACTCCATCCATATTTTCCATGCACTTTCCCACCCCGAAATTTGGGCGCCAATTTTCAGCTCGAATTTCGGAAATCGGACTCGGAAATGGACGATGTGGATGATGACAGTGAAGGAATGGAGAAGAATAGAAGAGAGAGGGGAGGACATCGAACTGGGTCGGATTACGGATTGGAGGAAGATGGAGGAAGAGGTTGAGATGGGATGAATTGAGGGCAAAGATCAAGGAACTGAAGGGGTGATGTCACAAGTGAATTTTGCAAATAATCAAATGTGAGGTCATTAAATAACCTATCAGAGGCTGAATACATCGTGAATCATTGTAGATCAAGCATTTTTAAATTATCCGAATTTGCGAAAATATCGGGGCTGCAATTTGGGATTGAATGAGTGGGCATGCAAAGTGCAGGGGACCACTAGAGGAGAGGAGAGGGCATTGTTTCTATCGAAGAGAAGAAGAGAGAAGGGGGGAGAAGGACCCCCATACACTCTGCTATGAATGGAGAGAAGAAAGGCAGGGAGATCCGAGAATAAGGAAGAATTTAGAGGGTAAGATCGTACTGAAGGAAATGATGAGGGGATGAGAGAAATGGGATATGTTTCACCCGGTTCGTATTTGCGGAATGATCTCGAATATGTAGTGAAATGCAGCTGTGCTTAGCGATAATAATAAAAGAATAAACTCGTTACGCTAAATATGAATATAGCTGAATAATGTTTCCCAATTCCCGTCAAAAAGACAAAGCGCGGCATCATCCGTGAATGATGTGTTCCTTCAATCTCCATGACGAAAATGCAAAGAAGGGACTTCAGAATGAGAGACGTCTCTTCACACTCTCACTAGACATCAAGGGCAATGATGAGATGGAATACGTTGATTATTATTCTTCAGAGAGAAGGGAATCTCTGCAGGAAAAGACTCTCAATACGTCTGAGGAATAACGAGATATGAATAGGGGGAAGAATCTCCTTCTCTCTCTTCGTCTCTTCGAGTAGATCATCGGGTCTCTCACGCCCGCCCCGCAAATCTGACGTTGTTTCATGTGAAAAAAACGCACTCGCTTCCATCATTGGAAACTCCGTGCAAAATATTAGAGTGAATATAGATCATCAATCGAATCTACGCCATTCTAGTGTAAAAATACAATGAAAAGTCGCAAAATTTAGGAAAAGTAAGGTCAAATTCGCAAAATCATAAATCCTTTGCCGTTCCCAGTGCACTCTAGTGCAAATGGCCGGTCATCATTAGTCCATTCCTCTTCAATTCTCATTCACTCTCTTCCCTTTCCTGACCTCTCCTCAATTTGTCTTATCTCTCTCTCTCTCTCTCTCTCTTCTCTTTCAGTCTTCGAATCTCTGCTAATGCAGTAATGGCCATACGAGGAAATGCGAGCATTCCGAGTGAAAATTGATCGAATATCGGGGAATGACCTACCCCATGACTAAGGGCATTATACGAATGGAGTAATGGATGTAAGAATGGCAAGGAATGACCCGATAGACAATGTGTACGGACACTTCATCTCTAGTCAGAGATTGAAATCTCCTCAGGGGCAGATGTCTCTCTCTCTCTCTCTCTCTTTCTTTGCTCTCTGAAAGCATAAAAGGCAGGGACAAATCCAGACAAATGTGCTGAATCTGTAATGGAGAGACCTCGAGATGGAATTGGATCGAGGGTCGAATTGGACACGAGAACAGAAGATGAATGAAAACGAATAAATCTCGATATAGATTCTGAGAAAAAAACAGACGATACCAGGCTGACTAGACAGTTTTTCATGTGAATGCGGGGAAAAACGAGGTAATATTCACGTGGACGTGAGATATACGACAGAATCTGCGACATTACTCGATTTCCTCCTTCTTCCCCCTACTCAAACTGCCGAAGTGCGACTGCGAGAATGAATATGAAAGCGATTCCGATTTATTGCATGCCCGAGAAATGAGAAAGAGAGAGAGAGAGAGAGATTACGTGAGGAGATAAAGGAGGTCGAGTAATACGATCAATGATGAGGGCAATTCAGGGAATATTGGGTCCATATTCTGCTCCGGACAGTAATCGAAATTAACCGGCCTGAAAGAATAATACGCGCGCGCTGAAACATAAGTGAAGAAGTAGGATGGAGAGGGGAAATGAGGGAGAGAGGAGAGGAGACAGAGATGGAAGAAGCACAAATAGTAGGAGGAATCACAAGGACTCTCTCACGGTACAGAGGAAGGGAAGAGAGAGAGAGAGAGAGATGGAGGTACGTGGGAAGGAAAGTGAACACGCTGTTGTTTTGTCTTCCTGAAGGAAGGAAAAAAAAGCATGGATAAGGTAGGTCAAGCGAGTAGAGAAAGAGAACGAGAGAGGGAGAGGGGCAGAGACCTCATGTGTCCGATACGGGAATAATGCAATTTGAGCCACCCCTCTCTTTCCTTCTTCCTCTTTTATCCTCAGAAATCAAGTTGGAAACGGAAAGAATTCGAGCGCAAAAACTCATTTGGAAGGTTGGAAGTGCGAGTTCAAATGGAGCGCATGAAAGAAGAATAGAAGAGGAGACAAAGTAATCTCCCATCCTTCCTCCTCCTCCTCCTCCTCCTCCTATTCCTTCTTCTTCTCTTCGTCAGTCATTCATTCTCTTCTCAGTCTTCTCAATCCGAAATAAGCCCATCTTCTCTCTTCCTTTTTCGCCTGAGGGGTTCTTCCCTTCGTCAAAGTGGAACGCGCGCGTCGAATAATCACAGGGTTACGGTACTCGATCGAGGAATGATTAAGATGGAGGAGTACGGTAGTCGAATACGACTAGATGATGAATGATTCACATTCGAGAAAAGTGGGAGGATGAATCTTCTCGAGATTTATGAAATATTGAGTGGTCCAATCGTTCGTGAGAATGGGAGAAAAAGGAAGTTTATTACGATGGACCACTCATATTCCATTCTCGCACTTCGTGTGATGATCATGACGCACAGATTGATATTACATCATCACATCTTCATGTATTTTAGTCTCTCTCTTTCGCAAGTCTCCTCACTGAGCTCCTTCTAGTGCGAACAAACGAATGGAAAAGATGGAAAGGCTAAGGAAAAAAATGAAAAACTAGAAGAGAGAGGCTAGGAAGACGAGCAAAACAAGGGCTACACGTGTAAGCTCTTTCTCTCGCTCTGAAGGATGGACTCTCCTCAGTCCTCTCAAGGATTCTTGACCACTTCCCTCTCTCTCTCTCTCTACTAATAGGGGCGAAACTGCCCGAGAGAGATTTGCAATTTAGATCACAGCTTGAGCTGCTCTTTCCATTTTCCATACTCTCCAGCATGATGGAGAGACGAGAGAGCACTTAGTACAAGGAGAGACGAGGTTGTTGAGAGAGGGAGATGGAAAGGAGAGGAGGAGGACTGAGAGGGTGTCAGAGGTCTCACCCTCCTCTCCATAATAGTATAGTGTCTGTCGGTGGCTAAGGGGGGAAGAAGGATGTTCCCCATTTCCTCCTTCTGCTTTATGGGGTCTCCTTAGATTCAGTCACCATTCACAACAGACAGTCTAGGATGAATTATGAGCAGCGGAGGTTTTGATGACCATACAATAAACAGATGAAACTCAAAAACAAACCATGGGCGAGCATGTCCAATACCATATTCCCGTTGTAGTTCACGCCCGCAATCGATCCAGAATACGTGTCGAATAGAGGAGGATTCACACTGGAAATTATTCAAAAGTTAGACGTATACTAATTTATGCATCTACTATGGAAACTCACCTCCTCTTCCTTCTCTTTCCCGATATAACATGGCGAGCATCGGGAGCTGCCCCAAGGAAGACACGAGACTGCATATCAAGAGTGACCAGACCAGCCGAATCTGAGATTGGAATCGTATGAACTACTCGATAATCAATATTACAGCAATTGCAGCAACACATATTCAAAATAAGACGATTGCAAAACCACTTCACAGATCTATCAATGCTACAGTACTCACCAGATGGAGTGTACCGTATTCCAGGCAATTGATCAAGTGCAATTGTCATATTCTCATCCGATCGCAGCATTTTCACTGTGTGCCACTTGTTATCGTCTACTTTCCTGAATATTATTAGTTTTTGGTGATAATTTCGAAAATGATCACTAATAGTTAAATGAAAAAAAATTCCTTACCGATGATGGAGTGTCATGTGATGCTCGCCCGATCCGAGATTCCATTTCGTGTTCACCATTCCGCCGTCCTGGATGAGTTTAATTGCAAATCGCTTAGAGTGAATTTGAGTGTTTTTTTCTATTTAGAGACGGGATCGAAGGATTATTATTCTCAGAATTTTGATAGTTTAGAGAAAGTGTGAAGCACAACCGAACTCGAATGATTAGCGCATTTTCCAACTTTTTTCCACAGAAAGATGCGATTATTTAAGCTTTATTATTTGTAATGCAAATCAAAAAAGCTATAATGGAACTGACGATGTATAGTGTGAGGAAGTCGGTCGCTCCCGTACACTGAACAGCCAGAAGAACACCCGATGACGAATGGGTTTTGAATGAGAGAACAACCAGATCCTGAGAGGGACGCATTTGAACAATTTTTCACGGATAACGTCTCCCGAATCGTCTCAATAAAACCTTTCAACATCAATCACGTTCGATCTACATGTGAACGAGTCGGCTGAATTTTTTAGACATTCTCACTTTTTTGGTGCTCGGCCTCGCTCCATCCGCATACTCCATGATGATTGCTGATGGAGAGGAGGGGAAGTCATATGTCGTACCCGCTGGAAATTTGAAATATTTAATGATTACCGTACTACGATATCTTCAATCTCTCTACCGTAATGATTACCTTGCTGGCATCGACTTCCCGAGTGACCTGTGAGTGAGCAATCACAGAGGATGGAACTCCATTGCTGCAAGAAATACAGACTCATTCCGATCATCCAAAGATCAAAGGAGACTATGGAGAAAGACGCGATGGGACACAACTGTGACAGAAATCTGGCAAGCATAGCGACTTTCTCTCGACAATTGGCTCAATCTCATGGTGTTTTGTGGAAAGCTTCGATGACGATCTTTGTTTTTCTTTGTATTTTTCGCTAATTTGTACCTGTATGCATCTTCCTCCATTGGAGCATGCCGTAGGGGAGCAACGAGCGATTGGACCTTAATTATTAATTTTTTCACAAGGCAATACAAATGTAATTGCACCACCCCCACTTCACGAGCTATTGAGGAATGAATGAAGCACAATCGAACACAATTTGAGGGAGAAAGTGAGATTGGTGACTGAAGGGAATTCGTGTTGTGGTGTTATGCTAATTACCCTTTGCACCGGTGCCTTTCTTCGTTGTTTTATGTTTTGCTGAAAGCTTCCGAATATATAAAAAATAAGCCAATTTGCGATGCTCACCACTGCACCCCCTTCCGACTTCGCTCTTCTCCACTGCGTCATCCCACACATCGATGGCCTCGTCGTGCAATCTGAAATGTTCACTAGGACACCATCTACCATACACAATTACCGTATGGATGATATGCATCCTCTATACGATGGTATTGACGCGAGTTTGGGTGGTTTCGAAGTGGGAGAGAGACCTCCTGCAATCAATCAATAATCCCCTCCACAGTAATCTACCGTACCTATCCAGATATCCCCAGAGATCTTAGCTCGTTTTCTCTCTTTCACAGCCAAATGAGTTGTTGTGTTGTCCACCATGATGATATGCTCGAACGATTTCGGATCCTGAGAAGATAATATTTTTACTGTGCTGTCACATAATGATGCATTACTGTAACTTACAACAATAAATCTTTCCTACCTGGTATATCAATAGTGCGTGCCATCTCATATCAGCAAGATGTTTCTCGTGCGGAAGAGTTGGAGTGAGGACGGAATGTTCGTGAGTAGGAGAGCGATATGTGTACTTGATACTGAAAATATGCGATAAATCCACATATTGTACCATGCATATCCTAACTGAGCTCTCGATGTGATTATGGGTAGTATACTCGGAAACACTCTAGGGGCTCCGAAGTAATGATTTTTTTGTATTGTTATATGAGCGATTGAATGATTGCCGAAATACTCATGAAGCGCATCAAAAAGTAATGGAGCATGTGGAATGAGCCGTCTCCTCTCATTCCTCATTTCGCGCGGTTCTCACAATTTCAGTTGTGTTTCACCACTATCACAAATCACAGTCCTGATGCCGTTACTCAATTGTTGTTTCTATGATTTGATAAATATGAATATCTGACCGTCCATTGATAATCTCTATAGAAAGTGCATCATTCCTTGTCTCATGGGCGACAGTCGCAAGAAGGAGAGCGTGACGAACGAGAGTTTGGAATTTGAGTGAAATGCGGAAGGGACCAGGAAGGGTGTCGGACTGCAATATCATAGTTTTCAGTATGTATAGTTGTTTCAAAAAAAGTGAAATAAACCCTACTATGGTAGAAGGGAGTCGTGCGTAGCCTGAGGCGTTCGAGAATGAGAGAGATTGATGCTTCAGGGCTTTTCTGAAAAAAAACCCATTGAGTTTTATTTGAGCAAGTGCAAGAAAACCATATTGGCAAGCAATAATAACCAAATATAATTTAGTAAACTAACGGTGCTTTGGGAGAATGAGAGTGTGTCATCACTCCTTCCTTCTTCGGTTTCTCCAGAAGGTCGTAGTCGTTGACGACGGCAGTGTACAACTGAAGAGAAAGACGACGAGATGAAGCCTATTATCCGGTCGTCGAGAGCCGTTAATTGGTAACTAATAGAAGTACGAGAGAACCAGTGAAGTGAGGACTCATTCCAATGAATGAGATCCCTTTCCCATCTGCAGAATAAGCTTTCGTGAGAGCACACAATTTCATCGTGCTCTCACACGTAACGAGAAGAGGGAGAAGAAGGGAAGAGACCCATATGCCGTATCGAATAACCAGCTCATACTAAGCGGAAATCATAACAAGGAAAGACGAAAAAGAAATAATTGTCTATATTTTAAACTTCAGTATCAGAGACTCTCGAAGTACACAGACCAAGGGAGTGTCAGAAACAGTCGTTCGAAGGGGAAAATGTAGCTTCTCATTGGAAAGAGACTCACGAAGGTTCTCATTAGACTAATGGAATCTAAGATTGCATTGAAAGACAAAAATAAGAAGGGGAATATAAGCGAATCGACGGTATTTTGCTGATGAAAGATAAGACGGCAATGGTCAGTCAACAAGACTACATTCTCTAGTCATATAAATACGCTATATTATCCATCGAATCACACTATTCGTGGTTAATATGATGTCATCAGAAAGGGAGAAATTCCTTACTTGTCCTTGGAAGGACTCGTCAATGGGTCCACTTTTGTCTCCCGTAGTGAGAGAATGACCAGCAGAGATCTCATCCATTTCGAGTACGAGGGTCTTTGACGGAAGAAAATCTGTAAAATAGATGATCAGAAATGAAAACACGCGCAATTTAGCTGACCAAAAAGATTAACGTTATTGCAATTTTGTGCAAGAAGGAAGTCAATGTCAAGTTTGGAAGTAAAAGAGAGTGAAAAATGGAGTGCCTTTTAGACGTTCGCAAAAAAACTCCTACTGCATTCGTATTGCATTTTTTCGTCCCATCTAATCTGAATAAGATGGGAGCTCCATAGAATAGAATAGAGGCTAGGATGGGGATTATTTTCTTTCTAAGAGTATCGCAAATGAATCGTATCCAATGAGTAATGAGTAATAACTCACAGACGCTCTCCCACTTTCCATCGAGATACAGCAACAATTTCTCTCCTCTTCTCTTCACTCGAATTGTATGCATCTGCTTGTCATTCAACTTCGATCCCCATTTGAAACTCTGCAAATTGTTTTTTTTTTCGATTCACTTCACACGCGTGATCGAAAACCCGAGCTGCTATGGTATAAATGAACGCAGTGAAACATACATGCTTCCCGGTGCCGAAATTCAGCTCGAGTTGAAGTTGAGCGTTGACCAGTGCGATTCGAAGTCTGCAATTATTCTTATTCTCTAATTTCAAAAAAAAACTTGTCAATCTTATGAAAATTTATTTACCTCGATGTCGAATTGGACAAACATCGTGTGTCGAGTAGCGTTCCTGTCGCTGTGTCCGTCTAAAGTGGAAGGTTGTACATGATCGAACACAAATGGTCATTCCATATCTGCGGTTGAAGTAACCCTGAATATACCTTGAATCTCAGTTCGACGCTTTCTGCTTCACTCGAATAAGCACGAGGAAGAGTGAGAAGGATGGGAGATTGACCATCGACGTCGATTGGGATTGGATCTGATGATACCGAATAATCTACTATTCATTCTAAATAATAAAAAGATAGAATAATACCTTGAGCACAGGTGAGACCGTCCATGTTCGTGTGGGCACAGTCGCACCTCAATAACATCGTTTGTCATTTTAAAAATATGTATTATTTATTATCAAATCAACGCCGTCCAATGTAAAAAGTCGGATTAATTTCACCTTAGTAGTATTTTTTTTGAACGCATTCAAAATGCTGTCACCCGTCTCATTTCAGATTCATATGTGACGCTATTCGTGATGAGTAGTAATAACATGTGTAGGCCTAGCTAGAAGAGTAGCATGCTCAGCTATACTCATTAGTATTCAACGCTGAATAGCTTCAATAGATATAATTTAGTATCTCACTTGAACGTTCCGAATGCGTTCTCGCAATGGCCGAAGTTCTGACAGGGAGAAGAAGAGCAGTGATCGACAGGAGAAGGAGGAAGAGAACAACCGACTGTGATGCCTACAATGAATCAGTTAGAGAGCGATTATGAAGCGTGAGGAAAATTTTCTTCTACTTACAATTAAACAGATCGAGAAGTACTTACTACTAAAGCACATTGCTTTTCGTTTTAGGACTATTGGTGAAACATATTGGAATAGTTTCATGTCTAGAAAATGAAAATGTCAACCTGTGGTGTTTTGAGCCTCGAAAGCTGCCGAGATCTTGCTAGTGATGCCGTTGAAGCGAACGTTCTGCAAGATTTCCATTGATTAGCGCAATAATGGATAGACCTTTCTTAAACTTTAGGATTAAATGATCTAAAAAATACCTTGATGCAGCCAACGAATCCTTTCCTCAAACCGATCGACCAAACTGCTGATGGAAATTGCAGATTTGCGTTGGCCGGAACGCCCCCGAGAAAGATCGGATCGTCTGAAATTTAAACTTTTCTCTTTAATCTTTATGATCTCATTTTTACTACCACTCGAAATGTAAATTGAATTTGGTTATGTTTCGTGATCAAGTCTTTTAGGGAAGATAATTTTCTGAGCAGTATACTTCCGATCAATATCATACCAAAAAACATAAAATCGTTGTTGCTATCTACAATAATAATACAATCATACCAATAATGAGATTGGCAGAAACTCCGGGTGTGCTGAAGTCCGTCTTGATGTTGTCAACGATAACGTGCCCGTTTCTGATAAAACCAAGTATTTAAAAACTTAAATTATTTAGTAAGTAAATTTACTGAAACCAGATGGCATGACTTCAAACGGAGACAAACTCTCCTCATTCTGAGCGCTCTCTGGGCAAACTTGGTGTGAGCAGGCGGGAAATGAGGAGGTCTTCGCATGCAACCCTATCCTAGACGCGCGAAAAGTAGTAGTAGAATCGCGGCTTTCGTGTAAAAAGAAAGAGAGGCAGTGGATACGTGAAGGACAAACAAAAGACGAAGAATGGGTTCAGTGATTGGAGAAAGAATTCGTGATGAAGGAAACGAAGCATCTCAATGAGAAACGATCTCACCTTCCCTGTCTCTCCAATTGAACCGAATGCCATGAGTGTCCCTCTGTCAAACGATGAGCTGTTGTCTGAAGGAATATGCCCATTATCAATGCATTTGTCGTGTTCGTCTCCTCGACCAAACTAGAGGAATCGGCTCTGTTCTAGTTATGGGGGCCCATGAAAATAATGGGGGCCCATAAAAATTATAGGGGCCCATGAAAATTGTGGGGGCCCAAAAAAATTATGGGGGCCCATCCCGGGCCAATTTTTTTATGGGGGCCCATAAAAATTATAGGGGCCCATGAAAATTATGGGGGCCCAATATCAATTTTAGTTAATTCATCAGAAACAAACAAATATTTTATGATATTCAAAGACACCAAAAGACTTTGAAAAATACAGCGACATGAACTCCCTTCAAAATGTTTCTTCGTGGATCGACGAGGGCGAGTGGCTCGAGCCGGCTTACAGCTTATTATTAGTGATAGTGGGTTCAGAAGTTATGCGAGGAGGGCGGGTGATTTTGGTCGTAGTGGAATTAGGTGCAGTAGTAGCGCAGAAATCAGAAATGTGTTCAAATTTGAAAAATAATTTCAATTTTTTAAAGAGAATACATTCGATTTTCACTTGATTATGATGAGTAGTTGAAACTACAAAGGATGATGGGCCCCCATAATTTTCATGGGCCCCTATAATTTTCATGGGCCCCCATAAAAAAATTGGTCCGGGATGGGCCCCCATAATTTTTTTGGGCCCCCACAATTTTCATGGGCCCCTATAATTTTTATGGGCCCCCATAATTTTCATGGGCCCCCATAACTAGAACAGAGCCGAGGAATCAAATGTCCCTAAACTTACTTGTAATCGTACAGCTCCCGATCCAAGATTGAGCACGAGAAAGAGATGGCCATCAATGAGCTCGAATGCGACGTAATCATCTCCTCCCTGAGAATAATTTAATTATTTATTTAGAAATTTGATGTAGAAATTACCTGAGTAGTTCCATGAAAGAGCACTAGTCCGTCGTTGTCGAGTGGACGAAGATGGAAAGCTGAAATGAGGAGTGTGTTTTGACAGAATCTATTTGTGAGCCTAACCAAAAATATGATCGCTCTGTAATTGGTCATCTACGTGCATGATAGAAGGGAAGGAACTGACAGAGTGTTCCACTATTCATGGCATTCCATTTGGGAAGGAGGATGTGAGAATGAACGTCAGCTTTGAAGAAGGAGAGAACATCGGGAGGAGCGGAGGGAGATGAACAAGAGAAGGAAAGTTCACCACCTGAGATGGAGTAGATTTTTCTTCAGTAACACCGGAACATCGATGAAAAATGGGTCTAACCAGTTCTCATCAGCGATAATCCGAATCCTCTATCCGACAATTGTACGAAGGGAAGAGCCATGGCAGCAGAACGATAGATTACCTAAGAATATTTGATAATATTTTACATTTTTCATATCATTTTTTGATATCATTGACCACTGAAAGTTTGGCAAAAGTTTCATGGATGAAGTGTGTTTCACAAAGCCTATGCTTCCCCTTCTGAACTGATTTCATTCAATAATGCGGGAACTATGAGTGGAAATTGAATAAATGATACCGTCTTGAGACATCCCCTAAAGGGAGTTCTCGATACGGCTGCTGAGTAGCTTCGATCCTTCGGAGTACCACCGACATAGGCGAACGAGTTGGAAATCCATTCTGTAATTGCTTCTTCTTATTTTGACCGAAACCATGCGTCATTGATCCTTCCAACCTGTCTCAGGAGCATACTGACTGATCTCATCCCTCCTTCCATCCACCGTTAGCGTCATCTTAATCAACTAATTATTACAGAAATAAAAAGCCCAAGGAGCCCACGAAACTGAGAAAACCAAAATGATTGCTTGAGTGCGACAGATCGAGAAGAAGCGTGTGAAAGTACACTCGAAATTGAGGTTGGCAAATCAGGTTTACGGCCTCCAACCCACACTTCCAGAGTGTGGAGGCCCACAACCTGATTTGCCAACTCTCCTGCGAACCCAGAAAAAGTGCTGCTGAAAGCGAACTGAACTGCAACCGAAAGGAAAGATAAGCAAATGTGTGAGTTGAGCCGATCGGAAAGAGTTAGAAGAGACGATCGAGGGTGCTCAAGAATAGAAAGGAAAGGTGCAAAAGAAGTGCTGTTGATGTCTCGTCGAATAACTTACGTGAACGGCTGATATTCGGTCTGTGTGCTAGAAAATTACGGATTGAACAAGAATTGGCAATCGAAAATGGTTAGAATTGAAGAGAAATGTGAGCATGAAGCAAGTCGGTTACGAGAAGAAGCTGAAGAAGAAAGAGAAGGAGAAATCAGGCGAGAACGGGACAGATTTGTGTTGAGAAGTTTCAGATAATATGACGGCTATAAAAAATGTCAAACAATATCAAACCATTCGTAGATTCCTCTCGAGCACAACGGTGTGCCACGTATCGTCATCGTAGCGAGAAGTTGGAAGAACGTTGAAGATACGAACCTGTATGACATAATTTATGGTCTCGCAAGGATATATCAATGAAATCCAACAGGCTATACGAATAGTAACAGTTCTGTCAATCCAAATCCAAATCTAATATCCACTTACCATCCTCGCATCGCTCCCTGCGAATTTGCTCGTTGCAATCATCGCTCCGTCTTCGATTCCGAGATGAAGAAAGTTCTGAGGGAATTTTTGATAGTTCATTTTCACAGGCTTTTGAAACGTTGTAGTTTTTCCATCAATGAAATAGTCTAACCTGATCATCTCCAGCAAAGAATAGCATTGCACTGCCATGAACGGTCTTGAACTGCAGAGTGACATTCTCACGCTTCGTACGAATTACACCTGAAATCAAGAATGGCATTTGAGCGCACCTATAGACCTGAATTGATCTCCTTCTTCATTGGCTCACCTCCATTATACTTCTCCGTGTCGTATCCAACCCATTCCTGTCCCTTCAACGATAGTTCTCCGTCGGGCTTCTCTGTAATTACATTCATGATCAAAAGGGACCAGCTAAGAGTCGTCACTACAGCGGTACTACATGCTTTCCGAATGCCGGATAAATCATTAGTAGCCCTTGAGAAATCGAATTTGTATCTCCTGACTCACCCGATTCGCAAACTTTTCCTTCGAACGACGTCTCCGTGCAATCACAACGAGCGCCCTCGTTACTGCTGCAAAATTATTTTGTTTAGAAGAACAATTTCTCGCTGTAATTGAAGTATTACTTTCAGCACTGCTAAACTATTATTTTGAAACATAATCGATATTCTATAAGAAATGAAAAGATGAAGAACACACCTGTAGCACTTCCCCTCGTGAAGGCACTTGAAGGACTCGCGTGAGGATACCTATATTTAATAAATAAAAATAATTTATAAAATAAAATGAACTAACCGCCGCTGGTCTACAGTAATCATCATCGTTCTGTCGTATTCCTTGTCCTTCGATCAGCGAGGGAGATGACATTCCCTTTAATATCACACAGGATCATCATTCACGAATATAATAGCAGAATGCCATTCATAAAGATGTATTAAATTGCATGCAATTCAGCGCAATTCGTCACTCGAGCACACCCTTACCCGATCGAATTCTCCCGACTTCAATCTCTTCTAAAGCGATAGTCTATCATTCTCCATTCTCATTCAGTCACAGCACTACCAACTCACCTGAGGATACTGTCGATAGACGAGATTTCGAATATTCCCTGCGAGATTTCTCGTGTATCGACGAAGAGGAGAGGACATCACGGGAAGGATGTGTAGATCCTGAGATAAATCTCACTCATACTGTAGGTAACTATTCAGTAAGTTCCTGTTCCATCTTTGCTGATGCTGCCACACATTTCTAATTTTAACGTATTCGTTGCAATCCCTTGGTGCTTTTTATAACCCGATTATTTGGGTGTTTTGCAAGTGGACGAGCGCTCGTTTAGTAAATGATAGCGATTCCCTCGAGGTGAAAAAGAGAGAAGAAGAAAGGGAGAAAACAGAGCGGTGAACGATTGGAAAGACGAAGATTGATAGAAGAAGACGAGAAAGATGAACAACACGACGAATACGGGGAACTTTCTCAATTGGGCCGCTGGTTCTAAGATAATTTACTGTTCGAAATTAGACGAAAATTTTAGGAAAATTTGTTAGGAAGGATGTTCCTTGAGTTTTGGGTGAAAACGTGGACAGTTGGTCAGTGATCAATTGTGCTTCACCACCTATTCTTTCGCTCGAGATTTTTTTAAATATCGATTTTAGCCTTGAATCTGATCAAAGTATAACAATTCTTGCAGGTCAGAACTGCTGTTGTACCCATCCCCTCCCTTCCTCTAATAATAGTACATCCGATTCCCCTCGTCGCCTTCCAAATGACTCCGATTATGCATGCCGCTTGTGAGGCTAATCATTGAGGAGGGCAATGCAAGGAGAGGAGAAGTGGGGGAGGTGTACACTACGATTCTCATCAGTTGCAAGAAAGGATCAACGACCGATGGTTCTGCAGATATTATCTGATATAACCATGATCGTTTTAGATCCCCAGACTTCTTCGCCCACTCGCAACTTCATGACATATCTCTCTGCAGACTTTGCTCGCTAAACTCTCTGAGTACATCAATTATGGGAGTCGTCTCTTATCTCTTACACGAGTTTCGAGTGTCAGACGGGGCCGAGGAAGGGGAAAAACTCCCTTTACGATGCTTTGGGGAATGGCGTCTTCGTGTATTATGGCAGCTGATAGAGACAAAAGAGGCGCCCCTAGAGTGGATGGAGAGAGATCAGTGAGTGAGGGAGGAGGGCATCCTAGATACTGTGAGGACATGGAAGACTAAGACATTATCAACTTGTTGTTTTATGGGGAACTATTCTCTTCATAAAAATCGGATAGCATTGATCCGAAAACTAGAATGGTAGATGAAACTTAATCGAATTTCGAAAGATGAAGAGAGGAATAATTGCATAACTCACTTTGGGCACTCCACCGACGAAAACATCCGAACTCTTTCCAAGATCTCCGAATCCCGTCGATCGTTGATTCATTATTGAGAATCCATACGCATTGTCCATCGTTAGTTTCACGTTCTCCCAATGCTGAGAAATTTATCCATTATTCAAGCCTCCAAATTCACGAATTTTTCTCAGGAAAAAAATTGATAGAACATTTTTTTGTATATGTTTTTCATACTCACAAAATGAATGGTTACAGCATGCCATCGATCATCATCCACTCTCACTTCTTCTACTCGGATCGAATAAACCAGTCGTCGTGTTCCAAAATCATTCGAATCGTCTCCTAATCTGCAATATGATCTTTGATCTTTGCCCCTCGAATATTTGTCCTTTCCTCGACTTTTTTGCCCGACTTTCTCTTGACACGGAGATGCAATTCATCAAAGTTTCGCGGGGCGTTTGTTTCATTGTCCAGAGATTTGGCCCATTTCTTCTCTTCCTTAGCCCTTCCTCAGAGGACACCAAGAAGCTTCCTCCATTTATCACCCATCTCACAATCTCTTTGTTTCGCAGGACCGGAAAATCCCTTCTTGCCTAATCGCCGGATACCATCGATCGCAGTACAAAATCGTCGCAAATTTGTGGTTGAGTTGTTGAGATTTGGGGATGGAGAAGCGAGGCACGCGAACCGGACAATAGAGAGTAATTGTAGAGAGAAATCGGAAGAATCGGAGGAAGAGAAGAGAGAGAACGACTAGACAATCGAGGAGATGGTTGAACTTAGAATGAATTGTATTCTCAAGAGACCCAAGAACAATGTTTTAGAGGGATGGGAGATCTTTGGAATGATGAAATGAATGGAAGAACTGACCGAAAGTCGAGAGTTAGAATTCCATCGACGATAGAGAGACAGTGGAAATTACCATTGACATTCCCATCGTCCTGATAGAAAATTAGACCTAAATTTATTGTTTATTATAAATTTTCAAACATTACCATCAAACAATCAAGAGGTACTGTAGAAGAAACATTCCTTACCATTCGATTGTTTGGTCTTGAGTTCGAGATTGATGGTATTGTCAAAAGAGTGCATCCACTTTGGATATCTCGCATATGAATTCGGTCCTCCAGTCAGTATCACTGCCTCTCCTCCATTCATCATTCCAATCATCAGAAGGATAACGAGAAGTCGAAATGATGTTCTGCCTCTCTCCGATTTCCATACTCTCTCGTTATCTCTGATTGACGAGAGAGTACGTGGAATGGAGAGAGTGGGAGGCCATCGGACGTCGTCTGGCGGTTGTTTCTTCATCCGCCCTTTCCAATCTATTCTATCGACGTCGTGGAATCATTCACTGCATTGTTATTGTATTTTTTCGCGTAAAACTGCTCAAAATTTGACAAGAACGATCAAAATTGCGCGAAAACATGCGTTTCTCGAAAAAAAACAGTACCGAACGATGAAATAGAATGGAGCGAGCGAATATTTTGGAAAAATAGACGGTCCGAAGATGATTACGTGACAGACTAGAAGATAAGTCCTCTCCTCTTCCCCTTCTCCCCTTTCTAGTTAGCCAAATTAGCGAGCCCCTTCAGAGACAATGGAAAAGGAGAGGACGAGAGGGGAGGAAGAGAAATGAGAGGTGGGCAGAGAGAAGGGAAAATGGAGAGATTAAAGAGTAGATCAAGATAGGAGGAACCGAGGAGAAAATGAGAATGGACTGACAATGAATGGGATTAGTGGAAGGTGCAGAGGCTATAGAGGACATGAGAAGAAGATGGAGTTAAGGAGTATGCATGAGATGATGGGAATGCGATCCAAGGGGTACGGTAAGCGAAGGATATTGTAGATGCCATCTGGGTTGAAATCAGTGCATTCGCAGAGGTCGTTTGAACACGGAAATGAGAGCATTCGCCTACAATTTATCTGTAATTGAATCAGTACTTTTTAGAAGGACGGCGTCCTTTTCGGGTAAAGTGGGCGTATGCTGAATGGCAACAATATTTTAGAAATGACCTAAACGAGCACCAGAATCAAAATTGTATCTAGTGCAATATTAATAGTCGCCCTACTCAGAAAGAGTGTCTGGATAGAGTTCATGGGAATCTCTCGAAGTCGCTTCCTATTTCTCATCAGATTTATTATTCGAAGCACGCTACTACCAATTTTCAGAACCCCTAGTTCTGCACAAAGTAATAATTATAAATATTGATAGAAAAAGAATGATTGAATGATCGAAATTTTCGATTCTTCATTGGGTTTACAGAACTTGTGAAACGTAAAGATTCTCGGGCGCGAATCAAACTGCGAAGTGTGTCGTCAATTGAATCATCTTGACCAGTGGATGGCCATTCTCTGAGATGGAAGAGTGGAAGAATGGAAGAGAGAAGGGAGGAGAAGAAGGGGAAGGGGAAGGGGACAAGGGATGGGAACAAGTGAAGGAAGAGTCAAGAAGGAAGAAGAAGAAAGATAAACGAAAGATGTGATAAATCAGATGAATGTCAAAGAGAAACAAAGGAATGCAAGTGATCTTATCGATAACTCGAATAAAATGAGGAGAAATTGAACCTCTCTTTCTCAATTTCTCTCTCTCTGCCTCATAAACAGTGCAAATCAGATGCTAACTGGATAAATTCGTCTTCTCTCTCTCTTCTCTTCTTTCTCCTTTTCCCCTCTCCCTTCTCCATAAAGAATCATCATCCGAGAGTCGCAGAAGAAATGGGATAAAGAAAGCTTAGACGGCTTGTGGGAAGCATTCGCGCTGAGTTTATTCATATTTATTTGTGGTGTTGTTGCGAGCTGACGTAGGTGAGAATAAGTGAAAAGGAAAAGAGAAAAGGGGGGAAGGATCTGATTGTTGCGTGTGTTAAGGAGATGCTCAGTCATGCAGATGGAGAATGGGGGAGGAATGGAATTGAGACAATGGAGGAGAAGACGAAGAGATCAGCTGGGAGAAACAGAGAGGAGAATTGGGGAAGATCGGAAGATCGGGATACGGTTAGGAAACACCTCTGGTATTCTCTTCTAAACATACTTGCATATTCAAGGCTCTGTGAAATAGAGAAAACTAGATGAAGATGCAGCATCTAATAAAATGCATGATCTGATCACGATTTACGTTTACGAAGGCAAACGTGTTCAAATGGTTACTGATCAGAGATTAGCGTGATCTAGGAAGGGAAATCCTTGGCCCAAAACACAAAAGAGTGTGAGGTAGGCAAAGAAAGGGAAGATCTTGTCTTCGTGTCTAAGGAAACGCGAAAGGGAAAGAAGCACTGAGAGTGGAAGGAAAATGAACGAATAAGACACCTGAGAGGGACAGAAGGAAGGATGATCGGTTTATGGGATGGGAGGAGATGAATGGAGGAGGGTTTGTAGTCAACAATAGAAAAGGAGATGGCCTCAATGCAGTCAAAGCTCAAATAAATTAACAATGAACTCGCCCAGAGAGCTTAAAATTATAGAAGTGCATTTCGCAGATTTGGCAAGCAGTCTGATGGGCTGTCCACTAAAACTACGGTCCATCACTAGACTAAGAATGGAAAGTACGAATGCTCTGCAGTTGACATGCTGTCCTGTGGGTATGAAGAGGATAGACGAGACTGGGGGAGAAGATGATGAGGAGGGGGATGGACAAGGAGATGAAGGAGAAGGGAACAGAGACAACAAACGACGAATTATTCAATGAGATCCATGAGATACTCACTCATTTCAACTTCATAGACCGGCACAGAGAGGACACGAGAGCAGCTTGTACGGCATCGGTTTCATGATTACGCACTCTTTCTCCTCCTTTTTCACCTCCTTCATTCAATATCGCGAGAGAGAGAGACGATATGCTAAGAGTGTGCGGTAATCACGAAAATGATCCGGCAACCATACTAGACATATAAATCAGCTGTCCAATCGACATGACACTCCTCATTTCCTGAGACGGCAGTGCTCACAATGGGATCTTCCCCTCAAAGGTGTCCATTATCCATTCTGTTTCTTCCTTCTCTTTCTTACCCCCTCTCTTCCCTCTCTTCCACCCATTTTTGTGTTGTAGCCACGTCAATAGAGGAGAAGACAACACCTTCGGGAGTGACCACTAAAGGAAGTAGAAGGAAATCAGTGAGCAAGGATGATGGTAGAAAGATCACACATTATTCGAGGCACACGAAGTCTTGCGGTAGCCCACTGCTAGACCAGTGACTATTTTAGGATGATGATAGAGTTAAAATCTCAGTTGGCAACGCGATAACGTGACTGGGGGGGGGAGACTGCGCGAACTCCATTGAGAGGCCCTAGGGGAGTTCATGAAGAATCTTGCAGAGAAGAGAAGAGGATGATGAAATAGAAGTGACCCGATGGGAGGATCTACTTACTCAGGTACTGCACTCACGAGAGGGATACACACGTAACGGAAATACGCCCTGGGCAGGGATGGGATAGAGTGTTCATTTAGAAATCGAATTGAAGTTGATATTGCACGAAAATCAACAGTCGAATGATGGAGACACAGTGAAACATACATGGTTGATTCGATGAAACGTTAGTGATCGCCCTCCTTCTTTACATTGGCATCCGTAGCAAAGTGAGGATATCGAATGACAGGAACAACAAAAGGGAACAAAAGGAAAGAAAGGAAAGGCTAAATGAGTGTGGGAATGAGTGCAATTAAATCCCAAAGTAGCTACTCTCATTTCACGATACTCAAGTGAATAATCTCAGCAAGCAAAGAGTATCTGACGAATTTATGAATAAATCAGCGAATTAGAGGATACGCGAGAAAAAGTAGGAGGAATCATCATTCCACTTTGCGTCACTTCGTCTGGAGATTAGCAAATTTTCTAAGAAAGAGATCATAAATTGCTCCACCTTCGCACCTACTCAATCCAACTACAATAAACCCGTGACTATTCATTCCTTAGTCTGGATTTCCACCTCAAAAACAGCCTGTGAACATCTGTCTATTATCCATTTACCGTTACATTTCCTGTATTTCCCCCATTCCTGATGGAATAATTGATGAGTGAAGCACGAGCGTTGAATACGAACACGAAATATCTCAAACATCGGAGGCAAACACTCCAAACACCTCAGAAATGCACTGCAGATATCCAATTCCAACGCACTTCGAGTGATGTCGTGAACTCTCTCGAGAAACTTCACCACACCATGAAAAATGCAGAAAACTTCTCGTAACCCTGTTTTGACTGCGGGTCCAGGCGACAGATGAACACAATTAGGGCGCGTCTAGACTTCGGTAAGGTCAGAAAAACAGGAATATTGGTAAAGTCAGGGACTGCGGTTGCAGGAAATGATACTAGCAGGCTTACTAAATGTTTTCATCCAATTGTGGACCACCTAACTGGTCAAGTGATGTCCCAATCTAGTAAGGATCAGTTCCCTCTCCGGTTCTTATCAAAGAATGAAGACGGAATGATCTCAAGGGAGGAAGAGAATAAACGATAAACTACGGACACGGAAGATAAGAGATGGACTAAGGAAGTAAATAATAGGTCATGACTGAACCGACCTTGTCTTGCCAATTCCACGAAAAAAATGGTAAGAAAAGTGATCAAATAGTTAAACAATGCAACGAATGTAGATCAGGGAAACAATTGGATCACACAAGGATGTCACTACACTCAACACGCATTCAGTGGTCTTTCTACTCAACAACCGCCCGGAATTCAGCTCCCAATCAGAGTCGCCATTCTTATTCCACACTCGGATACGAAGTCTCTTATCTGACTACTTAGAGAGCATTGACAATAGAGAGAGGCGCATCTTATAACTGGTCGTCCCTCGCTTCCGAGTGTGTCCGATTATGGGGGCATTGTTGCATTTCGCGCACTTGACCGAAGAGAGAATACTGATTTCACAAAGGAACGAGAATGATTGAGCAATTTCAAGAAATTACTTGAGAAACAACTATTGTATACAGGAAAAATAACTGGTGGGATAAAGATCGAATGAATCTTTGGAAGGGAAAGGAAAGAGATTCAAGGGATGAACAATTCTTCGCGCAGATGAAATATGTGAGAGAAAGAGACGGAAGAACCGCCATGGACACAACAGACCAAGAAATTTAGTAGAAGGAACAGTTTATTTCGATTAAGTTTGATCTTTGAATTGACACAATTCATGCACGATTCTCTTGTAAAACATGGGAATTTTAGAAATGAGATCAACGGATAATTGAAGATGTTCGAAATCCGAACAGACTAGGATTTCGTAGGATTTCGTGAAACACAACTCAACGCCTGCAAATATCTCAAGTGTGATCATATTACGGGAAGATGCCTTCACAGCAGCAACATATCCATAGAAGTCGCACGATTTCACACTCTTCCCCCTGTCCATTTTCCCTCTCTGTTGCCCATTGTCTATGGTCAGAAGATGGATGAGAGAGAATGGGAATGGAGGAGAGACAGAGAGAGACAGAGAAGGGAATCCCCAAGGAGGTCGAAGAGGAGAGGAGTGCGAGACAGATTGAGTAGAAAGGAGAAGAAGGGAGGAAGAAGCAACAGAGGAGAGAAGAGATACGAGGATTGATAGGGAACAGCTGAATACACCCTCATTATCAATCGAGTGGAAGGGGTGAAAACAGCTGATTGAGAGGGGGGTATGGTCCTCGAGGATGGGGATTCATACTGTATCAGCGAGATGATGGTCTACGTCCTAAGTTGAGGGAAGCGTCTCAGAACTATAAAAAAAATACAATTTCGCGAATTCAGTGTAGATTTACTAATTTGGAGACAATCGAAGCAAGATTGAAGTTGTTCCACGTTCAAAAAAATTAGTGGAATGTAAAACATACGATAATCATAATCTCGTGATGGTTACATGATAGAGAAACGATGAGAAGATTTCCAAAGCTTCTAGTTAGAAAAACGTCGTGATAAAAGCACGAAATGCTGTTCTCACTTGGTCGGAATCGTAGTGCAACTCGAGGAAGTAATTCGTGCTAATTGAACAAGTCGTCACGTATAAGAGAGAAGAGGGAGAGGAGAGAAGGGAGTTCAAAGACCGCAGTGAAACCAATGGTGGAGCAGTGAAAAAGATAGTGTAATCACATTTCGTGGGCGCTTCGTAACCAAATCGGAAACCAGTCGACAAAGTCGCAAAGTCGATTGGGCACCATTCGTATGGCCATCACTGATGGAATTGACCTAGAGTGACGAAGGAAGAGTTTCGAGGTGGTGGAGCAGAAGTTACCACTAGGGTTCTCTTATTGGAAAATTATCATTATCCTACCCTTTTTTCAATAACGGGCGAGAACAAATTGAAAAAAATGATTCTTATTGGAAATCCTTTTGTCACTCTCAAAATGGCTTTCCTTATTGGAAAACTGTTGGAAAATTTAATTCGAGATCCGTATTGGAAATCCTTTGTTCTCGCTATTGGAAATTTTCCAATAAGAGAACTCTAGTTACCACATCAGAAAATCTATGTGAATGAGTGTAAATTTCTAGGAGATGAGCAGATTTGTCTAGACAACTGTTGGTAAAGAATTATGGCAGACGGTCAAACACTTATAAAAAATACGAATGCCCAGGGTGCTGAAGCAATTGGATGGGGATACCAGAACAACGTCAGTTTATTGTGTTAGAGTCAAACGGATTCTCCGTCTGGGGAACTGATCTATGATTCCGACAGGCTGTCTCGTTTACTTTAAATTATGAAAGGTGAAAAAATAACCTGAATGGCGCAATACAAACCATCGCCTATTCCAGGTAAGTTGCGAACGCTCTATGGATCCATGACTCATAGATTATGATTGAGATTGTGCAAAGGTAATTCGATAATGAATCATCTGCACCAGTTGAAGATGGGTTTCAACAAGAGTAAAATAAGTACGAAGCAGCTTGCTAATTGTGCAGTAGTGTGAACAGAGAAAGATGGCGTGAACAGGGGAGAAGTCTCTCTTTGGAGTCGACAATGTTTTTGACGAAGAAGGAGAAGAGAAGAGAAGAAGAGAGAGGAAGATGCCAACTGTAATTTGGTGGTGATGAGCTCAGAAAAGACTGTGAAGGGAAGAATGAAACTTGTGGCTTTCGAGCTAAATATAGGGTTTGTTATGAAGTGGTTTCGATAACTGTCGCAATATTATTCCACTCCATTCTGCGTCAAATTTTTTATTTTAAAAATGAATTGTCTGATTTGTTTGCACTAACTCCACAGTTCGTTTCATCAGCAAAGACGTTTATTTACAGACGACTGAAATGTCCATGGATTGCACTGGTAATAATCTCTAAAGCACTGTAGTGTCAATGTCAAAAGGAGAAAAACAACTGAGTGAAAGAGAGCACAAAAAAGCGATGAAAGGGGTACAAATAATATCGGAAAGGGGGGAAGATCAGAAGGGGAAGGGTATTATGAAGTGATGAGGGCACATTTGCTGTAGGGGAAAAGAAGACGTGAAAGAACGAAATAAACAACAACCTTCAGTATTTACAAAATACTACACAGAATAATAATATTTACAGTATTTATAGGGCATTCACCAGCTTTGGAAGAAAGTGATGTGGCCAGCATTGGGAAAGACCTGGAATTAATATTTTAGATCGATTCAGAAAAAAATCAGTTGTCGATCGGAATGGATCGTGTAAATACCGTACCTCCTTGTAGATCTTCTCGTGCACGACGAGTCTATTGTAGTGAGCAGGCTTCTCCACGACCTCACCGACCTCGAGATGAGTGATACCACGAACCTGGAAGAGATTACGGTAAGGAACAGCTTGGTAATCGAAGAATAATTTAATTGAATTGAACGTAACCGTACCTTTCCTACGGGATGTCCTTCGGGTCTCTTGGCAATACGAGGTTCGTGCATCATAGTGAGACGAAGGGATTTGACACCACACGTTGTGAGGAACTCCTGAAGAAATGGCAATTGAAATTTATTCCCATTTTGTTTCTGATTACAATTCATATTCTCAATGTATCATAATAACCTGCATGCGAGCATCAGTCGGATCGAATCCCTCGAAGGATGTGTACGAGAGGTGAGTGAACTGAGCACCGGAGCTGAAAAGATATGGTGTAAGGAGGTGGTGTTATTTGAGAAACGTCGGAATGAAGGATGAACTCACTTCTGCACGTTGATCAGCTCGTCCTTGATCTCACCGTCAGTCGTTGAGATGTTCAAGTCAAGAGTCATCAGGGAAAGTCTCTCCAGGAACATCTGAAGAAAATTTGCATTAGGTGACATTTCGTAATGAGTTCCGCAGTGTTTGGTACGGTAGTCACACCAGGACCTACCTTGTCGGAGAAAGATTTTGCGGCCTCAGCCACGCCAACACGGCCCAAGATGCGGAGGGTAGACACGTTCGCCCTGAAGGACGTCTTTTATCAATGAGCACACCAAATAATTTCGGGGTAGACGTTTTTCGACAGGGCGAGAAATCCCAATCCATACACCACTCACTTGATCAGGTCGATGAGAAGAGGGATCTGCTTTCCTCCTGCACTACGCTTGCACTGAAGAACCTCCAGTTTCACGTTCTCTGCAAATATTTAATTTATTGAAATTTTTAATAAATCAAAAATTATAATACAATTGAAAAATCGTGCTCACCAGCAGCGACGAGTTTCTCAATAATAGAAGCGAAGATGGGCTGTTCGGTGTCTTCCATCACAAGGGAAAGACGAGAGATGCAAGTCATCGAAGAGAGAAGGGAATCAACCAATGAAATCACTTCCGAATCAGAGGTGCAACGGGTTCCCTGCAATTGAAGAATTAATAGGTTTATCGTTGAAAAAGCCATCGAGACAATACTGTCATCAAACATCCCATTCCTCTTATACCCAAAGTGTGAAACATACCTGAACGTAGACATTTGTTTCCGGTTGAGAGATGGGAACTTTCTTTCCTCCGATTATCTTGAACTTCTTCTGATCATGGAATGCAATTCGAAGATGGTTGTGCTTCCTCGTTGCGTGTTTGTATGCATTCGCAGCGATCGGATGGAGATCCTGAAATTTATTGCAATCTTTATTTTGTTATGTTTCGCCCACTTTGTCTAAAAATTTTACCCCATTTTCAACATCAATCACTACAAAATCATCTCAAACACGAGCAATTCTCATCCTGTTATCGAATGAATCACTGATCACCACTAATTTATTACTGTTTTCGACTTCCCATGGACCATTTTGGATTGTCCTACGGACCACTGATCAAAATATTGTTGAAAATTGTTCACGATCTGACCCTAATTGAGCTTTCAAACTACGCCTACGATCACATCGGAAGGAGGCGATAAGAGAAGGTGAAGTCCCCCTAAAGGAAAGCGACCACGTGAAGAAAATGGCGACGACAGACAATTATCAACTCGAGAAGGGAGGAATCTTATCATTCATCGCAACACTCGTACTCTGTCCTTCTCTCTTCCATTCAACAACGTGGACTACAATCCCTTCTAGTCTCTTGTGTGTGTAATATTCATGGCCGATTCAAGAGACAACAGGTGGTCAATCAGATTTTGCCGCACTTTGCACGTTTGATTCACTAGACGAGGGAATCCGATGGAGTGGAGTAAACAATGAATCTGCCGACCACTCGTGATCAAAAGGAAGAGAGACGACTGAGAGAGAGAGAGGTTTGGGATAAACAATCACTGCAGTATCGAATCGTCATAGTGCAGAGAGGAGTGTGATAGAGGGAACTTTGTCCCTTCTCTTCAGATTGAGGAGGAGGGACGAGAGGTTGTTGTGTAAGAAGTTTAGAGGATGCTAAGAAATGAATACTTAGCAAAACCCCGGACAAAGTATTACTGAAGGCAATTGACGAATGGAGTAAAAAAGATTCCGATGCAAGAAGGGGTCAAAGTATGCAGAAGAATGCAATGCTGCACGTACACTTGGTGCAATAGTGTGCTGATTTAAGCCAATTTGGAACCATTGACTAATCTGATTCTCGGGTCGGATTCAGGGTCGATTCCGCCCACTATAAAACGTGCCGATAGTGAAATTCCATTGGCACGAGGGTGAAATGACGCCTCGAAGGGATTCAAGTGATCAGAAAGAGTGGAGAAATAAGGAGAGAATGGATCGTACTCCACACTATTTCGTAGGTTAGAGTGATTGAGAGATCATGGGAGGTTATCAAGCTAATAACCATAGATGGGAAGACACTGCTACACTACGGAACAAAGTTCAGATTGATCAACCACATGGTGAGAAGGGAAAGAGAAGGGAGATAAAGAGAGTATAGAGAAGGAAAAGATTCCTTTCGATGGGGAAAGAAATGGCCAATAAGTAGGAATAGATTGTATCGATGGGACGAAGTAGAAGAGAACGTGAGACGAATTGTGCAATAACGATGCAGAATGGAAGGAAAGATGGTGAAAAACAGTGACTCATTCTGATTGTGAACATGAACTAACTCAATTGATTCAAGTGAAATGATAAGAGTGGTGGTTATCATCAACTTATCATCATCATTACAGTGACTAAGAGTGAGTCAGCGCGAAATAAGAGAAGTTACAGCGCGATTCTGTAGTGAAACCTAGTGTTTACGCCATTATGTTGGTGGTTTCGAATAAAATAAATCAATGAAAATGAATAAATATTAGAATACGTACCTTCATAGTTCTCGCTTCAGAAACGGAGCAATGGACGACCATACTACGAAGTATTTCATCGAGATAATCCTTATTCAGAACGATATTCTCTTCTGATTCATTTGACCCGGACGTTGACGGTGATGAGCAATACGTGGCGATTTGCCTGAATATTTTTTACCATACTTAAGTATTTATAATCAATAAATGCGAGAAAAACGATAATGTAGAAAAGAAACGAACCTCTCAGCTTCTCTAGCGGACGTGGACATATTTGTGTGAAGAAAGAGTTGAGAAATCTGTAAATGTAGCGATGAGTAAGTTTTCGCCACTTATAAGTACTCGCGATAGATGAAATCGACGTTGGGAGCAAAAGAGAAACAGAAAAGGACACGTGAGATTCAAATCTTTCGGTGCTGACAACGAAAGGAAGGACAGAAGAAACAACAAGTAAGGGCAAGGAAAGAGATTTAATACTTCTACACACGGAAGAAATTGCGTTATCCTTATATTCGAAAATAGACTAAACGATAGTTTTGGTCAGAATGGCAGTGGAAATTAATGGACGATGTACAATAAAGTGGAGTAATAAGAGAAGGTCCATGGATTCTTCGTCCATCCTAACAGAACTGAACAGTCATCTGGACACTTTCTCTTTTATAGAGAGATTGTCCCGCCTCCTCCTGATAATTCGCATGTTTCTTCCCGATGGACGCGCGTGTTATCAATAGACGCGTCACCCTCTTCTTCTCTCTTTCTCGAACACTCTCTCCTATTCCCATACTCTCTAGTCTCAATCATTTCGCACTTTGACTGATTACTTCCTGATGTTCGCATAGAGTGCGCAAACTTGACGCCGATTTTCCGAAGATAAGGATCATCGATGACTACGCGTCTTATTGTTTAACCCTGCCACTGTTTTGCTATTATCGCGCAGTTTTTTGTTTGCAAAATTTCGATCTTGAAATTTCGATCTTGATTTCGAACTGACCAATACGATTTTTGCGCGAGTATAGTACATTCTGTAGCAGAAAATGCAATGTGCGAAGATGTTTGTCACTTTGATAGTATTACTAGAGAGATTGGAGAGGGGCAAAATCCAAGGATCGAGACTCGCGCAGCCTTTGGAATGATGGAAGAAATGCTGCAGCATTAGTCAGACGGATCAAAGTATTCACATCTGTCTAGCCAGCAGTTTTGTTTGTTTGCAAAGCAAGTCACGAGGGAAGAATGGGGGGAGGTGAGCCTCATCACTTTACCCAGTAAGAGAAGGGTCGGGTCCACTGATCAGGTGTGGTGCCGCTAGTGACAAAACACTGTGTGTTTGTTATCGTCGAGACTAATGATGAAATTGGCGCCCGAGAAGGGAACACAACCAATTCCACGTGATGAGAGAGGATGTTTACTCACGATTGATCAGTGTGTGAATATTATGGGACAAAGATCGAAATGGGAGATAATAATAGTGGAAGAAGAGGACTACTACCATGAATGGTTGTACTGAATAAGGACAGAGACGACGAGTTACCTCTTCTTACGAGACTCAACTACCGATCTGAACCCCCTCGGGAAGAAGGCGTGACCAGATCAGAGTATCGTTAGATCAACAGGCGAAAGAACAATCAGAATAGAATGAGGGAAACAGAATCCCGAAAGTGCACAGAGTACGATCAGATCCTTTGATGGAGTTTGTATTCGGAGTGAAGGAGAAAAGGGTTCTTCTTATCAGAGAGAAAGGGGAAGGAACAGCTGAGAGAAAGAGAAAGTGAGATAATGATTGTGATAGGAAAGAAGAGAGAGATGATTCCTGAACTAGAAAAGAGAACTTGATGATTCACTCCTACTTAGACGAATGGAGTAAAGTATAAATAGAAATATTAGGAAAGATGATTCCATGAAAGGATTTTGAAGTTGCGAAATGGAAGAACTTGTTGCAATTATATATTATTTTCTTGGTCGTTCACTGTCTGGATGAGTAATACATGGATGGAATGACTATGGGAACTAAGATGGTCGGGAACCGATAAGTTGACGATGTGAGAGAAAGAGAGAGAGAGAAACCACGTGGAGAGATGAGAGTAAACAGAATGGAAAGCAGGAAGGAAGATGGTGAGTCTAAGGGGAGAAGACTACGTAATGAGACTTATTGATCAATCTGGCATAGTTGATCTAGCCTCCCATACCCATTCACTTCATCCCACCTAAAGAGGAAGTATTTGAGGATCCTCTTAGGAGTGATCAGCCTCTGCCTAGAGTTTGAAGGGACTGGGACTGAAGAGAAGGAGGGAAGGGATGGGATAAATGAGAGGGAGGAGCGACTGCTGTTCAATGACGTGGCCCCTCGAGTCATGAGAGGATCAGAAGGGCACAAATACGTTTCAGAGAAGACAACAGATTTTCTCTTGATTTTTAGATAGTAAAAATATTCATAAATAAGTTATGATAAATTCATGCATTATATTTTGCATTTGCGAATATATTCAATCAACGCTATTCTGTGGATCGGAACCCACTTGGGAAGAAGAGAGAAAAGGAGAGAAGAGACTCGTGATGGATCTGTTTATTGAAGAGTGCGGAGGAGGGAGAAGAAGCTAGAGGGATTGGAAGGATGGAGGAGGGGAGAGGGGGAGAGGTCAGGAATGGAAGGAATATCGACGATCAAGAGGGGATTTGTCAAAGAGGAAGGAATGTTTTGAGGGAACAGTAGGGGAGAAGCAATTTTATAGGGATAGAAGAAGAGGGGAATAATAAGAGACACGCGGAGAAAGACAAATATTGAATGGAGAAGATACAATGTGGACGTCAGAAGGAACTTATGATTGAGGACGATCAAATAGATGAGAGAGAGAGAAGAGGATACAAAGTCCTCCTAGAGGTTGATTATTGATAACCAAGTACCATCAACCAGAGGTTTGTATTCAATGTCAAATTTTTTTTTGATGCTTACATTCAAATATTAAAAATGTGATGTTGTATTTGAGTCTCCTCACAAAAACCATTCTAAATGAAAATTATGTATTCGAAAGGCAATCTTCAATATACCAATTGAATCACTGTTCTCGTCATTATTTGAACTTTGGATATTCTGACGTTTCCTGAGTGGGATGTTGGAATTCTCACGTGGAATAAACAGTTGTCCTAGCGAGAAGAAGAAAGGAATGATGCGATGGGACAAAGTACGAGACTTCCGAAGGAAAAAGAGGAGGAGGAGGGAAGAAAGAGCAAGATGAAAGGATAGAAGAATCGAATGGAAATAAAAGAAAACGAGAAGAAAATGAATGATATTCGGCGCTTTATGTGAATTTCTTGTCGTTGAATCGAATGAGAAAGAGGGAAATAGAAGAAGACTGAGAACACGTGGGAAAGAAAGAGGAAAACAGAGGAAGAGAAGACTGTCCAGAGGGGAAAAACAGAGTGGTCGTCGATGTGCAGAATAAGAGAATGGATGAAGGCATTCAGAGATCCGATACGGCTTTTTCGCTGTTTTTTGGCCCAGCCTTTTCGCAGAGTATTCAGACCATCATTCTCATTCCCTACATCATACAGATTCAGAACGGTTGTTGCCTTGATCAAATAGCAATGAAGTAACGACTGATTTGGGAGAATTGAAGAAAAGGATGTACTGGCATTTCCATCTGAATAATCCCTTACAGACTAGCGCCGGGAGACAGTAGACAAGAAGAAGAGCTGGGCCAAGCCTAGTCTAGTCTCGTGCCTGGATGGAAAGGAGGGGAGAAGGGAGTGGGCCAAGAAGGGAGAAGCGAGATGGAAAAAGAGGGAAGAAAAAAAGGCCTCGTGACGTCTCTCTCTCAAAAGACGTCTTTTCATGGGAGAACGACCACATTTGGAAGGAATTCGCTCACAATGACAGCTAACGAAATTGGGCCATTGTGCAATGCTGTTGGAAATAACAAGAGCAGACATTGCAAATTTAATGTAAAAAGGGAAAAAATATGAATTATAATGAATCATGTGAGAAAATTTGAACAGCAAGAGTGTTCATTTCTTGTTGGAAAGAATTCTGGACGGGAACAAGAGAATCTGCTCAGAAATAGATCTATGATTTTCCTTTGACAATCCCTTGGGAGCAGATGGTCCATTGGTTACAGGAGGAACAAGTGTCATTGTCCCGAATCATTGCGAGGTATCTAATGAAAGAACACCATTACAAGAGCAGATCTTGCAAATCAAAGAATGTAAATAGGGAGATATAAGATTTATAATGAATCATGTGATGAATCATTTGTACAGCAAGGATGTATTCATTTCTCATGGTGGTTTAGCTAATGTCCTTTGACTACTGGCACCAGCTGTTTCTATTGAAGGGCAGAAGGGAAAGGGTTTGAATGAAAATGGGACTGTTCAGAAATTAGAATAGAAGAAAATAAGTGATCATGAAAAGAAGTGAGACTGTGACTAATAGATTACTATATCATAGTAACTGTTGAAGGCTGTTCTCACTCTTTTATTCCATTCTTTCAAGCAAAAACAAGTGAATTATCGTTCGGAACAGTGAAAGAAGCGAAATAATGAGGAGAATTGTCATCTAGAGAAGATAATTGGAAGAAACTGTGCTACTTCTTAGTCAATGTAAAGGAGGAAGAAGCAGAATATCGAATGGAGAAGAGTGCAAGAGGGCATTCAGATAGGAGGGAGAAGAGAGTGGAGGGAAAGAAAGGAAGGAGGGAAATGGAAGGGAAGGGAAGGAGAGTTGGTCGATTGCCAGAGGGAAAGAGTGACCAACAGATGGCAATGGAGAAGAGAAGAATCACATTGAAGAACTGAATTATAGGAATCATTGATTATGACTGCAAGGAATATCGCCAAGCCAAAATTCCTTCGGTTTATTGATTAGATTGTTCCGGCCTCATTTCAACCCAAGGGTCAAATTCGAATGGTATTTCATAGAATAGATACATTTGTTCAATTGCAAAAGTTAAATAGCTGTATCTTTATTCGAATTTTCTGTAATAATCAAGGTGTTTCTTCCTGATTCTCTCATAGTTCAAACTTGTCCATCGATTCAAGCATACGAGTGAAATTATTACGTGATTCATTGTCGATTGTCAACTGAGGAAACTGAAACACAGAACTAATTCATCATTGTGGTCATATAAATGTACCTGTGGAGTATCGTACATGCTAACTCTGCCTTTGGGTGGACAAAAGTTGATATCATCATGGCGACAAATTTCATACGAATCTTTGATGTTGTTCACACTAAATAATTATCACAATTAGATATATGAATATAAACAAGAATAAAAAAATATTCATAGGCCTCACTTCACTATCGTCAGCACTTTTTTAATGAAGAATCCAATAGAGAATATTTGTTTGCAAAGCTCCCCTTCATTCTTATTAGTACACTTTGAATTTATTTTTCCAGTCTGAACAATGAACATAATCGATTAATCCTTTTCAAATCCTTGGAAAGGACTCGTAAAATGTGCGAGGGCAATTTTGAAGTCATGAGGAAGCTCACCAGGGTTACAATTTGCTTGTCAACTTCATCAGCATTATCCTGCAAAATAATCATTTGTATATTTATTCATAACATCAACCTTCAATTGATTAATATCATTCATAGCAATTTCCAAGAACTTTTTGCACGTTTCGCAGTTGTGTTTCTGGAGAACATTTTTTCGTAAAATGATCATCCCCGGACATCATTTGTAACGATTACCGTACCCATTGATTCCATCCGTTGTAGTATTTTCGTTGGAATGAAATTGACACCAGAAAAGCAATGATCATTAGCTTCAACATCTGAGCAAAAAAGGATGTGAAGATGGGAATGGGTCACTTCTTACCATTGAAGATCAGTCGACCGCCCTTGATGAGGAATGGATGATATAATGGACTGAGAAAAGATCAAAATTAAATTGTAATTGAGAAATGATGAAACTTTCATGTAAATCAGTTCATAATTTTGTCGATAGAGAACACTTATCTGCACAATAACGTCGCATGTATGTTGTAGCCTTCAGAATTGGATGGTTTTTACAACATTCATGTTTTTCAAACTTAATTAAACCATCGTCAGCCTCATGTTCTACATGATTTCGCATTGTCCATCTTCACCTATTTTCCCGATCGGCATGAATGAAGCGGATTGAAAATAGTATTTGTATTGACTGTTCTGTATACATGATGATACAAAGTAAATATTTTATTTTGTTTGAATGGCACAGTATACAATAAACGGTAATAAATAGAATATATGCAGGGCACTTGAGGTCGTCTCGAACAGGCAATGGAAAATATACAATGTTGTTGTTACCGGCTAAATAATGGAGGACAACTAAATGAATGAATAAGGCTTATGAAAATAGATTAGAATGGAGGAACGAATTGTTCATTCTTAGGATGGAGAGGTTTATTATGGGTGAAGAAAGGCTGAACTTGATATGGATGGTTCACGGGATGCAATTCATGATTATGAGGATGGATAGGCTGCGGTTGGAATGGTTGGTTCGGAATAGGAAATGGCTGATTGAGATAGTCAAGAGGAACAACAGAAGGGATGAATCCATTATCGGACCATTGAACGATGTTCATAGTACCATCATTGTTGAAAATCTGGGAGAAATCGATATTCACTGCTGCGAGCTGCATGGGAGAGATAGCAGGAGGAGGAATGGGGTGAAGGGAATCAATAGAAGGGGCTGGAATAGAGGGAGGCCTATTCGGAAGGGAATTGATAATGGGGGTGGATTGAGCAGGTTGATTGTTCTCGAAATTGGGTGTGGGTTGTTGAGGATGGTTGATGACTGAAGAAGGAATAATAGAAGGGGTTAATTTATTGATCGATTGGGGAAGTACGGTGATGAAATGATCAGGGATGGGATGAAGAAGATTTCCTTCATTATCCAATGGCATGATGGGCATCACTTTGAGTTTAGTGCCTTCCGGATATCCGAGTGATGAATCGATTGGAGATCCGACAGTGAGAGGGCCCGTCTGAAATATATTATTATCAGCATTATTTTAATTTTTCTGCATTATAAAAAATGTTAGTAGAAGACAAACCTCGCAATGAAAGCTGATCAATCTGTCAAGTTCCTGTCTTGTCATATTGAGATACGACGACACTTCGATCACGTATCCATATACTCCATCCTTATTTCGACCTCTATGTTTCATAGAAGGAACAGCCATCAGCATTCCATTCTTTCCACAGGTTCGCATCGTCCGTTGCACTGAATCCCATTGAACCTGAAAAAAACATTTATTATTCACAAAAAATGTTTCGTTCTATGTAACTAAACAGAACTTTGAATTCCAACATACATCGGCGACTCCCTTGTGCATTGACCAGAGATGGCAGAACAAGTCAGTATTCTTGATTCTGAAGTGACGCTGGGTTCCAGTCCACACGATCACTGATTTCTTCGTGAAATCATTCAGAAGATTGAGGATAAAGAACCACAACTGTTGATGACCTAAAATTCAAATATTATTCATGTTTTATTACTAATGTTCGCGCTACTTACCAGTCTTATGGAATAAATCTCGTTTCTTGTCTTCAGGAAGAATATCAGGGAATCTTCGGCATCTCTGACTTGATATTCCCTTCACTTTCTCGTAGTTGAAACGAGTGAGAAGATGAGAAGATTTCGCTCCCGAATCTGAAAATAATGAATTAAACACGAAATAATGCTCATTGATACAGGAAATCAATTAGAGAAAAAACTAACCATGGTTGTTACGATGATAATTCGCTTCGGTCGACTGTGCGACAACAGGGAGATTGGAGACGATTGAGGGAGATTCGAAAAGATTAGGAGTTGAGATGACGGCAGATTCAACAACATTATTATCTGAAACAAATTTGAATTAGGCTGAGTCGGGTAACAAAAAATAAGAGTTCAGAAAGAATGCAACTAACCATTCGAAAGACCATTGAAGAAATCTCCGACTGATCCATTCAGTGCATCCCAATTAAGTTCTCCATTCTTGGAATTGGATTCAGTGGAAGTTTCAGCAGTTGAGATTGTTGAAGATCCAGAGGCATCATTATCTGGAAGGCAATTGTTTCTGATTCTGTGATACATCTATAAAAATATTCACTATTTGTTACTCACCATTCGCTTGATAATTGAAGAATTCTTCAGCTGAACCACTGAATTCATTAAGATCGAATTCGTTATTCGAAGGAAGGGATTGAATGACGATGGAAGATAGAGGAACGATATCATCATAATCATGGAAGAGATCTTCATCACAAGAGAAAGAAGACATCATTAAGATGGAGAACAGATAGAACTGGTGAATCCATATGGAAGAAGGGGGTTCTTATACCTACGGATATTCACACCTGTCTAGGGAATCAATAAATGCTCTCGTTCCCATGCCCTTAGGGCACGAGGGTAGGTCAAACTCGGATGCGTCTCACCCTGACTCGTGCCTCAGGGGTGCCTCAGGGTACGGAATAGTAATAAATGACCTTCCGATCTTGTTGATCTGAAAGAAGCATGGACATGATCTTGTGATTGAACTTATAATCTCCATGCTCATGAAAAATAACTATATTTTGAAAATATTTGAACGAGAAATTTATTGACTTTGACTTGGCCTTTGGACTTCCTCTCAACCCACTCAAGTTGTACGTATACAGCATTCTAAATTTTTTTCACTGATAGATACACTGTCGCTGATAATCTCAATTCATCAACAATCTCGAAGAGAAGGTAATCTCAAATTAAAATCTCATCACTATACAAATGTATGCGTGTTACGCGCTTGAAACATAAAATTTGAATGAAATCAGATTTTCTATAATTTTTTAAATATTTATATTTGTATAATTATATGTTTAAAATCAGTATACGATAGTAGGGACCGTCACACCGGGAAATTCAAGTTTGAGAGCCGGGAAAAGGTGCAAATAGTCGAAATCGCCCGGGAATTCAAATATCAACGCAAAACTGATTTTTCTATGGTTTAGAAAATATTAGGAAGTGCAGCCTCACAGTTTTTATATTAAAATGAGAACATGGTCGAGTAGAGTATATATATCAAAAATACTAAAAATCTGTCGTAGCGGTTTTCCACACTTCAAATTCAAACTTCAAGATTTTTCGATTTTTTCCATTTAAATTAGCACATGAACGATGTTCAAGATGCCGTTCTCCAGAATACTGATGATGAAGATGGTCGAGGCTGAATGGATGTTCCGACCAAAATTCAGCGAAATCTGTAGTAGCGAAACTTGAGGAGATGGAGTGAAACGTATTGGTCATTGTGGCTACCGTACCATTTCATGTATTGATTTTCTCACTGTGCAGTAATTAATCGCGCTGAAATCAATCGTGCTATCCTCCCTTATTTCAGAAATGCAAAAATTAATCATCAGTTATCTCAAAATGCAAAGAAAATCGTTAACAAATACTAGGTGGAGGAGGTGCTCCGTGGAGTGACGCGACGCATACGTACGCAGCGACCGCAACGCGTGAAAATACACCAAATAATTAAACTGATAATAATGGTTTAAATTGAAATGTTTTAAAAATCTAGAAGCGCTATCATGATTCTACACCGCATAGTAACCAATTGCAAGAAAATTGGAATTTTAGAAGAAGTTTGAAAATTTGCATGGTGGTCCCTAATACGATAGAAAATAAATTGTTCCACACGTTCCGTCTAGTACAGTCTTTTGCTTTTGTTGTTTATCAAAATGAGCGGTGAAATTTAGCTCTCTCAAAATTACCTGCTCTCTCCCTATATTCTCTGTTATTGCTGCAAAATCTTTGTCGGAATTTGAACTCCTCTTTTGTCGACAATTGTTTGTTGCTATCGCCGTCGTTTGTTTGCAATTTATTGTCGATTTGTCGTCAAAATGCGCTAGCTGTTTCCCAATAAACCCTATTTCTGCGTGAGTTATCAATTATGCTCCTTAGCTGCTCCCTTTCAGTGGTTTCTGTCCAGTCCAAACTTGCGCACGCAATGTCTGACGCGAATGGAGGCCCAAGCACCTCCCGAGGCACTCGCCGAAGTGGAGGTAAGCGAGTATCCATTGACCTTTGCGCCATGGACGCTTGTTTTGAAATGCTAGCTGTTTGTATACCAATTTTTCGCTTGACGAAATAGTTTAGTTATCTTTTTTGGGCAAACTTATATTGTACGCGCTGATAAACTTGTATATTATCAGTAAATACGCCCCACAAGTCTGCCACACAGTCCGCAATGGTCGATAAAAGGGAATCCCGCGAAGAGTCGCAGTCTTCTCAAGGTACTTACATAATTATTGGAGAACTTGCTTTACATCCACATTTTAAAACATTCTTACGTGCGACTAGTTTGTTATTTTATGCACGATTGATCGGCCCTTGAGCGCCTATAAGCTCTAGTAACTTTGTAGAACCGAGAAAACCATGCTTCCACGGTCCCTTCTCTTTTGCACAAAGGCATTGTTTTGAACATAACCATGAGCTCGTTCCTTCCCTTCACAAGAATATAATCCTATGGTGATTGTGGTGTACTGTTATGTCTCCTTTCAGCCTCCAGTGAATCTCGAACATTCGCCAACAGAGAGGAGAAAAACCTTTTCACACCGACTTACGGAGGTTAATGTTTACTCTCGTCTGGCTTGGCATGAAATTAATTATTCGGTCACATGGTGGAGCGTTCTTGTAATGATTATATTATTGATGTATCGATCAACTACATTTCACAGTGGTTGGTTGGAGTTGTGGAGATATGGATTGTAAGGAGAGAAATGATATCGTTCTTTGCAGGCAATCTGTTCACTGCTCCAACATCGAATAAGAGAGAAACTAAGAGAAACAGTCGCTTTTCTCCTCCTCCTCCCGATAAGAAAACAAAGAAGGTACGCTAACGTAATATAATAAAGTAAAGAAAATTCATAATTTGAAAAATCACGATTATTTGACATTTTCTCATTTTTCCATATTCGCCTGGGGAAAAAACGTTCGTGTAAATATTGAAATGGATGTGTTTAAGGTTGGAGCTGAGAAGATTGCGGGAGAAAAGGAAGCGAAGACTCTCAAGGATTGCAGTGATGATTTAGTACGTTAATACGATAAATCGAAGACAATATGATCAACTTTGATTAGATTTTTTAAAGAAATGAAATTTCTATTGGACCGCGTTGCATAATGGCTTGTATTTGAGATGCTAAATCCTGATTAATTTCAGAAGGAATCTCTAATCTCGAAGAAGACGACGATACCGAATGAGGTATTCGTATTGCCCCCCGATGTATGTTTCATTGTTTTATTTTTAATTATACTATCATCTGTGGAGTAGTTGCACCGCACCTTGATTGCACTGCACGAAATGAGTAGAAATACGATAAAGATAATGATTGTCTGATTTCAGTTTGAAAGTGTCAGTACTGATCAATATCGAAAGATTCCGATTTGTGGTTAATGAGGTAAAGACGCTGTCACAACGGCTAAAGCGAAGGTAACTTAAATTCGCACATATTTTTTTCATTGGCCTATAGTTGATAACTGGGAAATTGTTGTCCACGAGATTCGTCATTCTTGATTGCTGAATTCTGATGATTAATCCCATTGCAGTCAGTTCCTCGTGGAAGAAGTTCGGGCCCTCGTGTCAGTTTTCCTCCCAAGCTCACTACTCCCACTATAGCTGCACTTGCCGCCTTCGATTTCACAGGCAAGTTTGTTGTCAGTAGTAAATTCGAAATGCATCTTTTCCTATAGTATGAAATGGAGTAAAATAGTCCAAATTATAGAACCGTCAAGCTCCAAATCCACGGCCAAACCCAGAGGGAAATCAGCTCCACGAGTAGGAGTAACAGTAGTGAGTAAATTGTGCTTTCTCTAGAAGCTTTGTAGAATAGCGACTCTTGATCATGATAGTTCACGAATCCTCCTGGTTGATTATCATTAGTATGGTCTCGGGATATCATAAACAGAATATTCCACATTCCAGAAGAAGGAGCCAGTAGATGAAGAGGAAGAAGAGGATAAACCACCGCGAGGAAGAAAAAAGTCGAAGGGAGGACAGGAAATAGTGAAAGAAGAGATGGAAACAGTGAGCGTTATTTGTTATTGGATAATCAGACCAACCTACATTGTTCTTTTTCTCATCTATATTGTGTTTATAATTGCAGCCTCAAAGTTCGCGTGGTCGTCAGAAGTCCGTCAAAGTGAAGGAAGAGCCAATTGAGGTGATTATTATCACTATTTTAGTGAAAATTTTGCATAGTTCGCTAATTTATAATGGGTAAACATGGGTTATTTGCGCTTCGAGGTTAATTATTGTTTAGTCGGGTTGCCTACCTGACAATGAGGGATATCTTTGTTGCTAAACAAAATGTTTTGAGTACTCTGAGAACGGAGAAGTCGAGGAGCCGCCAGTGGAGATTCAACCGAAGAGAGGGAGAAAGAAAGTGAGTAAACCAGTTGGAATCGTTTTTGACATATTCATGAGAGGATATTTTACGGGTGAAACATGTAACTGACAAGGATGTGGTAATCCCTTTGTTCTTGAGGGAAGTGCTCCTCCCCCTACAGTCGTCCCCCGAGCAGTATCTGTGCCAAGTGGAAGAAGGAAGAGCGTCGCCACTGTCGTCGTGAAACAAGAGGTCAGAAATGTTGTTGATTCGAAACTCGATACTAACAAAATATTGGCAATTGCGATCCTTCCGGGAAATGATAAATGGGAGAAACGGGAATAGGGCAGGTCGTTGAAACCATGGCAACGTTACTCGCTCTTTTTCGATTCTTTGACGTGGATTTTGTGTGAGTGCAATAGTCCGGTTCCCGGTATTCTTTAGGTGCCTTACTCCATTTGCTCAATTTCTGAATTTTACAATCTTTAATGAATTTATTTCTTCTTTCCAGCCTCTCGACGATGAGGAGGAAGATCAATCGATAGTAGGAAGACGATTATCGATGAGGGGAGAAACCGTTCCCGTATTGAAAGGAATTGTTAGTATTTTATTATTAGGGCTGCTCTCAATCATTGATTTCCTTCCCTAACCAGCTCTACTTGATGTTACTATGCAACACTAATGTGACGGATGATTCATGACAATCCTTTTATTCAGATGAAGACTGAGCCAGATGCGGATGCAGTCCCTGCTCCCCTCAAAGGTCCTCGTAAGAGTGTATCTATGAAGGAGTTATCTCCTCAACCATCTACCAGTGCATCACTTCCTGCAGAGAGATCAGTCAGCAGGAAGAGAGGAAGATCCGCTGGAGCGAAGGCGGTATCTTATTTGTGTATTGGAATTCATGATCGACCCATCTCTAGTGTTTCTGCCGAAACGCGAATGCTACTTGTTGTAAAGAGTGACGCAAATTCAACTTCAGACATCTCCTGAAGTGAAGCTTCCGACGGAGGAACCGCCGGCCAAGAGGAATTACAAGAGAAGGTGAGGAATATTATGGTGCAATAATAATGGCAATATAATATGATTCAGATCCACTCGTTCATCCGTGGGCAATGAGGAAGAGGGAGAAGGAATGGAGATGGAAATGGAAGAGACACCGAAGGAAAAGGAGAAAACTCCCGGTTAGTTGATTTATTTCCCCAAAATGATCCACAACAATCAACTTTCTGCACTCTGGCACTGGCTTATGCTAAACTGATTCACCAGGAGACAATAATCTGTTTTCAGGCAAGCGTGGACGTCGAACGAGTCAGCAAATCTTAAAGGATGACCTCACAGATAAAGAGAAAGCAGCACATGAGACTGATCAAGGTGGGCATTTATCCATTTTTATGTGTTCTAAAAATTTTCTTTCATTAACAAATTTTCTGATAATAAGAGTATTGTATTCTATTGTAAGCAGGCAAACGGACTCGTCGTAGAAGCTCGCGTAGTCATGGAGAGGAGTCTGTAGATGCTGCATCCACTTCATCCGAGAAAGGTTGGCGTTTTTTATCTTCAAAGCGGATTCTTTTTTGTTTCTGTTACGTGAAATCTGATGACTTTATGAATAACGAAACTGGAAACTTCTTTAACATTTGTACAAGTTACTGGCGCCAAGATTTTGTTATGATTAGGTGTTTACTTGTATTTACAATGTAAGATATTTATTTTTAATTGACTAATTATGATTTAATATCAGCGGTGGCAACGGCTGCTGTAATGCGAATGACTGGAAGTGCAAGCGCCGATTCAAAGGAGAAGGTTAGTTTTCTATGATTTTCACATGTTCGCATTCTTCAGTGCAAGATCGACGTTTTGTCAATTTTCCATCAATATTAGATTGTTGCAATAGCTTGATATGTTATGAGTTCCATTTCCAGGGGAAGATTGTCAAAGAGGAAGAAAAGGCTGATGGCGAGGGAATGGAAGGAGATGAGAAAGTAGAGGAAGAGAATGAATCGATCGAAGAGGAGGAAGAGAAGATGGTGAGAATTGGGGACTACGAGAACTGACGGGAATTGCGTACTGATCTGAAAAAAAATGCTGATAAGAGTCCAATTTTTGGTGTTGATTGACACTTTACAGACGAAGAGACAGTCCGGAGGTGCTGAAACGAAGGAAAGCGAGAAGAAGGTAGGAATTTGTCTTTTTGAATGTTGATTTTGGCCTGATTTTCGATGTTTCAAGCTTGCTATTAGTCTCTATTGATCCCTAACCATGCCTATTCAGGTCTCGACGTCCACTCTTGACTCATCGAGCATGTTATTGGACGAATCGGCTGCAGATAGGAGTGGATACTTAGAAGGGGAAGGAGGTGAGGGAGAGGAAGAGGGTATTTCATCATACCATGAAACGGATGGGTTAGCAACCCGGGTTGCGTGCCAATGAAACACATATCTGGGCATTTATAGTGAATTTATTTGCAGATTCGAGTCAGGAGTACGATACAGAACACGAAGAGTCGATGAATGAGGAAGGAGAACATGGTGAGTTGGGGTTGCAGGGGAAGGATGGATGGAATACGAAAATACATTTGATATCATTCTGGGGGAATCAATAACCTGTTTTGCCACATTTGTTGATGGTCATGGATCCCTTTTCTTTCAGCGTCAACTTCAGATGAAACTCCGCTGAAGAGAGGTCGTGGTCGTCCGAGAAAGGAAGGATCATCAAAGATTCCCGTTAAGGCACCTGTTAAGGCAAGGAAGATTAAGGAGAAAGTTGAGGTACGGTAGATAAGGGAATATATATCCTCGTTATCCATTCTGATTTGCAGCCAATTGTACGCGAGAAGCGACAAGTGATGCCCAATCCCAAGTTTGCCGAATACGAGACCGTCAGTTGTTTTCGCTATTTAATTTCTGTTCCCTATGCGGAATCGTGTTTCAATGGGTGATTATCGCCTAAATAGTTTGACCAGCGCGATCATTCTCGAGATTTGTGTGGAAAAATATCAATTTTTGTCGGAAGGACGGAAAAGAGGAAAACGCCTTAAAATAGATTATTAATATAAAATTGTCAGGATGAGACGAGGACGGCGTCACGAAGAGCATCGGCTGGAGCAGGTATGGCATCGAGGAATTCCATGGGAGGTGAGAGGAATTGGATGATAGACAGTCGTATCCATTTGATTGTGCTGAAGTCACTAGGTGGTTTAGAGATTCTCTGTTCATACTTAATCGAATGCATCAAAAGTGGAGTCAATGATTGATTCGTTCTACAATTTTAATACAATTTTCATCGTGAATCCCTTTCAGTCTCAGCTGCTCCCCTTCCCTCTCCCCGTATCCATGCTCCTTCTCCAGTAGTGAATGCCCCCTCAGGATCAGCCCTCTCTATAATGAGAAATATCCACAAGAAGTAAGTCACATTGATATTTGTTATTGGTTATGAATAGATCAAGTAGTCACTTCTGTGTTGCACGTTTCACTTAAGTTTGATATTGAAGTAAATCTATAGTCTTTTCAATCAGGGTCCTTCCGTCGATTCGTTCTCCATCTCCGACGGTATCTGGAATAGGAAGGAAGAGTCTGGGAATGCTGACTCCTGCAGTCGCCACTCTTGCCGACGCCCCTCTAATCGACCCTGCTGCAGCTGCTGCAGAAAAGAAGAAAAAAGAGGAGGAGAAACCAGGTAAAAATTCAATCTGTTTTGATAGAAACTTTTAATGAAATTAGATGGTTTCAATGAAAGTGCGTGGCGTGTTAGATCTTTAGTGAAAGTGTAATCTCTTAGGTCCCTCTCGCCAACGTCGTTCCTCCGCCAAGGGAAGAACATCCGAAACTGAGAACAAGGTTGATGAGGAGGAAGAGAAGGAGAAAAAGGTTTGTGTTCCATCGGTCAATTGAGTAGATGATGAAACCAAAATATCGTTGGGTGATCGTTGTGGTTGTCTTTCGTTTTCGTCGCTTGTGTGGGCTTCGTTTTTGTTGGTTGGCTTACTGTAATGGTACAGGTGGAGAAGGCGATTGTGAGGAAGAGCAGTGGATCAGATGAATTGGCGAGACTGGCGGAGTACGGTAGCAGCTCAGATAGTGAAACCGTCGTTGATGAGAAGGTACGGTAGGCATTGATTGTGTCGTGTACTTGGTTTCTCTTGTCTGTGCAGATAGTGTGGTGATTACTTATTGGTGCATGGTGAATATTCCCTTTTGTCTGTAGGCCGCGACTGACACCATCTGGATCACTCCCGACTGCATCAGGGGAAAGCCCAGCGCCAGTATATCACTTCCGATTGAACAGGTTAAGATTTACTATTTGATATATATGCACCACTGCACGAGATTACACAGTAGTGATTGTGTGGTGCTTGTGAATCGGTGTAAGTCGTCGATTGTGTATGGTAAGATAACGGATGAATCATTGCAGAAATCAGTGACGGGAAGACATAAAGTGACGAAAGAAGCAGTTGAATCAGTTGAGTCAGTCGAGCCAATTGAAGAAGAGAAGAAGGAAGAAGTGAAAGATGAAGATGGACAGGTGGGATGACGTTTCAATGAGTGCATGAGTAGATTGGAGAGGGCTATGAGTTTGATTTATTTCGGAATGTCGACGAAAAAATAATAATTGCAGGAGAAAGAGGACTCATCGAAGCCAGAAGAGAGTACTGCAGATTCAGGAGAGAAGAAGGAAGTGAGTTCTAACTGGTTTGATTTTTGTTTCAACTATAGGTGATAGTCTCTGGATGTAATTTAATATTGATTCTGCATGGCTTTGTTCCTATTCAATCTATTAATAATTACTCATTAAGGAGACAACGGAGGATGTGCTCGCCCGATGGAATGAATCGAGGAAGGCCATCGACCAAGAGAGAATGGAGGTACACATTCCATCTATTTTATGGGCAATACGTGAAACGACAATGGTCCTTCCATAAATGAGCAATAAAAAGAATAATATAATTTGTGTGATTCCAGGCTGGTCTTCCCGCCCTTCCTCACGAGCCCGCTCCCATCTCATCGAGATCGAGTAGAAGAAGCATCAATGCACCTGCCAGGTTTGATGCGTTTTCTTTATACATGAAGAAAGGGCAACATTGTTGACCTGTGACGTAGAAGTGATATGAGCATATGTCGAAACACAAAACTTCGCGCGATCGGCAGGATGGAAATGATTGAGTGCTTTTCAGGTTCGGAGATTACGACCTCAATTATGGAGATGTGAGAAAGCGATCGGCCACCGTTGGATCGCCCTTGTCCGCTCTTCCGGTGGTGAGTATTTATATTTATTTATTGATTTAGATACACTGGTGTGCTATCATACGCTAAATGACAGAGAGCTCCGCAGAAATTTATTTTGTACTTCTCGGGGGGCTTCTAGTTATCAATTATATATTCCTCACGATTCTTTGCCATTCAGTCGCCAGTGCTCTCTGAAGGGAAGAAATCGCGTAGTAAGAAGAAGGAAGAGAGTGCAGATCCAATTGTGTCCACTCCGACTACAAGAGGAGAGAAGGATGAAGAGATGCCTTCTGGATCAAAGACCTCTCCATCCAAGGTAAGGGGGAACTGTATTGGTAATGCACAGAGAACGATGAATCCACTGTTGAGTACGTACCTAGACCTTGATATATGATACCGAAGGATCACAAATGTTATGGGTGGGCCAATTTATAAATATTCCTTACAGAAGTCTCGTCCTCGTCTCCTTCTCAAATTGAAGCTGGGCAACAGCAGTCGAAGCAGCTCCGTCGCTGACTTCACCGCGACTCCAGATGATGAAGGGGAGGAGGAAATGGAGGGAGGAGAGGATGATGGTGAGGATGGGTGGATTCACTTATATTCACGGGTCAAAACATTTATACACCACATTTTGAGGCGTATTTGGAGAAAAATTAAACTAAATCATACCAAAACAGGGAAGATGATCGTCGAAATTCGTTAACAAATGCCATATTTTGAATCCTTATGACTCAAATATTTGAGAACTGTTTATAATATCGTAAATTTGCAGACTACAGTATCATGGACGACCCCGAAATGTCGGCGTCTCCATTGGCTATTTCTCTTCTCGGAACTCCTCTTTCAACGGCGACGACATCTGTGAAGAGAACGACGACGGTCAAGAGAGATGTAAGCAGATTTTGGTGTTATTTTTTTGGTTTAGAGATCGCGTATTCCCTACTGACAGTGTTGATAGACAAAGAGATTGGGTTTAGTAAACTGTGAATAGCGTAGAAGCGACTGGTCGAATGTGGTTTACATGGGAGATGTATATTGTTCTCTGTTGAAAAAATTGTGGATCGTCGAAACTCGGTTGTTTGATAGATGGATGGAATCGTGAAAGTGTGTGGTCGAATGAATGAATGGTCAATTACAGAGACGACGTGGAAAAGCGACGAAACCGGCAGGGAAGAAATGGAAGCGAATGGCCATGTAAGTGTTTCTGAACTTGTCTTTGAAGGATGCTTTGTCCGAACATTGAAACTCGCATTTTCCTTGTGATTATATGTTTCTAAATTCGTGTTTACCGCTATTGCAGACCTCACATGGGCTTCATTGAACTGGATGATAAGAAGGTGGAGAGTGTGCGACTCACGATTGCAGCAACCATTGATTCCATGCTAGAGAAGGTACATATTTATTTGTTTGCTTTTCAAATACTGAATAAAATTAGTTTCTCACACATGGTTTCTTTTAAAAAAATATGTAAATAAATTATCCATTTTTTTACAGATCTGCGATGATGGAATAAAGAAGTCGACGCTCTCCAATAGGGAACAGGCTAGCGAGGTACGATTATCTATTTATTTAATGAAATATTTTGAAATATGACCACCCGGCGAACTCGTGCATCCCACTTTCCTCATTATCTATGAATTGAGGGAATTGCTGATTCAAGTCAATTCGATTCAACTATTGAGATTGAATCGAACGGACTTGAATTCGCAAGTTAAAGAGGGAAATATGCTCCGATAACACCATCGATAAAAACGGATTTATCAAATGGATCACCAATCCTTTGCTCTCTACAGATGTCCCGTTTCTCGGCGGCTAAACGACGTGCAATTCAGCCTCCCTTGCCACCTGGAGGTGAGATATACACTCAAATATTAGTGTTAGGGACGATAAGAATTTCAAAATGAAGATTTGATTTCAAAATATTTGGTGACACTCTACACAGCGTAAAGCAAACATTTCTCGAAGAACGTTCCAGTCTCAAGTTTAGTGTTTTATCAACAATTCATTATCATGAATCTGTTAGCAGAGTATCATGATCTTTCCGAATTTACAATGGGTTTTTTTTTGCTTTCTGATACGGTGCTTTAAGCTGCCCGTCCTCGACCCGCTCCATTTGTGCTTCCCCCTCGAGAGGAAAGAACGAAGAGGATTCGACACGCTCCGCAATCAAAGGTCAGATATGCAACGAATAGTACAACCGACTTCGAATTTATTGTACTCACTGTTCCAATGACTTTATGGTTGTGGTGAAACTTAAGTCAACCTAGATATGTCTCGCAATTCTTTCGGATAGAATGGTAATTATGTTCACTGTTGAGGAATACGACAATCTGGCCGTTGCATTGGGAGCAGCGACGGAGTTGGCGCCCTTGCCCTCATTCCAAGCTGCAGCTTCATTGATAGAGAAGAGACAAACGGAGAGAAGGAAGGAGGTACGAAATGAATATCATGCGTTCATTTCCTAGTCAAGTGGCACTATTTGCGGATAAGGCAATTATTTTGCATTAGTACTTTAGTTTGAAATCATTTTGCACTTTGGTGAGAGACCATTTCGTGGTGAGAGTAAAGGAAATTTCACTCTCATTCTGCATCGCTGCTCCTCATGGCGAGCGGTTGGCGGGCGAGTTGGCGACGCAAAATTGAATGTTTACGGGTGCATTTGCGTTTCGGAATAAGATGACCAATCATCATGCATTGCAGTCTCGTCAAGATGCGGCAATCAAGAAGGCATCCATGGTTACCATCGAAGTTGCGCCCATTAAGGGTCAGTCCAGGGGATTACGGTAGATAGAGTATAGTAGATTGACTAGACCGTTGCGTATGACAGCGTGTATCTGTGGTTACGGTAGCGAGTGAAAGAAGGGTATACGGTAGACAAATTATCAATTTGAGATGTGGAAGTGGCGCCCGTTGAGAAACCGAAGAAAGAGAAGAAGAGGGATAGAGAAAAGGAGATGGCCGCCCCGAAAAATTCGGTAAGAATTTATTTGAACCTGAGGGATTTGTCTTTCATAAAAGTCTATTGATATAGAGTAGGCGTTAGATAAGTAGTTCATCGTTTAGATTACTCAAATCGAAGAGAAATGAAAAGATTGTGTTTGATTGAATGAATTCGAACAAGAAAATTTGATGTTTCGTGGAATTTATATTATTTGGAGTTGGTGTTGTGGAGTAATGGTCAATAGACTCCTTAGTGCTAGAATAATGGCATAATTATCAGATCACATTCGATGAGCTCGTTCGTATGAAGACATACGATATGGAGAGACTGCCAGGAAGAGTATTGAGAGATACGAATGACTTCTTCTATCGAGAGATATTCACGGAGTGAGTGGGGAGGAAGGATTACAGCAACTTTTGTCAGAATGAGATCGTCTGAAATATTGAAACTTACTTTTGCGAGATTCCTCTACATAAAAAGACGTTGTTATTGTTTTGTTGTGGTGTTCACTTCTTGCGTTCCATTCAGTTGTCATCAAGCACGAGATGATTTAACTTTTTAAGTGACTCCGGTCTGCCCGATCATGATTCCATGGAAGACGAGGTCGACGTCGAAGGATTCACAGCGCCCCTTCCCGATGAGTGCAAAACATTCGGATCTGCCGGTCCTATCGGTGAGTGCATTCATTTATCCATTGGCAACATCCAATTAACGATGAAGTGCATGCAAACGGATATAGAAAAATGGTGTACCACGAAAATTGCGGGTTGTTCGTGTGATATGAGACAAATTAGCCCCGGTCGTATTGATAACTGGCTTACGGCGAAAGAAATACAGTGGAAGTGAAACTCAACTGTCGATGGACTTACAATATTATATTCAGGAGTGCTGGCGGAAGAGACGGCGACGAGGTTACTGGAAGTCCTTCCTCGTCCTGCGCCATACAAGGTGAATCGAGGATATAAAAAAGGGTTCAAAGATAGATGGAATCACGAAATGTGATATTATGCAACGACGCTTTTCGATGTACATATTGTGACTAACAGTATTAGGACGAGTGAGTTCCCGATGAGTTGGGGTTATGAAAGGGGGTAGTAAGATGGATGTTATCTCAAATGTGATGGCGTTAATGGATACATTTTAAAATAATGTAAAATTATATCGTGATTATCATTATCAGGATGAGGATGATAGCGACGAGGAGGAAAGGGAGTGGATGGAGGAAGATATGAAGAAAGCGTACGTTCATTTATTTATTTTAAATGAAACGTTCTTCTCAATGGGATTTTTATGAACCGTCGCGGTTTGTGTTTCACGAGTTGCACTAGAGGTTTTGAGAATCGGAATACCACAATGATTTTGGCGTTATTGGTTTAAGGAATAAGAAGATTGTACCCCATTACAGTTTGTCTCATCACTCGAGGGAAAGACGGAAGAGAGTGGAGGAGGCACTGAGAATCATCAATTCACAGAGAACGGCCAATCTTGCTGTCGAGGGTGAGACTGGGAAGGGAATCAATTGATTGGATCGTTTAATGATATCAGTTTGACATTATTTGTAATTGGCATAAGGGTCCACAGAAACATAGGTCCCGCGAGTGCTTTAGCATGAAATATCACATCGTTAATTTTTACCTTGGCACTTTCCTACCATAAATGAAATATACATATAATAATGATTCAGGAACGAAGGGCGAGCAGGATGTTCTGTACAATACCCACGTTAAGCATGCCTGCCGAATGAAAGAACTCATGCCCATATTCTCTGAGGTACGGTAGATCGAATTTGTTAGAATGTTATTTTTGAATGCGTGTGATCTGTGTTTCACGATTAATATACTAGTAGAGGAGTTGGTTTTGATAATCCACTTCTTTCTTTCGATTCACTTCTCTCGATTTCAGTTCCGTATCGGGGAGTCAACATGGCTTCATCGTGCATTGATTCGTCTTCTTCCCTCTTATCTCCTTCCTGTCTATCTGGAGATTCTACGATTCCTTAAATTCCTTGTCAGTTTACCTATGACGTTCGAAGTTTGACTATATTTGGCAACATTTATCGTGGATTCAATGTAAAGCACCACAAAATGGGTAGAAGTTTAGTTTTTGGAACGTGCGAGTGGCGGGCTGATTGATTGCTGGATGGAGAAAAATGATGGTTGAATTCAGGAGTCGAAGGTCGCGACAGTGCTGAGTAAGTCTCTGATGGAGAGAGGAGTCGATGCAGAATGGGATGCCCTCTTTGAAAAGGTAAGAATTAATTAATCACTATTTATTAGAGAATTCTGATTAGTTATACTAGTAGCAGACATGTTATCATTGCGTGAATTCGGAGTCAAAAGAATCGCATTTTTGTGCTGGTTCGATTTCGATTTCACAGTTTTTATAAACGTGGAGGGGAACAGAGTGGTCAATACATTCTTACTTCAGGTACAAACGGACGATGATCGAACGGAGCCAATGTTGAATGGATCGGATGGAGCCACCAGTGGAACTTCTCTTCTTCCCGTTCCATCCAATGATGATGTCAATGCAACGATGGAATCTGTGATCAAGACCCTCGAAGAGAAGGAACAGAAGGAAGTCAATAATCCTGCTGTAGATGATGTCCCTCCTGTCGTCTCTCCCGATAGTGATCAGGGATTGATGATCGATGAGGAACCATCACAAGAGGAGAAGGAGGCTGCAGCTGCTGCAGTCGCCACGGAAGGAGTGGCTGCTCCTGCTGCAAAGATTGAGGAGCAGCAGAGAGATGGAGTCGTCTTCGAGGAAGAAGTCGTTGTGGAAGAGGTCGTTGTGGAAGAGGTCAAGAAGGCAGAGTTAGTTCATTCTTCCCTATACGAAAAGGCTGTTTAATGGCTTAAAATTGTTAACGATTTTATACGAAGCAACTGCAACATAAAAATTGTGGATTAGGTATTTCTAATCTTGAAGGTGAGAATCAAAAATATTGTGAGGGTTAGCATATGTATGCAATGGGCTTTCAAAATCTACTACGGATTGTCTGCAACGTGCGTGAAGCGGTAGAGCTTTCATGCATAAAAAATATTAATAATCGTTTCAGCCTCGTATCGGTGTGTTCGATTCTATCAGATGTGACGGATAAGAGAGTGAAAGAGGCGAATGCAGACATTATTCATGATTCGATCAGTGTAAGTTCAAGTTTTTGATGGTTCTTTGTATAATTGTGTTTCCGACGAGGAGACATAAAATTGAGAAAGAGAGTTGATCCAATCACATTTACTCGTGCTGTTCAAAAATCGCTGTTCAATTTGAGAAAGAGGACTCTTATTTGGGTGCCATATATTGATGGATCAATTTAGGCAGGAATGCTGGATGACGTCATTCCAATTCTCGTATTGCCCTACTTTGAAGTGGACGATGCCCCTGAGGAGTTTGTGATGAAGAATCGACCTTGCGATTACGTCTATCGGTGAGTGAAAGGGGAGACAGAATCATTAGATTAGGCGGAGTGTGAGATGGAAATGATTCTCGATTTATTGAATATAATAGATTATCTGCGAAATTCTCCATGTAATGAGCTATAGCATTGCTGTTTCGGAAGTAGACTTTAATCCGTAATGACCCGACTTGTTTGATTTGTCAGACGATGCAAATTGAATCCAATAAATGGTCTCAATTCCAGTATGGTCCGATACACTACGTCGACTCCGAATGAGTTCCGTCCCATTAAGCCTCGTCTCCCGAGTGGAGAATGCACTGTCGCCGAAGCTATGGATAAAGCTATCGAACATATCACCAGAGAAGTAAGTGATTACGGTGGAAGGAGCGACGGAGTACGGTAGACTGATATCCTCCCTTAAGGTGAGAGCTGCAGTGAAGAACAAGGGCAATAAAAGAGTGGTTCTCTTCGGATGGGGAATCTCTTGCTACATCAATCTAAGGGTATGCAAGATGGAATCAATGTGTTACTCCTATTTGATTTCAGGTCGCTCAATCGCTGCACGGAATCTCAGCTATTGTCAACTTCGCATTCCCTTTGAGAACGGCTGACGGATGGAGAGGGGTACGGCAGATTTTGGCAATTGATTAGTTACCTGGTTACGGTAGCTAACAATCAGATGTATTTACTGTGGAATGCCGTTGAAAATGCCATTATTGATGGGTTACGGTAGTCATCCTATCTATATTTTGTATACTGTAGAAATGGAATGAATAATATCTCTGCAGACTCCTGACGACGATATTAATCTCACGTACTGTCCTACTCTCTTCGTGATGGGAGACGAAGCGGATGATTTCGACGCAGTTGAGCTACTCCATCTCAGAATGAACATGATTCGTCAGTTTATTTACATTAATAATTCATGCCTGGTTTATGTTTCGTGTGAATATCAATATACTCTTTTGTGCGAAAGATGATAAGGTTGATGCAAAATCGAAATTGAAATGATAATCGTTATCGTTTGCTAATCGTGATATAAATTTGTTTGCAGAGCCATCGGGAGCTCTCATTCTGGGCCACTCAGACTCTCAATTGAATGTATCGAGTCATCGATTGACCAGAGAGAGAATAACACAGAAGGTCGCTGCGAGGCTCATGATGGTCAGTTGAAATTCTTTCTCTCTCTTTTTCATCCACCAACCGTTTCTCATTGCATTCAAACTACGCGTATTAATTTGTTTTTCGTGAACATGCGAAATGATCAGTTTTGAGACCATGCTGATCTGACCTGATTTGCTTTCAAATGCTAGAGTAGTATTGACCATGTTCTGATAATATGGCTTTTGAGTACGTAGCGCCAATTATCCTGTTACCTGGATAACTCATTCATTGATATCGAATCTTACTTGAAATGTTTATATGTAATTGCAGGAGCAAGTGGTTGAGTTTATAAATATGCCGGCCAATCAATTGGAGAGGGCCAAACTCGTCCCCTGTCAACTCAATAATATATACGCTGTCGAACCAACGGCCATGAAAGCATTCAGTGGACAGGAGGTCAGCTTGTATTTATTGCTGGTATTTACTAAGGGTTCTATCTATGATTTAGTTGTTTTTGTTTTGAACGACTGGTTAATAATAATCATTCTCACCTATAACTCATGCCTGATAGGGAACCTGTGAAACACCAAAGGTGCAATAATGAAACTGGTTGATTGCAGGCCCAGCAAGCCCAAGTGACGGGTGGAGGAAGGCGACCATCAAATTACACTGCTACCGTACCCATCGATACTCCAGGAATGACTGCGGGTACGGTACTTGAGAGTTGTGATTGAGAAAGATTACGGTATTGGAGAAGGAATGATCATTGTGTGGTTCTGGTTAAAATATTAATAATAATTTTGTTATTCAGCTCAATCACTGCATCGTCGTCAGCAGCAAGCTGCAGCAGAGGAGAAGAGAAGAAAGAGGAGGTTAGAGTTCTAATTGACAATTTTAGATATTTATATTTATCGAAACCGGTTGCTTTGGAGTTTCAGCAGTATGATATGTGCTTGCTCAATCTGATCTGTTGATCATTGTCTATTGGCCATTGTGATTAAACTAAAACATTCACTTTGGATTATCTCATGAATTCTAATCATATCTCTTCTAGTCGACTGGAAGAGCAGACGACAGCCGCTGGTCGTCTGGCCTCATCTATCGCCTCGTCAGCTGCACCCATTACAAAGAGATCGAGAACTGATGATCTACCTGGAGGATCGAGGGGAGCAAGAATAGCAGGTTAGACAATTGGTTTGAGGAGGAAAACGAGTGCAAATTAAAGAAGACGCGGACTTGTGTTTACATATTGAGAGTGAAACGTAATAGTGATTGGTTGAAAATCTAGTTTTTGATATTTTTTGCATAGTTTGTAAATGGTTGTTCCATTCAGAATTCCGTCTATCCGTTCCTGGCCCTTCTCCACTCGCCAGTCCCGCTCTCAATTCGCCCGGAGGATACCGTATGCGTGAGTTATTGATCCATTCAATCAATTAATATCGATTTCATCTTCAGATCAACCGGCGATACTATCTCACCATCATCGCAATCCTCATCATTACTATGGTGGGATGCAGCCGTCTCCTCTGGGTGGTCCATCCACCTCTGCAGCAGCAGCTGCAGCCCCTTCTCCCAGAGGTCCCCTCGATCCCGCATCCATCAGTCTGGCCTAAAATGTTCCGTGTCTTGTATTCCGATGAATATCTCTTGATCTCAGTGCCCCTCAGTCTTGCATTCTCTAACATTAAGGGTTTTCAATATTCTTGTTTCGCATCTTTTGCTCTCTAATATCTTGTTCTAGTAACTAATGTATCGGTTATATTGTGCTCTCTACCACTATTTTGTTCCTCTATTCTGAATATGCTAGATTTGTTTTATTATTTCTGCCCTTCTTCATTCAACGTGTAGATAGTATCTAGCCCTTCTCCCTTTACTCGTTTTGGCTTTATCAAAATATTCACCGATGTTTATGAACCGCGTTTTGTTGTTGAAGTCCTGTTGAGTAAATCGGTTAGAGGAATAATTCCAAATCGCAATCGCAAATCTGGTTCAATTTCCAGCTTGAATATCATTTTTCTCCGAGTCCGTGACGCGATTTTGTTTCCATTTCCTCATTACTAGGTCAGATTTGTCAGCTTTCATGGTTTGCTTCGTTTCTTCCAGATAGGTAAACCGGGGGATTGAATAGATCCGAGTTTACGACAAGCACTCGAAATGGATAGGCAATAGCAGACTCACTTCCTTTAGAGGTTTATCTTGCTTCTCTGATATCTAAGAGAGTAGGGGTAATGGAGAGATTAACTGGGACTTGGAGAGGGTTGTTTAGAGGGTAAGGAGGAGGCAAGGATAGTGGAACAGGGCGGGTCTATTAGACAGATTGAAGAAGAGAGATGAATGAATCATCCAATGTTCTCTCATAAAAGAGAAAGTTCCCAGGGGTTATGTGCCAGATCAGAACAAGTCTGAGGGTATGACGCCATCGATAGAATGAAAATTTGAAGAAGTGAGAAGATGAGGAAGAAGCTACGATTGGGAGATTCATTAGAGAGGAAGAGACGAGACAATGAGAAAGAAAGGAAGAAATGGGAACTGGTTGTTGCATAACGTGCATCTTCCCAGCACACAGCTGCAGCACCGGAGATTACCTCATACCTTCCCCTCCTCCCCCTCTCTCCTCCCACCTCCCTGCGAGGGGCAGAGGGAAGAGGGAGCGGCAGAGATGAGACAGGAAGAAAGGCTATTAGATGGGAGTATGAGATGGAGAGAGAGAGAGAGGGAAGGGAAGGGGGAGGAGGGGGTAAGCATCTGCCCTATTGTGTGAGTGAGAGAAACGACTGTTGCTGCCTGCCCCCTCCCTTCGGCTACTCTCTGAGAAAGAGGTCAACCAAGTCTGTCTGACCCCCTCCGAGAATCCCCTTCGATCCCTTCTTGCTGTAATCGTCAAGAAGGAAGGAAATGTGGAGTGAGGAAGAGCCTCCAGCACCGCCCCAGTCGCCCCCACCAAAGATGCAACCGAGCCAAGTAAGAGGGATGGGCAGGGTGAATGGAAAATTATTGTAGCGGCAGTCAAGATTTGATTGTCGTTCACATGAACTTTTGACTTTGAGAACAGCATGAAACGTGAATGTGAACGGTCACTGTGGCTGAAATGGGAGCGGTTATGGTAATGTGTTGTTCGCAAAATGCACGCCAGAATTAGTTGATGGTGTGGTTGTCGCTTTAGAAGAATGTGTGAAACCGAAATGAATGAGGTGAACTTTTTTTATGCGGATCGGTGTGGAAAAGATGATTGCGCGGGCGCATATCTGTTTCCCTTCATTGCTTAGTCAGCTGATTTCATCCGAAGTAATTAGATTATCTCTTGGATGCCGAAAGGGAAATCGGCTTTAGTCTCTCCTCTTCCTTTGCCAGAGGGTTCTCTACTAATTCGGCGTCATTACTTTCACTCTTTCGTCCTTTGTTCTTCACTTTCTCAACCACTAATTAGCTAATTAATTATGTTTATTGCTCAATCGTGGACTCTTATCTCGTAGCTGAATTGTTTCCAACTCGTTTTTCATGTTCTCCTATTGTATCGTGCTTTGTTTTGTGTTTACGCTATTGATTGATCTTTGATCTCTGTCCAATATCGAATTTTTCCAGTTATACAATGGGAAACGATCGTAACGACCGCAAGAGGAAGCACGCATGGAATAATCAGTTAGTTATTTTCCCATTTATCCTCAAAAAATCATCATCCTGTGGCGCCGCTAGGTTTTGGCAAACTCGTGAAACATAGATGCGGCAATTTCTAAAACACTAACCTTTGCAGCACAAAAGTGAAGTCAGTGGAGGCTGGTCTGTCCGGTCTATTCTTCACTTGTGATGGACACGAGAAGGGAGCACTCAATGAAGGATACAATCTAATCGATCAGATTATGGAAGGTACGGTAGATGGAGATCGTTGATTGGTAGATAGTTACTCTCCTTGGCACGCTATTTTGAAGGATGAAACGGGCGAGAATTGTTCTTCTTCCAGAACTGGACGCTTCATCGGCAGCTGAAGCGAGAGACGCGCATGTGGAAAAGGAAGATGACGACAGCGATGTGGATCCAGGTTGGTCAAGAGAGGACGGTTAGGATTGCAGATTTTTCGGAGAATCGGTTCTCTTCTGTGTCTTCCTTTTGCAAAGCACAGTTGGCCTGTTCCATTCCGGTTTCTCGTATTAGTCAAATTGCTTGAGATCGAGTACCGTCGATAGTCTTCAGAGATTTGTTTCCCCATCAAAATAATAACTTGTATTTGTAGACGAGGACATTGCGGACACGATCAAGCGACAGTGCAAAGAGGTGAAGGAAGCAGCCAAGGATAAGAAGGTGAGAGGGATTACGGTAGGGAGGGGGGGGGTGTTGAGTTAGATTTGGGCCTGCGAGATTTGTTTTTCATGATGGGATGGGTGGGGTCAGTTGAACAATATTGCAGGAGCGATAGTTTTAAAATCTCATTACGAATTCTCTCGATATCTGAGAGTGTTGTAGATAAACAATTATTTAAATTAAATATATTCTCAGAAGAAACGTTGCCATCAACGTCCGACGGGCGTCAAGAACTGCCTCTTCGTCACTGTGAAAGGTACGGTAGAATGATCTTTGGTCTCTGAATAACTAATCTTTGATTTCTGATTTCAGACGCGAACATTCTCGCTCTCTGTGATCGGATGATCGAGATTGCACAGGCTTCTGCTCGTTGCAGGTACGGTATTTAATTATTTTTTAAAAGAGTATTTGAAAAATTAACAAGTACCGGGCCCTAGCGATTCACCAACGCCAGGGATTTGGTAATAAGCTAGTTTCATTTGTTCTGAAAATCCCATTTGTTCGCCATCACTGGTATGGAAGCATGGGTAGCAATGGTGCTTACAACGCACGTATGAATAAAAAAATCCCTTCCTCGTCTTCAGATATCTCCAACGTGTCCTTCCCGTCGAGGAGACTGCGAGTGCCGGATTGGAGGAGATGAACAAGATGATACTCAAGGTTAGGGAGGATTTTGATTTTGATAAGTGGACATGGTGTTTTGGTGCTGCATCAATATTACTTCTTTCGAATATTTGTGGAGCGATTGATACCGTTGCGCATCGGAATTGACCATATTTTTGCCTGGTTGAGCATGGTGATCTTCCGTTTGATTATTTGTAGTTAGTGTTTAAAACAGTAAGGGAGAGGTTTATTAGTCATATAGAGGTTTATTAGATATACTCAGAGAGAACTTTTTCTCGAATGATCTGATACATTCTATAGTTGTGCCGTTACAGTTGGTGCAACGTCATCTCGTGAAGGACAGTGAGGGTCGATTCCCAACGTACGCGCTCGAGTACAAAGCGAGGAACAATGATTCAGTGAGTGGATGAATTATTTGAATTATTTGAAACCGAACAAGAGACTGATCAGAATTTACTGATCCATGGGACCTATGCTGTAGATGTGAAACGAGAAAGATGCGACTCGGGAAAATACTGAATTCCTCTGTGCTATTTTTCGATGGACGATAGGGGCGAGAGTTCATTGACACTTTTGAATTGCAACAACGAAACGGATTCTATTTGTTCAATTTTTTTTATCATTTTCATACTGGAGATCTGCTGTAGAATGTCTCTTTGAGTTGTAGGTGATGCGAGAATATGTGCATCAAGATTTCGAGAAAGTGCACTCATTGTCAGACTTTTCGCCTCTTCTTGCCATCAAGTCTCTTGTTACATGCGCATCCTGTGTTTCACAAATGCATAGTAATCATTGAACAGAGAGATATTAATGTTGAGATTTACTTTTCCTCGAAAAAAAAACAATCACTTGCAGATCAAGCGTAACTCGGTGCTGGAGATGCTCGATGATGCAGTGAGAATGGTCGCCCCAGGAGCGAAGGTCGATCTCAAGGATCCTGAGGTTATCCCGTTTTCCGCATGTCATCTTGTGATAATTGAAATTGATAGGCAGGCAACTCCTTTAGAGAACGAGTGAAACATGAAATTCTAAAGTGCTAGTTTGATGCAAATAACTTATTTCTTCATTGTATATTGTATTCTACATAACTAATGGAACATAATGATGCTAAGCTTGAAAGAATTTTGAAACGCGTTCTCACAGTGTACCGATTTTGAAATTAATTTCTTTCCAGATCACAATCTTCATTCAAGTGGTGCGCACATCGATTCTCGGAGGAGTTGCAAGGAAGTTCAACAGGTATTACGGTTCATCGAGATTATGAACAGAGTATGAGAGTATGAACTTGGATTTGTGATGTGAAACATACGTCTGCCATGATTTTTCGAGGTTCTGATCTGTCTGTGTAGTTGTAGTAGTTTAGGATATTCCGTAATCTATAATATTCAGTCGTCGGAAGTACAGTATGCGACCGAATCAGGAGGAGAAGGAAGAAGTGAAGAAAGAAGAGAAGAAGGAAGATGAAAAGAATGATGAAGAAGAAGATGATGAAGAGAAAGAAGAAGTGAATGAGGAAGTTGAAGAAAAGAAGGAGTAATAATATTCCCTTTATGGTATTTCAATCGTTTCCTTGTGTTGTTTGCCCATTTTTCCATTGTTGACTTACGTTTTATTTGCTTGTTACGATAAATTCATCCTATTTGAAATCTAAATTTGGTCCCGAGAGATCCGTTCTGGTTCGGACAAAGCGTATTATTATTTTTTTGCTCAAATTGAGTAGTTTTTATTTCTCGTGGACTGTTTGCGCGTTTGCGACTGGACTGATCTTTCATTTGGGTAATTCCCCTTTGCCATTGCCGGATGTCTAGGCGCGGCGAAAATGAGATGAATTGAGCAAACACAATAAATTCCTGTTGGGTCCTTCCTAGCGGCTGAAGGCGGTAAAGTGAGCGAGTATTGAAGGGGGATATTTATGGATGGTCAAACAGTATTGTTAGAGTTGTAGGAGGGACGAGGAAGGGATGGGGTATGAGGAATTGTACACAGCAAAGGATGCTCGAGGCGGTCGACAGAAGAAACGGACTGCCACGGATTCCCCAGGTTCATTTGAGTTTCATCCCGGTCTCAATAAGATTCGCGTTCCGTAGATGTCAATGGTTCGTGAAATCTCTTTCTCATTGAAAACCCCCTGACAAGAAATCAAAAAGGCCTTGGATTCTCTTTCGGCGCGGTGAGAAACAAAGAGGGTTCACGCAGATCGTCTTCATCTTTCGCTCGTCTTTCCCTTGTTTGAACAGCCAAGGGATTCCCCCTCTATATCAAATCCCTTTCTCTCTTTATCGCTCGACCCTGGAGCATCCACTGAGTGGATTACTGTAGATTGGTGTGGTTACTACGGTTCTTAAAACGGTTTTATCTACCAACCGAACGGTGTCGGCTAAAGGGAGGGGCTTGATCGAAGTTGAATGGCGATTCCATTCGTGGTTAGATTCTGTGGGTCTGTGATTGGTACATCGACATACTCTTCTTCTTCTCATAAGATGATCACGGAAGTATCAACTTCTTTCGTCTATTCCATTCATTCTTCCGAGTGCTTTATTATCTTCTCTGTTACATACGAGAGGAGGATCTGTGATCTCCCCCGCGAGTCTCGAGTTTCCCCTGAGAAAGAGATCAACTGTTGGCTAGCAAGCGAGTTGTTGGGTTGGCTACCTTCTTTACAATTCGATAGTACGAGACACGTATTTTAAGAGCATTGATAATTTTCCTGGCTTGGATTGAAGTTTAAAAAAATGGATTTCATCGTTGCGATTCTCGGTTTCACATTCTTGAGATTATCTAGGGGTTGACTATTTCTGGTCTTGTTCTGACTCTCCTCAGGGCACTCTGTATTCTCCTACTAGAATTGGGTCGTTGTATTCTCGCAGGTGGTGATTTCCGTTGTTTTAGCTGAATCCATGACGAGAGACAAGGGATTTGAAGAGAGTGAGAAGGGGACAATGGAAGTGGTTTCCCTTTCTATCCCCTTCTCCTCCATTCTCCCTCCTCCTCCTCATTCTCCTCCCCATATCCTCGCCATCTCTAGGAATGACCTCCGGCCTTGTCACAATTTTGCATAGCACTGCTAGCTGATTGAGGGAGAGAGTATGTAGATTGAAGAGAGCCGAGAGAGAGAAAGAGACTGGAAGGGAAGGGAAAATGAAGCAAAGAAAGAGATGGAAAAGAGGTGCGAATTCCTGAGATTTCTCTTCTTTGTATCTGGGAGGTCCACAGCTCCACTTTTCTCGCTGCATTTGGCCTTACGGCGTAGGTTTCACAGCTAGGTGATTTTTTGGTGACACGAAAGCTTGTAAGATTTGTTATTTCACCCAATTTGATTGGACCAGCCAGATTTGTGATTCCAACTATCTCTTGATTGGGTCTGAAATTTTGAAATTTATGATCTCGAATGTCTGATTAGGATAATTCGGGTCTAATTGATGCACTAGATGATTTCGATATTCGGGGAGAGCGGGTATAGTAACCGCGCGGGGGGTTTCTTCAATAATCCTTCGCTGGATCATCCAACAAGCTATACATTTCTTGCACATCTATTTTGTGATTATTTCAACAGTTTCATCTCTCAGGTTCGAGTGTGGCGTTGGGCTCCTTCAGCCTCAGTCTCCCATCCTACAGGACAGAGAGATAGAACTGCTGCATACAGAGGAATTGCAGGAGGAACTCACGGTTAGTTGAGAACCTATCCATTGTGATATTGAAAGTACAGCTAGGGAAAATGCGGTTTCGGATGGTAGTCAAGTTGTAGTTGGACTTAGGTCAAATTAGTATGTCAAAGGGCGTGGAAGTAATATGAAGTACCTTATCGAGGCTAACAGAAACGAATTCCTCTGATCCATTAATTCAAATTAGCTGTAATCGTCGGTAGAGCGGGTGTTATTCTGTTCGTTTAAAAGAAGAGCTCAAAAGATTTACAATGAGAGAGCGAGGCGGATCTGTGCCCTAATCGGAGCTGGACTTCGAGAGAGAAGAGAAGAAAGAGAGAGTATGGGGAATGGAGAGAGTCCAGCCATTTTCTTTCCTCGCTAGTTCAATCCTTCTCCGTTCGGACATCCCACAGGGAGTTCCTCCCTCTCTCTACCGGCCTTGGTGAAAAGTTCCCTCCGGTTCAGACCAGTCTCACTCCTTTTTTTGTGTGCTACACATATCTGTTTGATCCGTGATCGAATTGGCCATGCGAGAGTTGTGTTTCATTGAATGATCATTAGTGATTTCGCTGAAGGTTCAGGTAATATCATCGATAAACTTCAATGTTGATCCTGTTTTGGATGAATTACGTGATGAGCGGATAGGTCAAGATGATATCAGGCTAACAGTTCATTGCAAGGTTGCGACACTTGCGTTTCAATAGGTTCCCATTAGAGGTGACGAAGCGAGATTAATACTATTTGTTCCAATTTGGTCGTCATTGAAATAGGAATAGACTTTACTCGTCGATGGCCTTTGACTTTGATCCCTTGATGCTCTACTATATATTTGATTGATGCACGTGAAAAGGAGATAAACGTGAACGACATCCCTCTCTTTTGCTCCCTTTCTTCTACTGGATTCTCTTTGTTCTTCTTTTCTCCTTGATCTTTTCCCTCACTGATCGAGATGGCAGAGGGAAGGTCGCTTCCGCCTTATTTCGTGAGAAAATTAAATCTGAGAGATCGAGTAGGAGATCTCGGTTTCAGTGGTGGTATATATTTTAAAGGATTGTATTCCTTCGATCACTATCTCGAGATATTTGACAGTGATCATAGGGATAAAACTAAATTGGTAATTCACGTGATTAAAACGGCAATCGGAACTCCTTTATCTCTCAACTTGATCTGAACTAATCGGATTATCTAATCTGATCAACGTGTTCGATCTAATTGGAAGTTACCTTTGATTCTTTCTGAGTGAAGCGAGGATGGCTAACCCGGTAGATTTCGGTATCGTAGATTTATCATATCCAACTAGCATCTACTCTTGAGATTTTATTCGAGAATCAAGTCAATTAAACTTCTTTACAACACTCCTGGACACAAAATGTGTTCGATCGCAGTGGGTTATGTGCTGCCACTCGATGTAAAATGTTCGATCACTTGAGAAACGGAACTTACAACTGAGATTAACGAGATCAGCTAAGTTCCGTACTCTAACAGTCTCATCTACCCTCACTGATTACCCTCCTCTCTGGTAGAATCTTCCCGTTCCTCTCCCTCCCTCTCTCTCTGCTCTCCGACGTTTGGCGCTTCTCATCTCTTTTGACGCAGAGAACGCGTAAGTGCTCCGGCATACAATGAATGTACTCGGCAAACTGTCCATTGACGAGAGATAAGGGAAAGAGAAGAGAAGGCAGAGAGACAGAGAGAATGAGAGAGTGGAAGGAAGGAAGAGAAGAGTGAGGAAGAGAGAGAAGGTTGAACTAGCCCATTGTCTCTTCTTCCGAGCTTCTTTATTGCCGATACCGGACAAGAAAAAGGAGCGTTCTAACTTATCAATTACGTTTTTATTCTGATGGTATGCCGCAACTCAATCATATTTGCCGAAGTGATCAATACTTGTGTACCCATCAGCACACGAGTTCACCTAGTAACTTTCTCTGATTAGTTTTGCCTCCTTTCTCTCTCACTAATTCTTGTCTCATCCTTCATTTCAAAAGGGTGAAAGTGCGTAGAGAATAAAAAGAAGAAGAGAATGAGAAAGGAAGAGAATAACTTCCACTCGACCTCTCATTGCTCACTTTCTATCCTTTTTCTTCTCTATTCCCTCCCAACAAAGTAGCTTTGCCCAGTCATAAGTTAGGGGGGGGGTTACAAGTTTCTTTCGAGTGTTTTCTCTTATTGAACATCATTCATCGGCATTCAGCGCGTCCTCATGTATGCATCGTAGCTCTTTTTCAATATTTTGCATTCTTTTCCTCCTTCCATCTTCATCTTCTTCGTGCTACAAAAACAGAGCGAATTCGTAGGGGAGAAACATGGAATTGTTGTGTGTTGTCTGCCATTGCGTCCTTCCATTGTAAACACTGATGATTCGAGTACTCAAGAGAGATACTGGTTGACAGGGCGAATCCACGTTTCACCCACTTCTTATGAGTGAGAGATTCAAGCGAGCGATGGTGCAACGCATGCATCGATTATTAATAGGAAATAATCAATAACGAGTGACCACAGGGAAGTGTTGATTAGGAAGGGTCGATGGCACAGTGTGTTTTTGTGTTCCATCGTAGAATGGAAGAGAGTGAGGCGGCACAACTTGTATGGCAACTATTGGAAATGAGAAGTGGGAAGGTTGGAGTGTCCGAGTGATGTTGTAGAAAGTTATTTATGTCGAAGCATGTTGAATTCGTGGCAACTCTGATCTTTGATCTCTTGGATGTCTTCTTCGAGCTCCTCGCAAGCCCAATCAGTTACTTCAATCTCTCTTTTTGTCTCAGTCCTGTCGCCCTTCTCTTTCCTTATCTCGATTTACCCCGTTCCGCATCTCTTTTTGTATCCTCCAGTCGCTTTTCCTCCTTCGTCTTTGTCTTCCGGAGAAGGAAAAGGGTTCGAATAGGATGGAGATTGATGGATGGACTGCCGTCTCGACCTCGCTTTCCATTGGATGCAGCCAGTCACTAAGACATGCATTGTACCCGCAGCGAATATTAGGGTTACGGTCATACGTTGAAGCACGAACCCCACTTAACGGTGTTGCGCACACCATGCATCCCACCATGTATACATGGGGTCGCTGGCGGCGTGGACACCTATGGTTACGGTAGTCGAGGCGATAGGGATTAATGTATGATAGGATGAGGAAGGGACGAGAAGGGAAGGAGCTAATTGGCCATTTCCTCATCCCCGTCTGTCGTCCCTTCCCGTGAAATCCCATTGGTGAGAAGAGAGAGAGAGAAAGGAAGGAGAAATAGGAGTGAGGAGTGTTCAGTCGCAGATTGGATTGCAGTTGTCGCAGAGAGATTAGGATGAGGAAAGAGGATATTCGTGCTGGGGGGGGGGGGTAGGTAGGAGGGGAGGGGTTTCATATGATAGTTATGAATCGCTGTGCTTCTGCGTGAGCAATAAATTGTGCTTGCTGTTGGGAATTAGATACATATAACATCTCTATGTTGAACGATCCTGTGTTTCAGTGCGCTCATAGTAGATACTGTGAATTGCGTGATTAACACAGCAATTCTCTCTGTTCAGAACTGAGTGATTCGGTGCTGCTATTAATCTTGACTACTATTGCTCGATTCGAAGTATGTGATTCGATGTTGCACCCATCCGTTATCATTCCTTCCATCAAACCCTGAAGAGATCACATGGGTTTCCGTCCATCTACGCATTTCATGGGATTATTTCTTCCACTCGAGAGTTCATGGGACTATTTTCACTCTGGTCGATTACTATGCAAATGAAGGGCCGAAGAAGAAGGGAGAAATGGGGGTAAAAAGATGGATGGGGTGGATTTAGAGAGTCAAAGGAAGAAGTAGTCAGGGAGTTCCGTAGTAGGGAAATGATGTCAATTGCTCACACGAGTGGTGAAGAATTACCCCCGAGTTGACTACTAGGATGGGTTGGGGGGATAGGGAAGGGAGAAGATCATGGATGCCAAGCTTTCTCGGAAGAATTTGCGTGTTCGCGTTCCAAAGTTCCGTAGAAATGACAAATTGGAGAGATGTCTCTAGAGGCGAAGCATTTCCAATCTAACTTTGGCGTTATTTTTAGTGCTTGCGTTCGTTAACTGGAGCTTTTGGCGATATTGCTAGATCAGATTCGAATTTCGAACTAGATGGATAGAAGTTTCATCTACCAGATGAAAGATAGAGAGATGAAGTTGGATAGTTCAATCGTTCACTCGATCATCGATTGCTCTCTACACGAACTATCCAATATTTCGACTGACTGCTCTCTTTAGACGAGATAGTGCAGGAAATGAAGAGAGTGCAGAGAGAGAAAGGAGTAAACGAGAGAGTGTGTAGAATGAAGAGAGTCTCGCACTCGTGTCTATCTCCTCACTCACACACATACACGAAGGAAGAGAGAAGGCTTTTCTCGACGACTCTCTCATTTTCACGTGCTCTCTCGTCATCCCTTTATAGTCTGTCCTTACCCTTTTCAATTCTCTCACCATCTGACAGAAAGTTCGCACCAACCACGACCCTCCACCAATTTCACACGAAAACCACTGTTTTCTTGGGTTTTGTCACATTTTCCAACGCGTTTGATTGATTATGAGCGCAGTTTCAGCAAAGCTAATTAGCTTGGGACCTCGGGCGACTGAATAGATGAGCTCCCAAGCTTATTAGTGAAGGCTAATGACGCTTTTGAGTGTCTCTCTAATTGAGATAATGTGGGAAGAGAGGAGAATTCTGAATGCGAGAGAAGGATATTTGGATTGAGAAGGATGGTTGTTGTTGTTGGCTGTGAGAGAAAAGAAGAAGCAGATTGTCACTTCGCATTTCGTGTCTTAGTCTTCAATTTTATTCCTTGCTCATTTCTTATTCAATACATGAATAATTATGTGCATACTACTGTCGATCTATGAGTGATTCGATACATAATCACTCGATTGACTCATAAATTGTCCACTCGTGTTATCGATAACCTCTCCATCCCATCCACTAGTACTTCCACAAGAGATCCAGATCCTAGTATCTACCTACCCTCCACTTTCTTCTTTCCTCCCACTCTTCTCAAGTTGTTTTCTTCTCTCCTCGTAAGAAAACACAGGCGCAAAGTGGGGAGATTGGAGAAGGACCAGAGCCGTGAATTTGAGTGGTCGTAATCAGAGTAAAGAGTGTGTATGTGAGATAATGGATTTAGTGAGTGAGAAGAGGGGGAAGGGATGCTTCGGATTCAACAGATTTAGAGGGAGATAGCAAGGGATTCCGATGGTTAGAGACCATTTGTTGATTGTTTTTCGAATCGAGCAGAGGGAGTCTCTCCCTACGGTATGCAGAATAGCATTTCCGAAGAGAGGGGAAGTCACAGTGGATATTCTCGGTTGATTCGTGTCCCATTCTCTCCTCATCTTTGCTCTCTTCCCTTTTCTTCCTTCCTATGGCCCTCTTTATGCATGCAAGATTGCTCCCGGATAGCCTTTCCTCCCCCGTCTCCGATTCTCATGAATTCCTGATCGAGTTTGCATTGTGTGCGCCCGCGTGGTGTTGTTTTGGATACGGCGGATACAGTTTCCCGTTGTGTGAGATGGAGTATTGATTGATTGATTGCAGGTCAGGCAGTGACGGTGCCAGCGGCGTCCTTCTGGCGACCAACCATCACAATGAACGATGGTGAGTAACTATTTTTTTCAGTTACCCAAGTTTGAGCGTTAAACCTGTCTGATGATGTGCCGTTGGCACGAAAAGTCTCACCGATGATAACGTTACCGTCATCAACCCCTTTTTCTCTACTTGCGCTATCTCATGCTCTACTGAGAAGACTCCTCAATAATAATCATAGGTATTTTTGCTTGAACTGCCGAGAATTTGGAAATTGCTATTATATAAACCTGAGAGTAGATAGGGATTGGTTGAAACGCCAATCATCAAAGTGCCCGTGGATGGTTGATGCAAGAAAGGGGCGGGAAATGGCTCTCCTTCAATTCTCCCTATTGTAGATCACTCGTACGCGGCAGCTCGTTGTCTCATGACGGAGAGATACAGAGGACAAGCAGGAGATAGAGGAAGGTAAGAAGAAGGGTTGAATGTGGATATCCTTATTGTATTCCAAATGGCCTTAAACATTTGCTAAAATCGCTAAATAATGCAGTTTTTGTAACCTCTTTTTTGAACAAGAGCGATGTACTGCCAAAGTTTTAGATACTCCCCTTCAATAAATAATGCCCATTTCAGCACATTTCACTCCCTGATGCCATCCTCCCTCTATGCTTCATCGTCATCCTCCTTCCCTCCTCCCGATGTTCAGGAGATTGTGGATGTCCATTATCCTCCCGTTGTTCTCGGAAGGTACGGTAGTAGAAGATGGTTTTAGGAGTACGGTAGTGATAAGTGATTACGGCAGATAGTGATGGCGTAACCAGATGCGTAGGAGGGTTCTGAAGCGAAAACTAGGGTAGATGATATTGATTTCAGTCTGAGTGAGCTGCGAGAGGACGAGCAATTGTGCGACGTCGAATTGGAGGTGAGTGGATTTAGTTATTCGTGAAAGCCAGAGCCGAATTATTTTAACAATCGGCATTAGTAGATGAAGTGATGGCGAAACACCAATCGGCAATGTCGATTTATTTATATCATCCAAGCAGTGTTGATCAAATCACTTCATTTTTGTCACTAGATATGTTATGATGAAGTTGACACCTGAATGAAGAGAGAGCAATTCTTTTCTAATTATCCAACAAATTTTACTAGTGTTTCTTCTCTTCAGGCAGAGGGCGAGACGATTCTCGCTCATCGAGTGGTGCTGGCAGCCTCCATTCCATACTTTAGAGTAAGTTATTTATGGATTCATTAAATTTCGATCTAATGATCAATCAATTTCTGAGAGATGAACACGATCTAGTAATAGCAGTGAAACGTGAAACTACTTGCACAGGTTTTTCAAATGGTAAACTGGAACTGAACGAGTACAATTATAGGGGAGGGGGGGGGGCAGTCTTTAAATGTAGATATGATCTTTGATCTCTTTCAGTCGATGTTCGTTTCGTCGCAGATGAAAGAGACGAATCAACGGAGGATCGTACTATGTGTTCGTTTTAATTTTACTACGAAATTCTCATCACATTGATGGATCCAAATTCTTTAGGAATTCATGAAACGCGAACTGTGGGTTATCCCTCACGTTATATCTGTCACATTCGCACGATCATTCGTTTTCGGCAATCTACTCGAGTGCAGATTTTTGCTATCTCGGTTTTGAAATACTTTTATTAGACCGCGATTCATCTGTGCAATGCTAATTCAAGAATCTTGTTGTTCTTGAGGTGCTGTTGAAACCAAAACTTTTCGACTTTTTAAATCTCTATTTCCTCACACCTAAACTTGTTATTTTCAGGATATTTCCTCTTCTGCTCTTCGTCAACTCATCAACTACGTCTACACTTCTCGTCTTCTCATTTCGGGAGAGAACGTACAACAATTGCTCTTTGCTGCGAGTATTCTACAGGTGAGAGGCGCTGTCGCAAGCGTTTCCTGAATAATTAGATTATGATAGGATGAGGACGCATTAGAAATTTGGAAAATTATCATGTCGATATATAGTTGTAATTTTGGAGGAATCTCTTCAAGTATTGAGTGTGTCAAGACAAGCCAGAAATAAACATCCCGTGATACGAAAGAACGCCTTGCGAAAATGATTCGATGTTTCATGCATCAGAGAAGCGATGAGACGCAATCCATGAATGACAAATATTAGGGACGGGAATGTCTGGACTTTCAGAGACTGACCCTATATCTGGCTGGTGATTTCGCGTTGCGTTGAGGAAGTATAGGGATGTGGGAATATCCAAGATTGATGGACGCATCGTTCTGGCCTTATTTTCTCATTATGAGTTTGCAATGGGGCTCTTGTGTTTATATTTTGTTAGATAATAATAATAATAATGTGTATTTAGATGGACGCAGTCTCCGATCACTGTCAGAAGTATATGTCCCAATGGTTGACTGCACAGAATTGCATCAGTCTACGACAGTTTGCGGAGCAGCACAACTGCAGGTACGGTAGATGGAAGGGGATATTGATTAGTGACTGGGGAGGAATATTTGTTTGTCCGAGGAAAAAAAGAGACCGATCAAAGCAATGGGGAAAGTTGGGGTTATGAGATATCTGTGAAACATAAAATTGAAAGTGGCATTTATTTATTTCAGTTCCCTCCTTCTCTCAACGGACGCTTTCGCTGTGGAGCATTTTGCTGTGAGTTTTTTTTCTGTCGTTTATTGGGTTCGTATATTCAACATCAATCAATTAATTATCAAGCATTGACCGAACTCCTATATTGGATTGAGTGAAACTCAAGATGGTGCGGAATTTTGTTCTTCACCTTTCAATGAGTTCTTAAGGAAATCCGTCTAATGCCCGACTTCCTCTCGATTCCCTTCGCTCACATTCGTGATCTAATCAGTCGATCCGATCTCAACGTTAACAATGAACAGGAGGTTAGTTACAACTTTGATTGTGAAATAAGGGAAGGGGGAAAGCTGGATCAGTTAAACCTAATATGATGCTTGTTTTTGTAAAATGTATTTGCCAGCCGAATCGCGGAATAATTAATGATCCCTGGTTGATTCAATTATTATATACCCAGTGCAGCACCAAAATCACTGGTACTTAGCTTCATTCATAGGAATCGATATCAACCACCTCTTTGTTTTACAGGTATTCGAGACGATGCTGCAATGGTTGGGAGAGGAGACGATTCGTCGTGCTCATCTTCCCGATCTACTGCAGCACGTCCGACTCACGCAGCTCAGCTGCAGATATCTACAGGAAGTAGTGATGAAGCATCCATTTATTGCCGTGAGTCAAGGGAGGGATGGAGATTCGATAGGGGATGTTCAGTTTCATCAGTAAGATTAGAGAGAGAATATACGAAGCGAAGCGATTCGAAAAAGTGCATTACAAATACTATTTTCCTCCGGAGTTGAAATCCTAAAATTTCTTTGAAATTCGAAAGCGAAGATTCATGTTTCAGTGAGTAGATGTAGTGATATATAGCCCCATTGCGAACTCGATTATTATCATAACACAATGAACTCATAACTTTTATCTCTCAATAAAATGACCATTAAATTGTAGACGGAGCCCTCATGCATGCAGCAAGTGGCTGCAGCAGCATGCTCTCTCGCTGCTGGATTCAGTGGAGCAGGAATGGGATCGAGGTATCGTAGCCATGTTTGAGATTGATGTTTCAGTAAATTGAATCTCTTGGTGAGTGTGAGTTTTGAGGATAATGTGTCTAACAAGCCTCACACTTGTGCCAATAACAGTCTTTCAGATTTCAATGTAATTAATATTCAATAAAGTATTCTTTCAGTTCGTTCAACGACGCAGCGATGGCTGCCTCAACGTCGAAATCGTCTGAGAACACGGGAGAATATGCAGCTTCCCTTCCAGAAGGAGAAACGAGAGAGAGAAGAACGATGGAACAGGTGAGAAGGAAGGAGGATGGGATTGTGGGAGGCAATTACTCCCTCTTTTGAAAATGGCGAATCAAGGATGCACGAATAATAGGCGTTTGTTGAATTTGTAGTTGTTTGATTTGTTGTTGTGATGATAACTAAAATATACTCATATTTCTCCGTTGTGCTTCGATCAAAACTCATAATCATCTTTGCAGTCTCCCTCTGATATTCTCCGTCCCCTCTCTCCCGCTGGTGGAAGAGTATGGCCGAGAAAGAGTGTGGCCGGAGTCATCTTCTGTGTTGGAGGAAGAGGTAAGATATTTGATTCACTCTTGGTGGATCTAGGATACTACCTAAATAATATTCTCTAGATCTTGTTGTAAGATCTTGTTGATATTGTTTCGATACAGCTTTATACAAATTCAAGCAATTACATTCGATTCACTCTAGGCAGTTCTAGCTTGCGAGATGCAGTTTATGCACTGCTCTCTGGCCTTGTCAATTAGTTGGTGGCTTGAAGTTCAATACAATTCTAGCTCTGCCCTAAACATGTCATACCTTCCTTCTGATTACATGATGAATGAATCCCTTCATTGTCTCTATTCCAGGCACGGCGGGTGATCCATTCCGTTCGGTGGAAGCGTACGATTGGAGAAGAAATCGATGGTTCGCAATTGCAGAAATGACCACGCAGAGGAGACACGTTGGAGTGGTTTCAGCCCATGGAAAATTGTGAGTGGGGAGATTGTAGAATCAGCAAATGACTTTCGATAGATTAGGGTTTCACAAGTGCTCCAAAGTTCGAGAATTCTCGGTGGTCCATTTTTTTACGAATGATTCTTTCAGAAAAAAATCACGAATAAACTGTGAGGTGGATCTTTGAAGGTTCGAAAATACCAGTTTTGACAATTATAATCTCGACTGGATTTTTCAACTTTTATCACTCTCAGATACGCCATTGGTGGTCACGACGGAAGCAATCATCTGGCGACTGCTGAATGCTACGATCCCGCTGAGAGAATGTGGAAGCAGGTGCGTGCAATTATACTATTTTTTCCTAAATTATTTCGTTTCAAGTGATGTAGCCTCATTTTTTCACATCAATTGTGCACGCACATTGATATTTCTGAATTGAGGGATATGCGGTTGAAACCCCAGAGATCAATTATTGTTGAGATTGAATAAACTATTAATGAAATATTGAAAACATAGGTAGTAAGTTGATTCCTCCTCCTCTCAGCTCGCTCCAATGCGTACATGCCGTCGTGGAATCGCCGTGGGAGCACTCGAGGACGCCATCTATGCAGTAGGAGGATTGGATGATGCTGCATGCTTCCAGGTTAGAAAATAACGGATTTTTTGTATCGTTGAAGTATCGAATTATTAAATGTTAGGTGGTTGTCCAAGTATATTGACCAAGTGCATCCGTAATCCTCCTTGTAATTTATCAGTTATTAGTCAATCGGAAAAAACAAAAGTGTCAACTGTGTGTGAGGGCAGTGAACCCGATAGATGGTACGAGGCGTCATTTAGAGGATTCAGAGGATAGCACAGCTGGCGTAGCTTGAAATGGGAGATCAAAGATCAAAGAGTGTATGGAGGTGCACCCACTGTGGGTCATCTGAGTCTTCGGATGGCAGAGGGACGTACTGAAAATGTAGGCAATTAGATGCGAAGTGAAGTAGGCAATTATATGCGGACTTACCATCTTGGGCTCCTGAGCTGGGGCTGGAGGGGGCTCTTCGCCAAATGCGTGCTGGAAAATTCCCTATTTCTGAGTTAACATTTCCTAGGAAGTCTATGTTTCATGGAGCCTAGGAATGAGTAGATGATGAGGAATGATGGTTTTCCTAGTTTCGTTTGTAAAATAGGTAAACATACATCAATGCCAGCTTTGATATACTCCAATCCGGAGATCATCGATCCAAGCTCACTCGTGATCGGGTCAAGAAAGCTAGTGGCGATCGATAGAAGCTCAGCCGCTTCCTGAGATTACTGTAGCATAATGTAATGTGTGAACCTAACCTGCTCATCAATAATCCCTTTCGTCTGTGAGAGCAGTAGCTGCGCAGTATCATTGTGATCGAAGAACGACTGAACAAGGGTTACTGTACTTCTAGATACTATACAGTATCTCACCGTTCCGATTCTTCCCATTCGATTGGCGATCTCACTAGCCAAATTACTCGCGCGATTACACTGATCACGAGCGGATATTTGAAGTTTATTCAGATCGTCCCTGCATTTACCGCGAACCTCAAATTGGTACGGTATAATTGTGATACGGTAGCCCCAATCGATAGTTCGCTACTTACATCGTCCATAACGCGCTCGTAAAGAACGAATTCGTGCTTGGAATGAAGCTTCATGGCACACGAAAGACAGATTAATTGACGGAACTGGAATGAGTAGCATTTGTGTTTCAGTGGATATTCTAGAGCAGTCCATCTCATGCACTGGAATAATTCCCAAATAGTTACTCCGAAATTCCACCCACTTTTTCGCACTCTGCACTTTTGCACACGGCCAGCCACTTGAGCTCCACTGCCTGAGATTACGGTAGTAATCAGAGATGGTTGAGATTACGGTAGCTTACTGTATTACAATCGGTGCAAGCCTCTACGGGTTTGATCGAAGCAGTAAGGCCATTCATGAAGTCCGATATGTCTGGAAGATATTATTGGGCAAGGATACGGTAATATTGGGCGATTACCGATGAGAGATCGATTGATGGGCAGAGTTCTGACATCTCTAACAACGGTCTTCTTTTGACAAATACATTTGTAGCTGAAATATAGTTTTTACTGCCAAGAATTCACCGAAATATTAGATACGAATTACTCAGTGATTATTCATGATGCTCATCTATGGCGAATCCACCTTGCTATATCGGTAACGAAATTATCACTCACAGATTTTCCTGTGCGCATTTTACGATGCATTGCTCGCATCGAGTGTGACCACATGAAAGCACGCGGGGTATGACAGTAGACGAATCTGAAATTCCATATTAGCTAATAACAGCCTAAAAAGATTGGCTACCATAGGGTTCATAACATACATCGCAGCTACTTCTATTAGTGATCTCCCAACTGAAGGTATCTGAAAATAAAAGTTTTTACAAAAGAAATATTTGTAAGGGTGATACCGTGCTTGCGCGCTAAATCGGCGTGCCGAGTCGCATCCATTGATTTGCAAGGAAAACTGAGTAACGGAGGGGAAGGAAAAAAAAGGAGAGAGAGGAAGGGAGAAAGAGAAGGAGTGAGGTCAATGGCGTAAACAAGGCTGTTTGTCTCGCGATGAGAATGTTCGTTGTGGCGAAATATTTCTTAGATCGAGATAAGATAGTATGCAGAAGCGCCAGTGGGAATCAACTGATATTCATTGTGCAAACTGGGGACATTGTGAATCTACTAATGAGCTGGTATTGCTTACAAACAATTGCGATAAAACACTGAAAGTCTGATCTCGATCAATGGGAGCAAAATAGTATTGAAGACGGACGTGGTAGATTGAATTTCATTATTCCAGACGGTGGAGCGATACGATATCGAGTCGAATTCATGGACGAATGTAACGAAGATGAACATTCAGAGAGGAGGAGTCGGAGTTGCTGCACTTAGTTAGTTCATTCTTATTTATTTTTAATAAAATCAATTTGTTCTATTCGTTTTTTTGAATTTCCATGTGATTTTGACTGATGTGAATGGGAACAATTATCTTCGTGTCATCGTGGTTCATTGATTCCCACTAGAAATAAGATAAGGATGTAACTCATCTCTCACAGGCAAATTCCTCTTCGCTGTGGGGGGCAACGATGGCACTTCCTCACTCGATTCGTGTGAAAGGTGAGAGTGGAGGGGATGATTAGGAATGGACGAATAGCAGTTGGGGTTGTCCTGGTGATCCAGTGCTACGACGGTTTAGTTTATGACAGAAGCGTTTCAGAGACTGATAGGTAGTTGACGTATTTGAAAATATAATTATTCTCTTCAGATACGATCCTCATCTGGACAAGTGGCGACTCGTTGCGAAGATGATGAATAGAAGGTGGGTATTTTGATACGGAATCCACCATTTATTGAGGTTGATACTACGTGTCCAAGTTTCAAGTAACACTGAAAGATAAAACTCATGGGATTTTAGAAATATTTTGTGCATTTTTCAATACTTATCTGGGTACAATGGATTTGGCGGACAAGAAATAATGCTGAGGGCTTTTTTGATTCGATAGACCTGAGGAGGCTACGTTGTGCATTGTATTTACGAAGATTGTCTTGATCGTCTCTCGTTCAGAGCTGGCGCTGGCGTGTGTGTGATGGATGGATTCCTCTATGCCATCGGAGGCTTCGATGATAACGCCCCTCTCAATACGTGCGAGAGATACGATATGAGGAAGGACGAATGGACACAATTGGCTAATATGAGCTGTGCCAGAGGTGAGTGATTGTGTAGATCATTCGTTCTCAAAATAGCGTCGTTAGAGTGTAAAATCCGTTTTGTAGTAAAGCTGAAACTTGAAGCATGCTTGAATGGAAAATTCAACCAACCAGCCAACCAGCTTGAAGAACTTGCGGAATAGTTTAATGAATTGTAAATTGATCTTTGATCTTTGCAGGAGGAGTGGGTGTGGCTGCAATGGGAGGACTCGTGTACGCCATTGGAGGACACGATGGAATGAAGTATGTTATGGTTTGGGAATGAATGGTAGCCTTATTGATGGTTGGGAGAGTATTTTTAAAATAACCGTACGATAGATAGATGTCAGATAGAATAATCGTAATGATGTTTAAAAAATGTTTTTGAAGTTGCACGATGTTTTAATTCGTACGAATAGGGAAACGAAATTGAAAACTTCGCATTCATCATATATTGTAGAAACGATGAAACACAAATGCGCAAATAAATGAATGAACGATTTTTTTCATTATAACTCACTCATTTCAGATACCTCAACTCAGTGGAAGCATTCGATCCGGTGCTGAATCAATGGAGACCCGTTAGTAGCATCAAAGAGTGCAGGTACCGTAGGATTACTATATCGAAATTGTGTGCAGGGGATTAGGACAAAAAAGGAATGCTGCAAGGCTAACCATAGGATGGAATTGATGCTATTTGTTAGTTAAAAATTGACAACCTCTGTATTCAACATCGGTCAACCACTAACTGATTTAATTTCAGAGCTGGTGCGGGAGTTGCATGGGCAGACGTTCGAGTGGCCAATCTCCTCTCTCCAAAGCACACTCATGAAAGTGGATGTGCTCCCTACAATGGCATCGCTCCATGTGTATAAGTCGCACACAGAACACGCTAAGCCATGCCCCTTTTTACCTTTTTTATTTGCTCGCCCTTGTATTACTTGTAAATGATTCCCCGATCCCGGGTCCTTTAAGCAGTTACCCTTGTGAAATCTTACACAGTACCTGCATCCATTCATAATCATATTAGCATTCCTTAAGAATAATCGAGTCCCCATTACGGTACTCTATTCCGAGAGAAAGATTGTAATAGACCGATGATTATTCCATTTGTGTGACCCCAGTTTAGAGATTAATTCCTCAACAACCAGTGAAGTTCACTCTTTCAATGTACGAATTGTTCTTTCTATTTCATTATCGTGTATTGAGTGACTCTCTCTCTTCAATCAGCCATAGCAGTAACCTCTATCGTCAACTTATTTCCCCTCAAAAGCTAATTCATCCAGGTGATTTTTCGTGAATGTCTGATAAAAAAAGAAATCATTACTCGGGAATGAAAGCTTATTGTAGAGGTATTAATATGAATTTTTTGCTGTACCGCAGTTTAACAGATGCCTTGTGGGCATGGGATTCTCACCAATCCCGGATACATACCCTCCGGCAGACTATTCCCCCTTCCACGTTCACTTCCAAGGTGTCACTCGGATTATAATGGATTACAATATCAACAATGTCTGATCTGGAAGAAAGCCCAATACTTATTGCTTCCCATGGTATCGGATGAAGAGTGCATGATGGAACTGAAGAGGTGTAGCAGACCCAGAGGGATTGTTGATATGAGAGACTTCCGGTCGGATAGTCGCCAGTCAAAGTAGTTGTCCCGTGGCACAACTCAAGGAGGACGATCACAATGGCCACTTCCATTCTGTAGTTGACAACATGGGAATGAAAGCATACAGTAATAGGAGGAACAGTCTTTATTTTGGTACCTAGGCATTTTGATCAATGAAAAGGAAGAACATAAGAAATACTATGGCACTACAACATGAGGAAACTTAAACCTAAAATAATTTGAAATCGCTATTGGATATCCAAAGAATCCCAGAATATTTACATCCAGGGTCGGAAAAATTCTGTTCGTGATTTCTTTGCAGGTGGACTGCCGATCCGAACTAGGGATGGAAGAATCGGCGCTTGAAGAGGATTGGAAATCGGACTGAAAAGTAATTGTAAACTTGTAAACAAATTTTGAAGAAAATGTTTCTTCACCTGATTGGAAGAAATCCCGACGAGTTGAAGAGCGAAGAAAGAAGAATCAATTCGGGTGAAATACCAGATGATGTAAATGACCAATTCCCCGAATCAACTGAGCTGGTCGGACTGCAGATGGAATCGGGAAACGACAAGGGAGTGGAACTGATACCCGACCTGATAGGAGAAGTAGCATTGGAATAAGAAGGAGTGGGTCTTTTGGAATGATTGGCAGCTTTCAACGCCGTTAGAAATTCAGAAGCAGTAATGAGAACATCGGCTCTTTCCATTCTCTTGCTGAAAATCAATAATCTTAAATTAGGCTGAAATTACGGTACGTACTGGGCATCTTTAGAATATGTGAGAAGAGTTTGTTTCAATTTTTTGATTGCTGCAGATTCTCTCTTTCGCCGTTGCTTTTCCACTTGAATACGATCGAGTTTCTGTAAATGTGAAGAATAGTCATAATGAAAACTGCGAGTATTAGATACCTCATCTCTATTACTACACTTCTCTTCAATTACTATTGGAACCCGTTCGGGCGTCTTTACATTTGAGCCTGAAATTGGGATACCTTAATCAGTTGCCATTGATCTCTTACCTCCAACAAGCTTCTGAATGAGATAGGCCGCTCCTTCAGCGATATCTACTTTCTCCATACGCCAACTGAAAAAATAGACTCCTGACTGCAATTTTCCATCTATTCTTCACTAATTCTATCACTCACAATGCTTTGGGATCAGTGGCTTCCAGAGTTTTTCTCAATTCATGAAATGCAACCGTCTCTTTGGAACGACGTTTACGTTCTTTCAACACACGAAACTTTTTCTGAAACAGGAAATGGTCTAAAATCAATGTGTAAGACAAACTCACGATATCAGCAGTGGATTGAGGAGTTTCAATGATTGGTGATCGAGCCATGATTGAGCAATAATTTAGTAGTTGTAGATAACACAACCTTATTCTCTTCGGAGATCAATGAAGACTGACTACTTGTTCTATGCTATCCCAGCTCCTCCCCTCCATTATTACTTCCTCACTCACTCGTCTCCGAGCAGATATTCGCCCTGTGGTGTGCAACCACCCGGGATGTTGATGGGAAACAACCTCGGATCACCTCATTCTGTTAGTATTATTGGACGAATGACGTTCTCAGTTCTCCAGGTGATTATCGTTTCGTCACTATCCTGCGTAAAGAGTGAGATGTTCATCGTGGAGTGACCCTCTGGGAGGAGAAGAGGGATTGACAGCCGGGATGCCCATGAGAATGAGCCCAATCATGTGAGACGGAAGGGTGACAAGTGGCCAGAGGGAATGAATCCCGTGCACATCGGAAATATTGCCTCTGGATGAGTAAGTAGATCGACTGGCACGAACGAAGTTCTAATACAGCCCTTCGATATTCCATGCAAGATTTTTTGAGAGGAAAAGACATGGGCATTTCTGCAGTGTTCTCTTAGCCTTGCACGGTACTTACGCATTCAATATCGCGTTCAGCCTCGTGTAGACTATGAGATCATCATTGCAGAATTTGCATGAGCTCTCCTCCGAGAAGAACCCATGTAAGGAACAGGATATGGTAACCCGGGGGAAATCAATAATTAGGCGGGACACTTACAGAACCTATTGAAGGGACAGGATACGGTAGCGCAGGAAAAATCAATACTGGGGCGGGACGCATACAGTATCCATGTAAGCAGGATACCGTAACCCCTGGGAAAATCAATACTGGGGCGGGACGCATACAGTACCCATGTAAGCAGGATACAGAAACCCGGGGAAAATCAATAATAAGGAGGGACACTTACAGTACCTATTGAAGGGACAGGATACGGTAACCCGAGGAATATCAATAATTGGGCAGGACACTTACAGTATCCATGTAAGCAGGATACCGTAACCCCTGGGAAAATCAATACTGGGGCGGGACGCACACAGTACCCATGTAAGCAGGATACGGAAACCCGGGGAAACTCAATAATAAGGAGGGACACTTACAGTACCTATTGAAGGGACAGGGGACGCATACAGTACCCATGTAAGCAGGATACGGTAACTATGGGAAAATCAATACTGGGGCGGGACGCATACAGTACCCATGTAAGCAGGATACGGAAACCCGGGGAAAATCAATAATTAGGCGGGACACTTACAGTACCTATTGAAGGGACAGGGTGCTGTACCCCCAGGGAAATTCAATAAAGCATCCGGTCAATCGATATCTCTCCTCTCTTCCCCATGCACTGTGAACAAAGAGGTTCCCATCGGAACAGCACTGGCATAGCAGTGCAGTCCGGGGTGAGTTTACATTACGGAAACGACAAACAAAAATAACAACAGAAACGTGTGCACTTCGGGACCTGCTCCACCACCACCACCACATTGCAGGGCAATCCTCATGGACGACGAAGGAGGGGGGGGGGACGAAGGACGAAAGAGTGAAGCGGAGACTGCCCCATCGAAGTGAAGGATGCCGACATGCTGAAGAAAAATAAATTATTGATTAAATTTTTAATAGTATCCCGATTAAGAGCACTTCAACGAAAATGTCAAAAAATAGTGAGTATAACGAAGATTGTTTTACGATATTTCTGTCTACCTTGGGAAATTTTTTTTTTTTAATCTGTAGCACGGACACAGTGTAGCTCAGCGACCACTGATTTTGTGTTCTGCATGTGCACTCCGCCGAATGGCTTCGATTTCCGCAAATAACCGTTACCCAACCGCCATTGTTCTTTCGCAATTGTTCGCAGCTATTGATATCGCAAATAATGTAATAATGAGTTTTTACCCCAAGTTTCATAACGATCGATGTCAAACTGATAGAGAAAAACCGAAAAATCAAATACTTTCACTAAATATAGTGAAAAGTTTGGTTCATCTGGGTACATGTACAATTTAATGAATCTTTATGTTATAGAACATCAATTACCCTAACTAGGGTATCAAAATGAAGAAAAAAAAATCAAGCTTTTTTTTTCAACAAAAATTTCAACAAAAAAGTGTTAAAAATAGTGAATTTTGAAAAAAAACGGCTTGAGGGTCCATAAGGGTGCCGGAAAAATGGCCCTCGTCCGGCACATCGCGTCTCATATCCCGAAGTTAATGGTCCAATGGTCAATCAATTGTACTGAATTGCAAAGTGCACCACCATGCCACCACATTACAGTATTACAGTAACAAAAATTCAGTAAGCCAGCTATCGTAATTGAATAGCCATCGACTCATTTTAGGCGATGAACCTCGGGCTATAAGACGTGATGTGCAAGGGCGAGGATAATTTTTAGATTCCGGAACCTTCATACGGTGAGTCAAGCCTTTTTTTTCAAAAATTGACTTGCTCTATTTTTTTCTTCTTCCCTGGTCAGGATAAGGGGGGGGGGTCAGGATGTTCTATAAAATAATGAAATAAAAACAGGAACCTGTTCACTGGTCAACCAGGATCTTTTTTTTACTCTATTAGTTCGAAATCGATCAATACTAACAGAAGTGATATATATTATTTGTAATATCGAAAGAATAAATATGAAAAAGTACGGTAGCATTCGAAAATCGCGGCCATTCGACGGAGACTGATTCAGATCACCAAATAAGTTGGAGCGGAGCTACACTGAGTGAGTGCTACATGTATACCAACTTTAAGCGAATTTTTCGCCATCACTCCTCAGAAGGGTTATTTTCAGAATTTTGAAGTGATCATTTTTGGATGAAATTTCAAACGAGGAAACAGCTAGTTCTCAGTCACCGTACCTTATCATGACTCTGCTTGACAGTCGAAGAAGGTCGAATGGATGAATCCTTTCCTCCTCGAACAAGAAGAAATTGGGAGGGAATAAGGCCACCTGAATGAATTATCCGATTAACTAGTCTTCCATCTCTCCAACTCACCTTTACCGTGCACACAGATCGCGCATGTAGTTGTCGCTATTCGTCCCATTGACAGTGAGCGTGTTCTTGTAGCACACAATCGTCAATCGTGTCGAAGAGAGATACGCACTGAACAAATTACATTATACTAAGAATGAATGTGAAAAAAACCTTGAGGCAATCTTCCCATTCCTTGTTGCGGCCGGCCTCCAAATACCACGGAGTCCAACGAGACTGCAGTCGATGTCTGGCCAGCATCCCTTGGCGGAGATCGAGGGATGAAACGAAGCGAACAACGAGTTGCACCTGCAGTGAATTGATAAGTGGCATGCGGTGAGTCAGTGCCAAGCGATCTCCCGAAATTCTGGGTGACCCCACGAATCGGGAAGTCGGCTCAACAGAGGAAATATCCCAGTGACGTGACGAGTGATCCGGTACAGACCTCGCTCTCACTGCATCAAGTCTCCTCTCCAAGTGGATCGAAAGACGAATGGAGCAGCATCCTGGAATAAATCGATAAGTGACCGTAATCAATGATAAACCAACCTCCGGCCGTTGATCTTCGCCGTATCTTCAGATGCCTTCACGAGACGAGGCCGAGTGAGCGCCGAACCTACAATATCAATTGATTGATCATCGATACTTTTTAGTCCGGTCAGACCTCATACTGCCTCTCCTCCTCCTTTTCTTCCCACTCGCTTTCCTTCGCTGACGAGTTCTTCTCATGGTCTCGACGCAAAGAAGCGGAATCTGAAACGAATCAATTGAAGACGTCATCTTCGGATCTCAACGGTACCTTCCACCTCCTCACTCGTCATCTTCCTCTTCTTGTCGTCGTCGTCGCTCGTCCATCCCAGTCGCTCGATTAGTCCCATCAGCGCGTTGTTGTATACCTGTAATCGGCGAAAAGCAGATCTGTTCTATCATAACACATCAGCTAGTAGGGATGCACTCTCACAGTCAACTACAACTTACCATCCCCGTTAGTGGGCCTAACCGGCACCGCATATCTCCCTAATGCACTCTCATCTAGTAGCACTTCTTCCGCCCGCTAGCCCTTTGCCTAGTCCCGGTTTGAACCATACCCAAGTCGCACCAGATTGAGACCCCTCAGGCAAG
>LS485987.1:192516-207013 GCA_900490705.1 Pristionchus arcanus
GACACGCTGTCCGGCGCCAGGATCTGCGCGAAGCGGAAGAATCTACATGCTCTCTCGCCTAAGGAGAGCCAAGGAAAGGCGCACGATCGGATGACCTAGTGAGGCTACCGGGCCACCGATCGCGCAAAGTCTAGATCAAAGACACCTCAGAGGCCAGTATTCTGACCTCCAAAGTGACCGCTCTCTAGAGGGCGAACCTTATTTAAGGTTTTCGGGTCACATCGGACAGCTACCCCATGTCCGGAACCACTTCCTTGCTCTCATCCTAATCTCCTAACCTCCGTCTCGGGAAATCCTAGGAATGGACATCTAGGCAGACGTAGCTCCCTACTCGGAGGGCGTGACTACACGCATTACCTAAGAGGCGAAGTGCCTAGGCCTCTCTACCGTCTCCAAACCCGTTACTCTTATGACCCCGTCAGCACTCTTTCAGGTCTCAGGGGAATTGAAGGGGAACTTATCTCATCAAGTGGAAGGAGGAGTAGGGGCAGCAGCGTGCTAATCAACTGGCTGCTTGCATTCGGTCGTCGGGCCCGATCACTCGTGTTTGCTGAAAAATATAGACGGTGAAGTTGAACGTGAAATAAGCACAGAGGAAACAACGGAAGGACATTCACATATTCTGGAATCAGACCTATTAATAGGAATCAGACTCTGCAGTGAATGCGAAGGTCATGAACAATAAAGTGAAAGGAAAGAAAGGCTATGTCAACGACAGAAGAGCAAGCGATAATGATTTTCGAAAATCCGGTAGGAAGCCGGCTAATTGTCAGCATGGCTGCCGCGCTGCTATTGGCTGCTGCAGAAGCTGCATACGGTATTCCATGTAGGAACCTTGGCACGTTGCCAAGTGTGTTAATTTTTCGGACGAGTGTGATTTTCCTTCATTTAGCGAATGCTTCACGGTGAAACGATTAGTGTTGGCTCGTCCAATCACTCTCTTTCCCTGCCGTCTCGCCAAAACGAAAAGTACTGTACTGTCGAATGCCCAATCAACTACTGATTTATTTTTCACGATTTTGAGCATTATTCCGAGATTGCTCCCAGAGGGCACTAAACGGTCGACACTCAATAATTGAGGGAATATGAAGCATATTTAGTAGGTGATAGCTAAAATAGCAGGCCAAGAGCGAAGATAATCACAAAAAATTTAAAATTTCGGGGTCTCACCACGACCGGACTGTGTCTAGCGCTCATTTTTCATACTGTGGATTAATTTTTTTGCCGTTCCCGCGATTCTGCGTCTCTACCACACGCAGCTTTGGCGACGTTTCTCGCTGAACAAGACGTTTCAGCGTGTGCTTTCATCGATTTCCGCCTGTTGTTATCGATTTAATGATTGTAATGCTTCCTTTTATTTAATTATCGCTTGCTAATTTTAGATGGCGGATACTGCGCCTAAGCAGATCACACCGGTGCGTGTGCGACCCTCACGACGGTCGCTCTTTCACCTGCTAAGCAAGGCGGCCAGTCGCTGCTCATCTGGCGATCCGTCTTTCCCTGTGATACCTCGACCACGAGCACGCAGCGACAAGATTGCCGTCATGTCCGATGGAGAGGAATCATTCATGGGAGCGGGTAAGAAACAGCCTTGATAGTTGCCACGTGGAACTACGTTTCGTACTGTTTGATCCGCTTTATTTTGTTATTACTTTTATTATTTGTTAACATTATTGATCAAAATAACTAAATAATCCTTCAGACTCGGCGGCGTTCGTTGACCATATCGACTCCGGGGATGAAAAGGCCAAGAAAGAGACGGTTAGTTCACTAGATTTTTCATTTTTGCACGTAGTCGTGTTGTTTTGGAAAACTACCATTCGATCGATTAGTTAGCGAAGTTCATTACAACAAGTTGATTAGAATTAAAAAAAACAACTGTGTTAATTTATTCATTGCAGTTCGAAAACGTGATCGAGGGCGAGAATGACTACGAGCGAGATGACAGTGGGTGGATAACCATTTTATTTTTTTAAAATAAACTTATTATTTCTTTTTTCTATGAATTCTGGACAACGTGTCCTTTCCCAAAATTATACTGATTACTAGTGTTGTTCGCTCGAGCGATAAATGAGAGACTGCGCTCGAGCGCTCGAGGATTGGAATGATGACCACATCGTGTCAAAGTGGATTAGCTCTTTTGTTCTTCGCTGTCCTCGCAGTCAAATGAGGACAGGGGAGGACAGGGGGCGATCATTCGTGCATTGCGCTCGAGCGCCGGCTCGCTCGAGCGACGAATGAGAGAGACCGCTCGAGCGTGGCGAGCGCTCGAAATAACATCACTACTGATTACACGGATCATTCCAAAATTTGGCTCATAGTTAAACCGAAACTGGGGTGTCATTGATACCGTAATCCTCACTAATCGATATTCCTTTCAGGGTTGGCCGAATAGAACGCTTCGCTCGCTGCGTCGTACGCGTTTATCCATAGGAGAGGCGCGCTATCCATGGAATGGATCAAAGTATCATCAGCAGCTTCTGCATCTCCATAAAATGTGAGTTATTAACTCTTGGTGAAAGTAAAATACGGCTTGTTCGTCTATCGAGTCCCTCACTTTTTGCAAGATCAATCCATAAGGCTCGTGTAATGCTATTTAACCTTATAAGAACCCTTAAGATAGCGAGAATCATGTTTTTTTTATTGGAAGAGACCTCCCTTTTATTAAATGAGTTAGTAAAATTGTGTATTCATTGAAGCGCTGGCATATCAATACCCGAGTAGTGTAAAGTAGTGGTAAATGTCGGTGGCTAGGACAATTGTGCTGATTAGTTCTAGGCAAAATTGAAGCGCTGGTACGGGTCAGCGCTCAACTTTCCAAAATTTTCCATATTTGAACGGGTCAAAGCCACCTCCACGTTCCCCAGGGAAATCGGTGCTCAGCAATTTGCCGTTTAGGTTGTCGTCAGGAGGCTGCATGCAGACAGACAATGCAGCTGCAGCAGCAGGAGAAATGGAATCATCGGAGCAGTTGATGCAGGGAGAAGGAGGAGGAGCAGTCACTCCCTCACTGGCAGGATGGCTGCAGATCGAGATTGATACCATGGATGATAGGAAGAGAGTGGTGAGTCAATTTTTGTGAAATTTTAATCGATTTGCCAAGGGAATGTTAGAACTTTCGGATATTTACGTACTTGAGTAATAGACGAAGCTCTAAATCTCCGGGTTGGAAATTTGTTCTAGATAGACACCACAGATGATAGGAAGAGGTGGCATTATTTATTTGTTTTCTTATAATATTTTTCTATTACATTGAGGGGAACAGTACGATTGCAATTGGTTATTATCAATTTGGTAATCGGTGGAACTAGGAAACTACGGGTTGGATATTCGTGAAAGATAGACACCATGGTCTGTAGCATATGAGTCGTTTTGGTATGGATGGCATATGTTCAAATATCCATATTGAAAGCGAGACCTCCAGTGAAAATCCATCAGTGAAACGCATAATCTACTTTGAGTAAGGTTTATTTCCTCATATTCATATGAATTACAATCATATTAAACCAGAATGCAAGTAGAACATTTAGGCTATCACTGATCGCATATCAGTAAACCACCAAGTCTGCGGGTTCAAAATTTCATATTTTATATTCCAATAAAATTATAATTTGAATTATCTAACTTATTTGCAGTTCAACGCGGAAATGGACGAGCTGCACGGGCTTCTGAAGGCATTCTCTTTGCTCCCTCCCCTCCCTCCCCTCGCTCGCTCGTTAGTAAGGTTTCATTTATGATTGTCTCCCATCACTTCACTTGTTCCGTCCGGTGATTCCATCCCTGTTTATTTCTCCCATTCCACACGCATAGTTATGTACAGTAACCATATCTTGGCCCACCCCCGATCTACAGTATCCCCACAAGAAAGACAGTCCGATTTACACTAAATTCCCTTTGCCATACGAGTCGCCCCATTTCGATACCGTTTCCCAAAAGTCTCTCCATTTTAAAGCTTAGTGTTAGTAGATTAAGGTAGAGATTACTGTATGTTCTTGTTCTCACAACGATTGTTTGTGCAGTTATTGATTTATCGAGAGTACAATAATACAATATTTGTCAATGATCTTCGGTCTTTTCTCATTGCGAGCACACACCGAATGTAAGGGAGATTCGACGGAATAAGAGGAGATTATCAGGATGTTTGGTCATGAAGAAAGAAAATAGAGAGGGTGAGCGAGTTGTTTAGGTTCAATTGACCCGTATACGGTAGGAGGAAGACTAGATTATTGATTGTTAGTAAGTCATGACGAGATCGGAGTTGGGTCAAACAGCACTATATTGAATCGAAAGTGCGGTCGCATTTTGGTCTGAGGTAAGAACCGTGGTGTGATGTGGAGTATGTGTGTGAGTGCAACTACGAGGGCGCGATTTCCTACTGCACCATGATGGTGTGCCGATTACTGCTTCTGGAATGCGTAGATGGTCTCGAACTGCGGCAGATACTGTCCGTACGTGCGGACCATCTTGCTTCCGTTCGGCCATTTACCTGAAATGGGGCAGAAATAATCGATAATTCCCTGGGATACCGTAGCCAAATCCTACCGTAATCGGCGCAGTAGGTAATTCTCATCAATTTGTAGTGGTGAACGATCTTCTCCTCACGCCAGATCGGACATTGGCTGTAGTGATTATCGATTAGGATACCGTAATCGATTTCCCAGAGTACCGCATACACTACCCTACACCTGTAAGTGTAAGTGTCAGCACTAAAGTTGGGGTTGCTTTGACGCTCCTTCAAATTTCGACACGGGAGCTCATTCATAAGAGAAATGCAGAGAACTTCTAAAAGTAGTCTAGCAATGATATTAGATCAGTAAACTCTTCAGAATCTTAAAGTCTATTTCACTTCAAAATCGGTCGGAGAGAAGACAGATTACGAGGAATGAAGAGGTAGATTCTTCATTCTGATAGTGCTAATCACCTCATCATCAACGTAGATTCCATCGATTACAGGTAGATCTTCGTCAGTGACGGCATCAGGGAACGGGCCTTCTGGCATCTTCTTCGTTCTTCCAAGTTCGAATGAAGACTGAAAAAAATAATCAATTATCGTTAAATGAGATTCTAATTTAAGGAAACTCTAAAAGCAAAAGAGTTTCAAAGAAGTAAGAATCCATACTTTACCATACCAAAATCAAAAAGGCAAAAAGCGATTATAGGTCGAGAGGTATTAGAAGGGCTGTTCAGGTCGATCTACTCGCAGACGCTATCCGGCCACTGTCAACGCGCGCAACCTTTTGCCTGCTCCCTTTCGGGCCTGAGCCATACGGTTATCCTTTTCCACCCGGGAGAGAGACCCTTCCGAGTCTTACCCCCTAGTGACGCATCGCTTGGCACGGACGCCCGGTCGTCGTAGACCGAATTCCGACCAGGAATCCCTTCCTCACTCTCTCCACCATAATCTACGGCCTAGAAGCTGGCTCACAAGTGCCCGCCACGACACTCCGTGGTCAGCAAAAGTGAGAAGGGGTACATAAGGGAGAGGGAGCGCGTTCTCGTTAGGGAAATGTAGAGAGTGACCAGAAGGGACGGATCAAATTGAAGTATCTCCTGATCCATGGGACTGAGAGTGGTAGTAGTATGCGGGATTTTATAACTGGAGGCATCTCATAGCTACCGTAACCTTTCAAACCAATCGTTAACAATTCGTAGACTATTCTCACCATCTACTTACTATCACTACTACTTAATTTCTTAATTCAATAGAGTTCCGTCTGAATTCCTTTCGTGAAGTCAGATCAATTGATCATAGATCAAAGAACAATTGGTTGAACAATCATATTCATCTTGAGTTGTTTTCTGCTCACTTCTCTTCCTTCTAACTCTACTATGTTCGGTTGCTATCTGGTTATCTATATTATCACTATAGCTAGGGTTAGATAATTTACCCTCTGGGTATGCTTCTAAATACCCAAAAAGGCTGTTTCGTCGTCTGTTTATACTCCCTCATTAAATATGAGGAGACATCCGATCTGATATCCGAGGCTTTCCTACCTGCATTCATTTGTATTCTCTCGTCGTAACTTCACATCGCTGCTAATTTATTTGTTTGCCCATTTTGATCTGCCCCCCCCCCCACTCTTCCATCTAATATGTGATCTTCCCTTCTCTTCCCTATTTCCTAGTAATTTCTTTCTTCTCACATTCCTCTTAACATTAATAAATAATTCTCCACACGCGTTGCTCTTCGCTCCCTCATCTCGACCCCTTTTTATATCACCTGCACAATTAAGCTTGCATCATCCCCAGTTCTGACCTAACGACTCCTCTCCCTTCTGTACGTTCCCTCTCAATATCTGTTTTCTCTGCCGCTCTCTCTCTCTTCCTCTGCGTCTCTGCCCGATAACAAGCGCGCTCAAATTTCTGTTGATTCTCCTGCTCTACTAAACCGTTCCCTACCGCAAAGTATTTCGATTACACACTAAATCTGCTTGAAACCACGCACTTTTGATCACGAAATGGGAATGGACTAATTAGTCTTAGAGTTTAGAAGGAACGAGCTCAGCTTGACCTGAAATATTCTCATTATTGTTCGCCGTTCCATTCATCATTTGCCGTCTAGTTTTAATAAACTATTTTTTTAGCAGTGCGATGGATACTAAAATAAAGGAGGATTATGATATGGACGATTTGACCAATCAAGTAGAAAAGATGCAACTGCCTAAAAGAGGTATTATTTGCTTCACATGCACATTATTTTCACCGCATTGTGCTTATATATTTAATTGGTATATTTTCAGACGATTCCGAGAACGTGGATGGATATGGCATAAAGACGAGGGTTAGTGAATTAATTTTTTTTAAAATTTACACCTCTAGTTGGCATAGCTTCGATGCATCTTCACTCTATTTTACTCAATGTCTCGAATCTGAAACAACTTAAATATGTAAATATGGATTTACATTTAGCATTTAGCGGTGCAATTATCCGTATCAAACAGAGTGAGGTTATCTTTCGTATGAATCGGCTTTCTAGCGGTATCTTTCGCTCTTATCAATACCCGAGTAGTGTAAAGTAGTGGTAAATGTCGGTGGCTAGGACAATTGTGCTGATTAGTTCTAGGCAAAATTACCCGTCGAAAAATGAAAAGTGTGCATTGATAAAAGAAAATGCTCATGGAACATAGATAATTTATGCTTAACAGACATCTGAATACATTTATATATTCCCGTCTTGATGAATTCTGAGTACTTCGGCATATTTACCAGCATTCGAAGCTGCACATGAAACGGAATGTTTGCAGGTGTTCATGAATGTGTTCAAACTCTCGACGAAAGATGCTCCTAAGACGATCTACAAGTATGAACTCACCTTCACTATGACTAAGGCAAATGGAGATGAGTTTCAACTTCACAATGCACTTCAGAAGGTCAATGAGTGAGTGAATTACGGGTTTCATCCTCTATTAATCGATGAATAATTGACAGCTTCGTTCGATCGAATAAGAGGAACACGTTGATCTTTCTCACGCGAGTGATTCACGAAGAGAATAAGGAATTCTTTAGGCAACAGCAAATGAATAATCCCGATGACGTCTATGTAAGTGATGAAGAAAATTCTGACCCCCGGAAATTGACTCTTCTTATTGAACTTGATATTTCTAAATAATACAGTTGGAGTGAAAATCTCTTCTTGCTGAGCCACTGTACTCCATTATTTCAGTGGCGGAGTTGCTGCGCATTCGACTGTGGTTGCACGTACTACACTGGAGTGAATTTGCCTAATAACAGTGGCGAGATATCTGAAGAATCGTGGAAGTCGAATCAGTGGACACAATATTTCATAGGAAATCGAAAGGGACCCATCAAATGGGATCTCGTTCAAGTCGAAACCTTCAGCATCGAAGTAAGTTGAAAGAAGGAAAATGATTATTCGATCGCTTTTATTCGGATTCTTTGGCAAACCTCATTAGATTAAAAAAATCAAATATGTGTATGGAGTTGAGCTTATTAGGGTGTAATTTCGTTCTAACATGTGTCATTTAAGGGCGAGAATGCAAAGAGTCCCCAGGCTCTTCAGTTCTTCCAAGTACTCGCTATGCAGACTCTTAACAGGTGAGGAATACGATATAATAGATTGAATATTTATCGATTCTTCATTTAGAAATGAAGACATTGATGTGAAGCCGGATGCTGCCTACTTGGCTGGTGGCGACTTCACCAAAGATCACAAGGTACGGTAACTAAAAGAAGGACATTCGAATCACAAACTGATTGTATTCAGCAACTGCGCAAGGGCATCGTCACTACAAGCAAAGTGATGGGCGATAATGTCTGTATTCAATTGGACTGTGAGTGATTAAGGAAGTAGCATGTTAGCTATGAATGAATCCATTCCAGCCAAGATATCGCTGTTTTTCAAAGCAGAGTCGATGCTCGAGTATCTGCGCAAGTTCAGCGGCAGAATGAGCGAGGTAAGAAAGAAGAATGAAAGGGGAAGGTGGAATGATGTTACGTCATCATAACTATCTAAATGAATCGATAGTTGTAATTTCAGAGTGATCTCGAGAGATATCTGAATGATCGTGTGCAGAGTCGCAAACTTCGCAAGGAATTAGTCAGTGAGTTGATGATGATGAAGATGGAATGATTACACTTGATTTGCAGATTTGCCTCTCCGTGTCAGACATCTTCCGAGTAGAAAGACCTTCGAATTTAAGGGATTCCACACTGATAATGCAGTAAAGTGAGTTGGTCGTTTATCCTAAGGAGGTTATATATGTTATTTCAGCACTACATTCAAACTGAAGGACGATTCGATAATATCCGTGGCTGATTACATTGAAAAGCAATACAAAGTAAGTAGAAGGAATAATAAATGATATGACTATTCGTTTTATTAGTAAATGATAATTATGAATTGTTCATTGCAGTACAAGCTCAAGTTTCCCCGTCTTCCGTTGGTGATAGAGAAGAATAGGGGTGAGTTAAGTTTAGATTCCGAAACTCAATTTAGTCTGCTACCGATATAAATTCAAATCATTGTCATCCTTTGCTTGATTAAGGTGGTAATTCGTATCACGCAATCGAATGTCTCGATATAGCCGATGGAACTCGCGTATCCAATCAGAAAATGAGCAAAGAAGCACAGGAGAATATGATCTCGGTTAGTCAATGGGATATTGTGCGGGAATGGGTACTGTATGGATGAACTGTCATCATGGAAATTGAGATAATGAGGAATCTGAATTTTTAAATGTTGCTCTTTCAGAAGTCGTGTCGTGCTCCGGGACAACTGGGAAAAGATTTGGAGGAGAGCAGAAGAATAGCTGCACTCGAAGGAACGAGAGAGAACAAGTATCTAACTGCATTCAATGTAAGTGAGAGTTTATCGGAATTAAGAACGTCTTGATTCTCGTGCAATTTTAACATATTTAATTTTTAGGTGAAGACCACTGGCGAATTCGCGTGTTTAGATGCTAAACTTCTCTCGAAGCCGAAAGTTATTGGAATGGGAAATGATCCCCAGGTGAGAAGTCCAATTCGATTAATGTTTCCCAACCGTTTCAAGTTTGGAATAAGATATTATTCCCATATATTTTTTAAATTGTATACAAATAATCTATTTAATAATTAGATATTGTTTTCAGATTAACGATCGCGGTCAGATTTCGTACACGAAGGGCGGATTCCGATTTGCCGATCCTGCTAAACCATCTCGTCCCATCACACTCGTTAGTCTCGGAAATGCAATGAGAGAGGAAGACTGCAGGTAAGAAAAGAGAGAGATTACGGTCGATTTCATTGTGAACGATTTGGATATGGTATGCTTGCAGAAATATGAGGGACGCTCTCAAGCAATTTGGAAGTGACTTTGGAATGTCAATTGAGTTCTCGAATGTAAGTGAAGTCATCAGGGAGCCGTCATTCAATTTGTCATTCTTAGATTCGTGATCCGGCAATCTTCGGAGGTCAGATTGAACCTCTTCGTGAATTTATGGCAAGTCAGCAGGGTAAAACGTCCATGTTCTTCTTCATTACAAAGGAGAAAATGGATGAGAGTCATTGTGAGTATCGAATCGATTATACTACTATACTATCGATTATTGTCCAATTTCACATCAGTGATCTTATCTCTACTAATTGCAGATATGGTGAAGAAGTTAGAGCAAGAATTGGGAGTGGTCACTCAATTGATCTCAGCAAAGACTGCGGGAGATTTCCTGAGAAAAATGAGAACTACGCAGTTTAATGTGATGGCAAAGATGAATCAGAAGTTGGGAGGTGAGCATGATTAAGGAATTCGATATAAAACAATGTTCATATTTCGATATTATGCATTTTAATTCAGGCGTGGTTGCTAATCCCGAGGTGCCGCCCGATCTCAAGATTTCTAATCCCGACGCCTATGCGAGGTATGGTAGTGGTGTTGATACGGTAGATAATATTTCTACTAGATATCGATCGTTTCGTGTGAGTAAATTGTCCTCTTTTCAGAGCAGTGAAGGATTGGTTCCCCAATCGGATGTTCGTCGGCCTGACTCTATCTCACGCGGGTTCACAATCCTTTGCTGATCGTGTTGTGGGAGAGGAAGTGAGAGAGCCGACCTGTGTGGGGGTAAGTGATTACGATAGAAACACGAATAAGGATTATCGCCAATTGATTATATTTACAATTTCTAATTTGTAGATGGCATTCACTATGAAACAGCCGGGCAAGAGATCGGCGATGAGTTGGTTTCAAGAGAAGAGAAAGGTGAGGGGAATTATGAATGTAATATTCAATCATTAAAATGGTTAATAATTCAATATCTTTATTAGCATATTCCCTTTTTCAGGCGACGATCGATGATTTGACTCGTCATTTTATTCGTGCTCTTGATATTTATGCTGAATCGAATGGAGGAAAGATGCCCACTTCTATCCTTATCTTTAGAAAGGGAATGAGTGAGGGAGAATTGAAGAAGGTCTGTCACATTGAGAAAGAGCTTTCCATGAGAATGAATTATTCTAATATTATTATTAAATTCGTGCTTCAGGCTGCATTCGAGATGCATCAAGTGAAGGAAGCGATCATTGCTGTGAGCAAGAGACCCGGACATGACGACTATCGGTAAGTTATCATATTCATTTTTATGATGATTTTTCACATTGTAGTTTGCAAAAACAACAACAAAAAACAGAATATTTCCGAATAATTAAAGAAACATCACTATTTCAGTCCCACGGTGCAATGTCTAGTGTGCATGGGGAATACCTCGGATCGCCTCTTCTATCAGGTACGGTAAGGGGAGAGAGAACGGAGTATCTATCGAGGACTGACTTATTCATGGGATAATACAGTTTTTTTTCCCAGAATGGATCAGAGAACGTTCCTGCGGGTACATGCATCGACAAGGAAGGATGCAATCCCGATCGAGTCGAATTCCTTATCGTTCCTCATACAGCAATCAAGGTACAATGAGGATATTTATGTATCTATTAAGACCTAATGGAAGAGGTGCTGTAGAACCATGGAGTTAATTGAAAAATAGAACAATAAACAATATTGTTTTTGCAGGGTACGGCGAAGGCTGTTCGTTGCACGCTGGTGACCAATGATAAGGGAAAAGTGGGCAGAAGACTCGAATATTCGGAGATACAGGTAAGGAGGAGATTCAATTGAGGGAATGAATTAAGGTGCAGTAAATACTATACCGAATTATCTAGCTATTAGTTTGAAAGGGGTAATCTGAAATTTCATTTTCTTGAGAATATTTCGCCGGGAATTATTAAATTGGAATTAAAATCTTAGAAATCTAGTGTGAATCTCAAACATTAATTCTTTCATAATAAGAATATCCATTTAGTCTGTCTATCATGCAATGTGCTATCTGAATGGAGTGGCTGCTTCTCCCACTCGTCTTCCCGTTCCTCTTGCTGATAGTGAAAAGGCTGCTGAGAGACAAATGAACAATTTCAAGGAGAGCATGTAAGTCAATAGATACTGTTGATATTGATATACTCGTTACCACAACGGTGATAAGGCAACCGAAAAAATTCGAATAACGATATTTCGAACAAGGACATTAGCAAAAGTGAATTTTTGTGTTCTTGCAATATTATGTATACTGTTTGGTTTTTCTATCACCACCTCTACTTTCCATAATAAACTAGTCTGTGTGAAATACGATTGCTTACTTTATTGATTATAGGCGTAATGGTGACGATACGATGTCCATGTGTTCTGGTCGAAGTGGAAGTGGAGTGACTCATGATGGAACGAGAGACTTCTACAAGAATCTTTCCGACCAATTCGATCACAAATTCAAAGACAATCAATATTATGCTTAAACTTATATATTTGTACCTAATCGTTGCTAGTACGTTAATAATTTGTTTTACTATTTGTTTCTTACATGTATTTAGGAATATTCATTGTTTTACATTGCCCAATCTTTCTCTTCGCTAATGACTGATTTCACTTTCAATTTGTACAAAATACGTCATCGTTCTTCAGAAGATTTTTTTTCGTTGAGAAGTCTCGTTCACTATGGTTAATTCATAATTTCTTGATACTCGGCCTTTTCTTCGCCAGTTTACTGCAAATGCAGTATGGTATTTCATTTGTTGTTACCACGAATAACCCGATAAATCTTTGAGAAGGTGTGCCGTTGTCATTCCATTTGTCACATCTCAAATTAGCAATCATCTCTTCCGTCTCTCTCAATGAGAATGAGGTTTTAGTGAATTTTAGGATAGATTTTTGCGACCATTGGAAGTTTCTAGGTGTGATCTTTGATCTCAAATTTCACTACTTCTCGCTTCAATAACAACTTCTAATCCAATCAATTGCCTTTCAATATCTGTAAATTGAGTTAGATTCAAACAAGGAATTAATTGAAGTCTTGCACCAGCAACAATTCATTTCTATTCTATTCATCCCTCTCAATCGATCGATCGATCCATTTCTCCCTCCTTCTCTTTTCATTCTTCACATTTTGTCTCGTCGGCTCCGGTGAGTTTCTCCCTTCCATCTCGCCTTCCTTCCTGGATCGATACCCCTTGGGATCCTGTTAGTATCTTGGGGTACCACGTCGTACTCCGATGTGCTCCTCAATCCTTATCAATACCTAATCGCGATACTGTATCAAATATTTATCTTGTTCGTCTCCCTCCAACCTACCGTACCGTACCCTTATCCATCGATTACTGTAGTATACTATCTAATAACTGACTTTCTTTCAGCATCGGTGCTCCCTCTTTAATAAATTTTCGCTATATTATATTTTCCTTCACAACGCGTGACGTACTTTCACATAGCGACAAATCCGAAGCAGAACATGATTTCCTCTTACTGAGGTATACTCTAGTCGATCTTTGGTCTTTTCAGGGCGTGAAAGTGCCAAATATCTCGATGAGTTTATGATCAAACTGAAGATCAAAGGCCAAAGATCAAACTAATTATAAACGCGAGCTCAATGCCCAGTGCATATCCACACGCCCTTCGTATTCTCAATGAAGAATTCGATCGAATCTGGTGCAGAGACCGTATCCCACCACGAGTACAGTAACAAAAAAAATATCCCTCTCACAGGTGTGTGATATATCCGGTTGGTGTCGCAAGCGGGCCTCGCCCCCTCATCTACCGAACTCCTCAAACGACTACCGTACCTCCTTTGATCCTTCATTCATCCATTGGCGCCGCTTCGCTCTTCAGACCTTCAGCACTGGTGAGGATACCGCATCCCTGATCTATCTATCAATAATGTGATTATGGCATAAATTCAGCGCGATACATTTACGCCTACGTCTCCTCACACGATCTGCGCACACGAGAAAAATATCACAATCTGTCCAAGAGAAGATCCCTATTCCATAGCATCCTGGTACGGTATCGATAATAAATCCCTCTTCAGTTCATATCCTGCCCTGATCGAATCTCATTTCCATTCCTTCAAGGGAGGACTCCGTCCAAGATCCCCATTCGTTGCCATCCAGGTACGGAGTACCGTACAGTAATCCATTTCCATCCAGGACTCTATTCGCGAGGCTCATCTGAATCATTCTAGCTGGGACTGGGCCTCTCCACGTGCTCATTCAGGCCACTGACGTCTCTCAAGAATACGGTAGTGAGGATACGGTGCCATGGACCTATTGTACTGTACTCTGCCATCCGTACTACACCATACCCTTCTCAGGATCAAGCAAAAGTGAAACTTCGTCGTTGTATCTCGACTGTCTCTAAGCTGCTCACTGCTTCTAACTGTTAACACAAGAGAAGACAACTCGTACAACTCGTCATTATCAATGGTGAGGAATCATAGATTACTGTATCGTGGCATTGGTACTGAACCTTGGTGCGATAAATCAAAGATCAAAGAGCATTCCCATTTACGTACTGTTGCGACTCGGAGGCCTATATATGACGCGGTTTGCGTTAGGATCAACAAGTGTCGGGAACAGGTAAAAAATCGAAAGTGCTCAAAAGTTGGCCCTAGGGCTTATTTTCGATGCTGAACAACCTGGTATGGTCGATTTCGCAATATGTCCCCTTTTCGCTCCAGGGGGCACCCCC
>LS485990.1:0-60210 GCA_900490705.1 Pristionchus arcanus
TTCGAAATTCATTGTATGCATCTGAATGAGATAATGAATGGGGAATGATTATGATCATCTGACTGTTAGCGTCTACTTTTTGTAAATGATCCTCCTTTAAGCTTCCATCAGTATAATCTTTCTTTCCCTCATCTTCTATCTTATTTTTATTCTTCGTAGGAAGATTATCGATCACTCCTACAGTCACTCCTTCCTTTTCTATTTCAATCCCTTCTTCAATCTCTTCTTTCTCTTCTTCTTCATCTTTTCCATCTTCATTCGGATTCACTCCAGGAGTTACTTCTTTATCTTTTTCCTTCTTATCTCCTTCTTCTTTCTGGGGTTCAACAGTTTCTTCTAGTTTAGTCTCATTTATTTTTCCTGTGGGTCGCTCAATCGTTATTGTGAGTAGTGTAGCTGAACGATTGTATCAAACTTGGACAAGAAAAAGAGAAAGAACCAACCAAAAAAGAGGAGAAATAGGCCGCGACCACTCAACATAGGACAAAATGAAAAGAATGGATGGAGAATGAATTGAGATCACATTGTGGAATCAATTTGATCAAATAAATGAACTCAATTTGCATTTAGTAAAATTTTAATTTTAATCCAATTGTTTAACAAGAAGGAGTATTCGATTTTCGATAGACATCATGCAACTGTTCGGATAAAATGAATCCCCACAGTCCGTGAACATCCATTGTTTAGATTAGAAGGAAAGGACGTCAATGCTGATAGAAAGAGCAAAGAAAAAAAGAACGGTCGTTGCAGTTCCTTTTTTCATTCGACCCTTTCTTCTCCTTTGATTTTCTCTCCGTTCCTTCTGATTTTGTATAGGAATGAAGTGATAAGAGGAACGAAGTGCATGGGGAAGGAAAGGGGAATAGATTCCCTCCTTCCCTCTCTCTCTTACATCATTCTGTCTCCTTGATGAGAGAGAGATCACTTGTCAATGGAAACTCGTGTTCAGAGAGCAATCTGATTGATGGAAAGGACAAGAGTTTAAAGTATGCAATGCCATCCAAGAGGAATGCAACGAGAGAATGAAAGCCATTCGATTGATCTTTGATCTTTCTTGATTCGCTCGATCTTTGTAGTAAGTCATGTTTATTGAGTATTGCATGAATGGAATACAAATCGAATCAGACGAAAGGAAGACATGGGGGGGGAACAACCGTGAATGCATGATTATCGATTGACTGTGGATGATGACCACAAATGGAAATGAATAATGAGAAGGGAGATCATTGAGTAAGAACCTCAGGATTGACAATATTCAGAGATTCTCCACTTCCTTCAATATCTTTCTCTTCACTTGAATCCTTTTCCTTCTTCTCTTCACTTGATCCACTTCCCTCGATCTCACGTTTGAAACGGAAAGTCTACAATTAATTGATCAATAATGAATAAATAATTGACTATACAGTACCTCACCAGATCCTTCGACTTCAGCCTTGACCTCTCCTTCCTTCTCTTCACTTGAATCATCCTTCTTCTCCTTCTTCTCTTCTTTCTTCTCTTCAATTCCCGATCCTTCCTTCGATTCCTTCGACTCTTCGGATTCAGCAGATCGTGCAACTCTCACCTTCAATTATCGATTTGTACGTTGTCTTATGGATACCGTATTCAATAAATACCGTAGCCCACTCACCAAATTCTGCTCGGATCTCCATGAGGAATAGGCAAGGGTGAGACCGGCAATGATGAACAACAAGAAGATGGTACGCATATCTGAAAGGGATGAGAATGAGGGGAGGGAAGGAAGGCGATGGAGGGAATGGAAGGAGGAGAGGGATTGGCAGGATCTTAAATATGGAGGGATGATGAGTCAATACGAGAAGAGAAGGAGATAATGAGAGAGAGAGGAGATAATGGATCTATGAGATCACGTGAATATCCCAATATTGAGAGAGGAAAGGGAGGGAAGGATGGAGGGAGGGGGGGGGGAGGACTGATCAAGGGATTAGATGAGAGAGTGATACAACCTTCAGTCAGGTGCAACTATCTACTGAATGAGGGAGGGCATGAGAGATAGGAGGAGAGAGGGAGGAGGGAGGTGGTGAAAAGGGGAGGAGAGAAGAGAGGAGGAGGGAGGGGGATTCCAGAGGGAGGTGAGAGGGGAAGGGCATGTCTCGTGGATGAGATTGAGACGTGTGACTGAACCTAATGGAAAGGTTTGATCAGAAGGAGAAGTGGGCGGAGTTAGATGAATGAAGGAGAAGGTTGATCTATGATGGAGAGAGGAAGAGAGAAGAGTCTGAGTGGGAGGAGGATACTGTAGAGACGCATTCTCATGTTCTTTCATGTTCAAATGGTTGTTCCCTATGGGTTGACTTGCCTTATTCATTCACATCCTTCTTCTCCTTTCCCATCCCAGAATGAGTTGGAGGCACTTGTATATTTCTGCCCTTTGATCAGCTTGATTAGTCATTGTTTATGTTCCGTTTACAAGTGGAAGAAACGAATGGAGAATATGAGATTCGAATGCCAATCAATCGAGTGTAATGACCCGATTTAGTTCATTACTCTGACCCTACACATACAAACAAAGCGATGAGGCCCGTAATATTACAGATAATATGGAAGGAAGAGATGGGAGGGGATTCTATCCAATCAATCCAGCTGCAGCATCTAGTAGAGGAACGTGGTAGTTTCCTTGACGGAGACCAAACGCGTTTCCCACCGTCTGAGCTCCCCTGCAATGATAATTATTATGTTTTACCTCTTCAATGGAGTCAGAGGATGAGATATTGGAGTCCTACCGATAGAATACATTTGCTCCATCAGCGGCCAATTTTCCTATTCCATGTTCGAATGTTTGATCCGATCTTGATGATCCGAGGGCCGATTCGTGGTTGATTGCTACTTCTCCTGAAGAGATTATTGATTATTTGATGAAGTCATTCCTTTTTGCACGCACTATTCCACTATTTTCAATGAACTCTTCTATCTATCACTCATTTGACACATCAGTCCACTCTCTATCTCTCTATCACTCTCTATCTCAATGACCATGGTATTCTCATCGATGGACTTCTCACAATGGGAAAACGGAAGACCTGTCCAATTGCATGCAACAATGGAACGAATGAATGACCTGAAAGACTCTTTTACTCTTCAATACTCGATTGGATTCTGCAGAGATTTCTAAATCTTGCACGCTTTCTCCTCCCTCACTTCTTCAGTTCTTCAGTCTCAATCAATTGAGTGTCTCTTTTCTCCAGTGATGGATGAGGAGAAAGAATGAACGTTTTTTGACCTTCCACACCAATTTTTCGTCTCTCTCGTGCAAGAAGTGAGAGATACCAACTGACACGAAGAGATTGAAGATGGAATCAGGAAATGATTAGAGAAGAATCAAGACTCATTTTGTCTCAGTGATCACTTGGGGAAGGAAAACACAGAAAAAAGGAAGTGTTTCAAACATGTTTGACTCATTCTTCAAGTTCTCAGATTCGAAAGTATCTCATGATGCATCAGTCTCACACTCACAATCACGAGTCTATCCTATCCTCATGAACTCTCCTCCTCTCCCTCCCCCTCTCTCGATCTAAATCCCCTGAGGCAATTCGATTGATTGAGTGAATCAGCTGTTATGCTTAGTGTGAAGAGAGACAATGACGAAGTAAGAGACGAGAAAGTTCTGAAGAGAAGAAAGAGAAGAGAATGGACTCCGAAAGGGAAAGTGAAAGTATCGCTTGATCACCCCTTTCAGTCCACATAAACAATATCTTTAAGAAAGAACACGAAATGGCATTCACAATAAAAGGAGGATGGAACTGACCATTTGGGGTAGATGGAATAGGAGGAGGATCTTCATTATATCGACTCATTCCTGATAGATCGATGTGAGATTCACGAAAGATCTGAAGATGAAGGAAGTGATTATCTCTTTATCGATAAGGATCATGTTTGTTTCGATGGTTTATCATCTTTATCAGCTATTTTACGTGGATAAATGTTGACCTGTATGAGAACGGGATCTCTCATCTTGGAGATTTCAGAGAGGGAAGGAATATGAGAGAGAACATCTGAGATCTGAATTAAGCAATCGATCATCATCATCAACGAGAATCTCTTCATGACCGGTTCGATCAGTTCAAAACGAGGACAAAACAATCGGATGATTATGCATAAGAGAGAGAGAGAGAGAAACATATGGGAGTATTTAGGTTAATCTCGATGGATAAACTCACGAAAAGAGAGAAGAGAAGAATGATAGGACGAAGCATAGTGAATGAATAGAGAAAGGGAAGGGCAAAGGGACAAAGGAAGGAAGAGGAAAGAGAGGGAGTATTACTTAGAGAGAGGAAGAAGAAGGAGATACAACTGGTCTGACTTCAATTAGATCTCCCGTTTAAGTGTTCCATTCAGGGTTGCATAAGATAAGCACAGATTGGAGCACAAACGAATAACAAATCATTCTGTACTCCTTTCAAATTCACCTTGTAGATCTTCAGAAACATTGAGAATAATCTATTTTGATGTTATTTCAGATAAAATGAATTCTCATTTGTATTTCGTTCCTCATCCTCAACTTCATTCCTCCACTCATTCTCCCATTGGAATGTCATCTTGATTGGTCGCTCGAATGATTTTTCTTCCCTTTCTTCTTCTTTCCCTACTGACTATCACTCAATCTACACAATCATCCAATCAAAATGGGCATCTCAGGTAGGTCATTCCTTCCTCCTTCCCTTTCCTACCGTACTCTCATCTCCATTCAGTCAATGTCTACACATAAACGGATCTCATTGTACACAGAGGAAGGACGAGGGATGCTATTACGTGTCTCGAGTGGAAACGGAGGTATACTGTAGATGGAGAGCCAATCGATTGATTCCTTCTAGGGATTGGTAGAGATATCTGGTTGTATCAATGAGAATCAATCGAAGGAACAAGAATGTGGAATGCAAATGGGAGTGAATGGAGAGAAGAAATGTTCTGATGATGGTGAGAAAGAGAATGGAAAAGGGAAAGATCAAAGATCAATCTTAAGGAAGGATGAAATTGTGCTGTTGCAAGGGAGATTTATGTTCTTCATCATGGACAATTCCTTCAACAGATACTCTTCTATCCTTCGCTCATCTCTACTATCTCATTCGTCAGTATCGTACTCTCTACAGTACTCTCCTACCGTAATCCATCCTCTACAGTATCACTCATAACTGCATCTCTCGTGTGGTGGAGTCCAATTTCGGTGCTCAATTTATCTCAAAATTTCTTTCGAAAAGCACAATTCATCACCATTCCCAAGTCATTCTACGGAATTTTCTTTGGAACGCAAGGATTGAAGGTAGGGAAGAGAGGAGATGAGAGTGAAGAAATAATGGAATCTTGTAGATTCTGATATCACTCGCTACATTATCATTCTACTTCTGGCCTTTCCTCTGGAATTGCAAGAGGACTCAAGATGAGAGTGGGAATATGACAAGAGATCAAAGATTAATCTCTCTCTCTCTTCCAGTGGTATTCCGTCCCAATAAGTCCATCGCCATCTTCCTTCTTCCTCCTTCTCTTCCAATTGCATTCTTCCCACTCAATAACTTTGCCTACACAGTCTACATCATGTACAGTATACAGATCATGGTATTCCATTCCCTCTCTTCGTCCTACCGTATCCCCCCTTCCAGTGCTCGACTGGTCGATGCATCTACCGTAGTTGGCAGTTGGTTCTCTTCCAGGTGGGACCTTCCTCTCATTATCGATTGTCTTCTTCTCTTCAGTTGCTTCCAATGGCAGTGGCATCTCAATCAACTGCTTATAATCTTCGATTGGCAAAAGCGATTCTCTCTCCAGGAAGATATTGTACTCCCACTCATATCCTTCCAATGGTGAGAAGAAGAGAGATGGAATGCACGTCCTTTTCCATTCCATTGACCTTCTCTTCTCTTCATCTCAATCATTGCAGATTTCCCTTTACATGTCGATGTGTTCGATTCTTCTTGAAGTTATCTCTTCCATTCTCTTTCTTGCGTATCATTTTATTCCAAGGAAGAAATCAGATGATGAACCACTCGTCTTACTCGATCAGCCACAGACTCCTGATGAGTAAGATAATTCCTCCCTCAGGGATCAAAGATTAATTCTTAGATCGACATTGGCTGAGACAGCTCATCCGAATACTCCCATTGATGTGGACACTCTTCTACTGCAACCAAATGTATTGTCCTTCCCTCTATCCCACTCTGATCTTCTTTCCTCTTCAGCCTTTCGTTCTCTCTTCATATAATGAAGAAGTTCTCTCAATAACGAATCGTCATTCACTTCAATGGGTCGCCCTTAGAGTTGTCGTCTCTGTTCCTTCCCTCTATGTGTATGGGAAGAGATCAGAGATCAAAGATATTTTCCTTCTTCAGTATTAATCCTCAACGATTGATAATTCCTCCTCTGAAGACTAGCACAGTGGAGATTCGAGCAGCTCAATCAATGGAAGGAAAGAGTGAAGAACATTCTCTGTTGGTTGAATGGTTAGTTCAATCTTCCTATCGATAACAATCAGTTATCGATTGGCATACTACAGTAATCTGAATGGTGTAATCAGGTTCAGGTTCGTGAGTGGAACTTCGTGTCCTTCTCGAGATGTTTCTTCCTTTTGGACGAGACCTCATTATAGACCAAGATCACAATGGAAACATGTTGTCATTCCTATATTCCATGAGGAGGTAAGAAAGAGAAGGAGAAGAAGGAGCAATCGGATTGATTCAGAGATTTCCATCGAGAGTATTGAAAAGTCAAAGAGAGGAGAAATCGATAAAATCCAAGGTAAGATAAGATAATGGAGCATTCACAATCAACGAACAATTGCAGAAACCATCTTCTGAATAATATAAATCAGAGGATTTGAGAAGTCTATTGACCAAATGAAAGAGAACGAATAAATCTGGAATTGATTACATCAGTTTTTCTTTTGCACTTCTTTATTCACAACCGACAGAGAAAATGATGACACTCGTTATGTCAAGCAGTAGTAAAGTTACCAAGCGAAAACACGTTAGTGAGAAATGAGTATGCGAACTTCTACTAAGATCAGTTAGAATGAGATTATGTACAATCATTGCATGGAGCAGCTTCTTATAGTACAAATATGGTTTCGAAAGAAAAAAGGAACAAAAAGAGTATGTACAATATTTACAACACAAATGATCCTTCACCATTTCTTCAATTGTTCATCCTTACTCGTGAGAGGAACATAGATAACTCCATGAAGAGTTTTCTGCTTGAATCGATCGCCCTCTCTATCGATTTGGATGAATTCCTGTAACTGAAAGTGTACTATCGATCCATCCATTAGACTACCGTAATCTCACCTGATGGGCAGTTCCAACTGGGATCACCATTCTTCCACCATCTGCCAATTGACGAACCAACTCAAAGATCAGAGATCAGAGGGGATAAAGATCAAAGACCAACCTCCATGGGAAGAGTGGGCGCAGCAGCTCCAACATGGATGGCATTGTATCCTCCTTCGATAGGCCATCCCATTCTTCCATCTCCCTCTACCAATTCAATACAACCAGAACGGAGAAGATTCCCATGACTCTGCAATAACCATTCCATTACAGATTCTTTCACTCGATACGTCATCATCTTCATTCATTCATCCAATAAAAAGTGTTCGATCAGAATACCAATTCATATTTCCTCACCTTTTCAATATTTCTTCTTCCCATTTCCACTAATTGTGGAATATGTTCGATACCGACAACTTTTCCTTTTGGTCCCACCTGTAATTCATCAATAATTCCCCTCTCCACATGTTATCTCTTCGTGCAGGGGAAGAAAGAGGAAGGGACTACCACAGTCCTCCTCTATTTTTCGTAGATCGTTTACCACAATTCGGAGACACACAAACAACCCTCTCCCTCCCTCTCTCTCTACCCCCTTGAGCTCCGTTCCTTCTTCATTACCCTTCAACATATCCTGTTACTTCTCTGTCCTCTCTTATTCATTCTTCTCTCTTCTCTTCATATTGGAAGACTTCATTTCATTCTTCCAGCTAAGTCTTCCTCCTCTATCCCTTTATCTTCCTCGTGGTTTCACTTCTCTTCAATAACAACCTTCCATTTGACTCTTCAGTTCTCCGTCCTTCTTCAATCCTTCTTCTTCTTCCTCACTTTCATGCTTCACATCACATCTTTTTTCTGCTTCCATTCAGTATTCGACCACCCCCAACAAGTCTCTTTCCTACTCTTACTCCATCTTCTTCTTCTCTTACATCATCCCTATCCAATCTCTTTTCAGTCTCTCTCTATCTTTCTCTCTCTTACTCAATCACACTCTTTCATCTCTATTTCAACTCGTCGCCTTTCTTCTCTTCAATTCTCTTCAAATATTCTCACCCTCCATCCTTCTTTTCCTTCTCCTTTTCTTCATTCAATTCCACCCTCTTTCTCCTTCTGTTTCCATTTCGGGTTTCCATTATATCTCCATCTCTCTCTCCATAATTCCCTTTTCTGTTCCACACATCTCAAATTCAGTGCGAAATTGCTGCCTTTCGTACACTTTCAGTGAAAAGTCCGTCTTCTTCTCTAAGATTAGGATGGACCTAATTATACATTGATTCTGGTCCACTCCCTTCCTCCCTTCTTCTTCTCCTTCTCACTACTCTTCCATTCTATTCTCTCTTTCTCACATCATCAGAACAACAACCTTAGGACCTCCCTCTCTTTCAACACCACATTTCATTCTTCTAGCTGAATTGGTTGGTCACAACATACGATTTCATCATCAGATCTATTCTCGACGACGTAGGTCTTCCCTTTCCCTCTCCTCCCTTCCTTCATTCTCACTTACCATAATAGCCATAGCAGCAGTTAGATAACCACTTCCACTTCCAACATCCAATGCTTTCGCTCCTTCGAATAGATGATCAACCAGTCTCTGCAGGGCATTCGCGTGCTGCAAAGATCAAAGATCAATCTCCCAATCTTTCCTCTCAAATGAATTATCCCGATTTTCTCCTATCTACCTTCACATTACATTAGACATCAGCAAATCAAGGAAATACAAATTTCCAATTGCATTTGCAGAAAACATTGTAGCTATTATCTCTACAGACAAATCTATTTATCATCTTCTTATCATCCTTTTCAACTCGTCATCCCTTCCTTCTCTTCCGTCCATCTTCTCGATTATGCAAAAACTATCGCAATCGTTTCCGATTTCTCGTCACTTTGAATGTCTCCTTTTCACAATTGGCCCCTATCACAAACTCAATTTCGCTCCTCCTCTTCTCTTTTTCCCTTCTACGTCACATTCCCAATCCCATCCAACTTTCATTGCCAACGACGACTAAAAAGAAGAAGATGTTCCCATTCCATCACCCTCCCTCTTACAAATTCCCCCCTTTCTATGTCCTTTCCGACGACGTCACAACTTTCTTTCAACTTGTCCTTCTCTTCCAACTTGCCCTGTCTTCCCCACTCCTCTTCCCCTTCTCTGTTTTTTTTCAATATCAGAATGATCACTAACCATATGTGGTGCAGTGATGGTAGCATTATATCCGATTCCTTGAGGTGAATCTCGATATGGACTAGAAGGGGAGAAATCTCCTCTGTCCACAGCCATCATTGCTGCTTCCACTCGATTTGATGAGAACTGACCAGCAGCTGCAATTTATTCACCCTTTCTCTATACTCATTCAATATACATGGCTTCTGATTCATCTCCTTTCGCATTCATTCACTGCTCTTATCTATCTACTGATCATTCTCTATTCTCATAGATTGATCTTTGAACTTCACTCACCTCTCAATTTCTGTACCATTTCAGCATTTGATCCTCCATCACAAGTCCACGCCATTGGTCTTGTGAATAGACGAGATAAGAAAGAAAACGGCGTCTGAAGAGATCAAAGATGGATCAACGTTAGTTCATTCATTCAACTTTTTTGAACACTTCTCTGGGTTTTGACTGAAACTGTCTTCGACTTTAGTTTCTATCATATTTATTGTTATTGTTCGCCAATATTTTCTTTGTAAGCGGTCGAAGGAAGAAGGTTCGGGTCAGAAACCAAAGAAGGTATTCCGTTTAACACAGGTTTCCTGTAAGAGTGCAGGAAAATGTTGCCCAATTGCTACAAAAAATAATTTTTGTCCCCGATTTCCATGAAACTTGGTAGGCAGGTACTATTGGAGGTCAGGAAAAAAATTTTTTGGTCCCATGACGAAATTCCCTAATTATCGATTTTTTTCTTCAACAGGCCATAACTCAGTCAGTTTTCAAGCTACAGAAAATAGAAAGAAAGGATAGAAGTCAGGAGGGAGAGAGAAAGTGAGAAAGTGAGAAAGTGAGAAAGAAGAGAAAGAGAGAAAGAGAGAGAGGAAAGAGAGGTTCCGTCGTGAATTAGTGAGAGGGAGAGAGAGAGAGGGGAGAGGGAGATACAGGGAAAAGCGATGAAATGGAATGTCCATCACTCTTTCCTGCAGGGGAGAGAATGACAGGGAGGAGAGGGAATGGGTAAGGGAGGAGGAGGAGAGAGAAGAGGATGGGGAGGGAGTTTGGATTGTTGTCGAATGGTCATCGATCGAGACCCCTGTGGCACACTAGTGGTCACAACAAGCGTGGACAGAGGCCTGAGGGGGGAGAGGGGGAGAGGGGGAGGAAGGGAGAAGGAGGAGGGGAGAGGGGAGGAGAGAGTGATGGACTAGACTGACTCCTCCCACTGCAGGAATTAGACGACGGATCGTCATGCTGGGAACTGCACCACGTACTCAACGATCCCATTCATCTGTCCAGGTACTGTCCCCTCTCTATCGATTACAGTACTCTCTATGGTTGAATGGGACAGATGAATGAGTCCATCCCTTTCTCTCTAGTCAATTCAATGTTGTCTTGCTAGTTGTCTGAAGAGTCCAGAGAGTTGTTTCCCCACGGGACAAAGAAGAGGCCAATATTGAGAATAGAAGAAGATAGTTGAAAGTTGAAATGGAAAGTACGGCCAATCATTGTATATACAATGATGATCACGAGGCACCAAATAACGTAGGAATGGGGGGAGGGTCACGGGACTAGGCTAGGACTCTGTCTTTCACTCACGAGATAAGAGAGATAACATAATTCTCCTGTCTCCTTCCAATCAACACCCTTCTCCCTCCTTTCCATGCCTTTTTCTCCTCTGGTAGATCCTCAATCCCATCATCTTCCTTCTTCTTCATAGTAACAACTGTCATCTGTCTCTCCTTCATCTTATCCTTTCCTCCTCTCCCATCACCATTATGCCTTCCTTCTCTCACTCCTTGTGAATGGAATAGCGTGACACGGATCAAAAGAGGTCTGTTTACTCCCTTCATCTTCCCCTTTTCTCGCCCCCTTTTACAATAGATACCGTAATCCCTTTTTGAGTAGGTAATGAAGTCGAGAGGAAGTAGTAGAAAGACGAAGAAAGGATTCATTCTTTCCATTTCAGTTACCAGCAGACTTCTCTTCAACTCAATCTTCCGTTCCTCATTTTATCTATCGAACAGATGATTTTGTCTATGATCTTCATCGATTACCAACTTCATTCTCTCATGATAAATCAGTGAGTGGTCTCATTCTATCCCTTCCATTCCTTCTTCCTTCTTCACTCTAATCTTCCTTCTTTCCAATTCGATGAGAGATTCATAGGATTAGACGAAGAAAGATGGAAGAAGGGAGGAAATGCTTCATTCCATTCCCGTTCATTCTTTCTCTCTTTACTCAGCTTATTGTCTCATTGATCATCTCTTTCTCTCTTCCATTTCAGCTTCGTCAATTGATCTCTGATCGATGGGAATCCGCCAGGGAGAAGAATGCACTCAATTACAATCTCAATTGCATGTACAAGTATCTCGATGGACCCTACAATCTGACCATCCAGGTCTTGATCTTTGATCTCTCTCATAATCTCTCTTCTCTTCCAGTTGAACGTCGAAAGGGGCGAATTACGACGTAAGCCAATGAGATTCCGTAAGATTCGTGAGCCATTCAATTCTGTTCGATGGAATTTCACTCGTCTTCACGATAATGAAGTGAGTGAGAGAAGAGAGGGAACTAGTAGAGCACATCCATTACTCCGGGAAACGGATGGAATGATGACTACATGTCATTGCACTCCCCCTATCTCAATCATTCCACGCACTTAAAGATCAAAGATCATCTCTAGGTTCTTCTCTACTTTCGATGTGAGGATCGTCCTATCACAGAGGATCCTCTGGATCGGCATGTTCTTGCAGTGAATGCATCTCCTCTCGAGAGGAATCATTGTCTGCTCGTTCCAGCAGTCAATAAATGCCATCCACAGGTGAGATCACAGTAATAGTCTACTAGGAAACAACTAAAATCTGGCCGTAATTACACTTTGATGGAGGCTTCACAATTGATGTCTCCCATAGGATTCATCCAATCTTCCACTCGAAACCTTATTCGTCATCTTCTCTCACATCCTATCCGACTACTGATTTCATCTCTTTGATCATTCATCTTCATCTTCTTCCCCTTTCCTCCTTGTTTTTCTCATCTCATCATCATAATAGATTCCGTCCTCTCATCTATTCTCCATCTCTCTTCATCTATTCTCATTCTCACCTCTTGAGTCCTTGTCTCCTTTAGTATTCTCACTCTATTCCTCCTCTCTTCTCTTCTCTTTTCCTTACACGTTTCCTTTCTCAATTGGATGCTGCGGGAAAGTCACAAAACAACGGAAGAAAACGAGGAAAGAGAAGGGTTTATTGCCATTTGTCTCCATCTAAGATGAGAGAGGAGGAAAGAGAGGGAATGAGATCTGACTCAATCCACGAGGATCTTCAGTCTCATTCAATACTACAAGAACAGAGATCGAAAAGATTGAATATTCGCGTGATGAGAACAGAAATAGATGAGACTGTGAATGAGAGAATGACACGGGATGACGTAGGAATTACAATGATCTGGAAAACCAGAGAAGTGGCAATGAGGTTCATCACGTTCAAATTCGTTCGCTCAGAGATCAAAGATCAATTACTTCTCTTTTCAGGTTCTTACTCGTTTGGCTCTTCGAATGGGAACTGATTTCATGCTTCTCAATCACGATGAGAATGCTCATATTCTCTTTAATTCTCTTCTTGGCCATGCATCAGTTAATCATCTCCATCTTCATTCTCTTCCTTGGCCGTATGATTCCGAGATTGTATTCAGGGTGAGCATGGCTTCTTTTCAAGCTCAAAGTGCCTGAGACGGAAGTATGAAGAGGCAAAAATACGAATTTTTCTCTTCAGAGATGCGAGCCTCTTTCTGGAGTGGAGGGAGTATTCACAATCAAACCTCCTCAATGGATCTCACAAGCATTCGTATTCCAATTGACTGGCAAGGAACACTACGATAAATTCCTTGAGTGAGTTGGGAAGAAAGTGGACTCAATCAATCTTCCTTTCTTTCCAGTCAACTCTCCATTTGTGTTGATCTTCTTCTCTCTCATGAACAATCTCACAATGTCTTCTTTGCTCGTGCAGCTCCCATTCGAGTGGAAGGAGAGGAAAGGGAAGAAGATAGAGATGGAACGAGACCATTGAGAGTCACTGCTTACTTCTTCCCACGAATCAATATGATGGGTCAGTTATTCCTTCTTCATGCATCATCAATGATCTTTGATCTTTCAGGTCCCAAACCTCCAACGAACTTCAACCCCGCAGCCGCCGAATTAGCTGGATGTCTCACTGCATATAGTAAGATCATTCCCTTATGATACGGTAGATCAACGGGCCCTTTCAGCGTATAAATTCTTCGATTCGGTAACTGAACAATCGGCCCTTCGAGTGATCACTGAGGAAGCGCAGCTTCCAGAGCATATATTCGAATCAGTGAGTTATCCGTTATTGGAAACGATAGTCTTCTTCTACCGTAACCCAATTCCACTTGATCACCAACTGATGTTCTTCCTTTCAGTTGTGCAGTGATCTGAGTGAAGCTCTACTTGGTCGTAAAGTGTCGATTCCTCGTGTCACTCCATCCTTCGAAGGTCTAACTTCACCCGAAATGGATGAACTTCGTGATTCATTCTCATCATTCGATCCCCCTTCTCCTTCTAGACTTCCACGTAGAAGAAGTGTAAATACAATTCAAATACCCGAGATAATTTTAACTTAATTCACCCTATCAAATCCCTCCCTTCTTTCAACTACGAGCTTCCCTTCTCATATCCTTCCCCAATCCCTCTATTCAACTGGTAATCAACGCTTTAATTATATTCAGAGAGACGCTAACTCTTTCGTGTTCAATCGAACTTCACGTGATAAAAACATTTTACTGAATCATAAATCAGATTATTACACGGTACAGCACAGAATATCTCAAGATGTATGCGTGAAATCAAGATAGAGCAAGATGGGATACAAAGTACTACCGGGAAGAATACAAACAAAGGGACTATGATACACGAACAATGGCTACTCTAGTTCGTCATTATGGCAGAGTACAGTAATGCAATATAGATTGAATGGCAGAGTGAAAGATACGACTACATAGATACTATGGATACTCTTTAACTACTCTTACTCTACTATTCACTCTTGAGATGCTTCCTCATAAGGAGCAGCCAACTTAGTCTCTCCTGGCTCAATTCCCCAGATCTCACGAGCATACTCAGCAATAGTACGATCAGTCGAGAACTTGCCTGAATACAATCAATTATCGATTGAATATCTACCGCATCCTCTCCATCGACTACAGTACTCACCAGTGCTGGCAATGTTATGGAGGGCCATCTTGCACCACTTCTGTTGATCAGCGTACGTCTCCGCAACCTGAGACAATCAATCGATAATCACCTTCTACTACCTTACTCCTTACCTTATCCTGGCAGGCGACGTATCCATCGAAGTCAGCGCACACCATGAATCGATCGTGGTGCACAATGTTGTTGGCGAGATCTCTGAAACAGCAGGCTATCGTAATCAGATCACACCACGAGTCGAATCATTCCTCGATCATCTCTACCGTACCTCAGGGCATCGGGCTGCTCAGGAGTGAAGAATCCAGCCTCGATCTGTTCAACGATCTGCTTGAGAGCGGGACTCTTATTGATGAACTCTTCTGCCTTGTATCCTCTCTTTCCGAGTGCTTCCACCTATCAAGTATCTCATGAGTACCATCCCTTCCTTCCTTCTCCTCTTACCTCTTCAACATTCATTCCGAAGATGAAGATGTTTTCATTGCCCATTTCCTCTGCCATTTCAACATTCGCTCCATCAAGAGTTCCGATCGTCAGACCTCCGTTCAACTTAATTCCCATTGTCATCAATCTGAATCGATATATTCTCCTCTCACCATGAACTTCATATTTCCAGTTCCGGATGCTTCAGTTCCAGCAGTTGAAATCTGCTCGGATAGATCAGCAGCAGGAATGATCTTCTCTGCCATTGACACACGATAGTTCTCCAGATACACAACCTGCACAACACACTCATTCCTCGATCCCTTCCCATCGTGCATCTACCGTACCTTCAGTTTGTCTCCCACGATGGGATCATTGTTAACAACGTTTCCGACCGAAGTGATCAACTTGATGATCTGCTTTGCCATATGGTAACCGGGAGCAGCCTGCAATCAATACTCGTTCAATACCGTATCCCCCTTCTACCGTACCTTTCCACCATAGATCATGGTACGAGGAACCATCTTGATATTGGGATTGGCCTTGATTCTATTGTAGAGGGCGATCACATGAAGAATATTCAGAAGTTGTCTCTTGTACTCGTGAATTCGCTTCACCTGAAGGAGAGAAGGAGATTGAAGAGGGAGAGAGGGAAACAGAGGGGAGGGGTACTCACATGGATATCGAAGATGGAGGAAGGATTAATCTCCACTTTGTACTCATCAGCAAGATATTGAGCTACACGCATCTTGTTCTCCTTCAATCAACACAGTCAATCGATGCTCTTCTCTCTTCTTTTCTTTACCTGTTTCACTCTTCTAATCTGATCGAGTAATTGAGCATTGTTATCCAGTGCCTTCAACTGCTTCAATTCATCCAGATTTGTGATCCACGTATCACCGATTCTCTGCAATGATCAATCAATTGATATACCATCCTCCCTTCCATTCTACCGTACCTCACAGATGACGTCAGCGAGAGCGGGATTCGATAGGAGAAGCCATCTTCGAGGAGTGATACCGTTCGTCTTGTTCTGGAACTTGCCAGGGTAGAACTCGTGGAAGTCACGGAATCTGCAAAAAAAAATGAGTATTATTCCGTTTATGATCAACTTTGAGTCATGCATATCACATGATGGTGGCACAATTAGATACACATAAAAAATATGAATAAATGGTCAACTGACGTCTGTGTCATGAGTAGATCGGAATGGAGGGCGGCGACTCCATTGACTGCATGGGAAGCAACGATGCACAGATGAGCCATGTTGATACGCTTCTCACCGTGCTAAGAGAGATCAAAGATCAATTCCCTTTTCCTCTCGTCATCAACTCACTCCATCGGCCTCCTCGACGATGCTCATTCTTCGCATGCGATCGAAGTCTCCAGGGTACTTCTTGCCAACGGCCTGGAAAGGAACAATTTACTACAGAAGATGTAATTTCCCTCGATTATCAAATATCGTGACCAATGGGTCGGATTCCACTAAAAGTGGAATTCTGCTAACCTCCATAAACTGTTGATTGATCTGGTAGATAATCTCGAGATGGCGAGGGAGCATCTGCTCAAGCATCGACACTGGCCAACGCTCAAGAGCCTGCAAGGAGGAGAATAAAAGGTGGACAGTCAGTTATCGATCCATTCTCTCGGTATCCTACCGTACCTCAGGAAGGAGGGTGTGGTTAGTGTAGGCGTACGTCTTGACGCACACATCGTATGCCTCCTCCCACGTGAGGTCTGTAATAGAAGAAATTTGGTTGGTGTGTATTGGGAAAAGACAGAAAGGCGTTCACGCAATGGTGAATGAACTTACGCTCAACGTCGATGAGAAGTCTCATCATCTCGGGGATTCCGATGGAAGGATGAGTATCGTTCAGTTGAATGGCAACCTTGAGATGGAGAGATCAAAGATCATTCAGGGAAGAGGATCGAACCTTATCGGGGAAGGTGGAAAAATCGGCACGAACGGCCTCACGACTACCGTACTTGGACGACTTGAAGCGACTGGAAGGGAACGGGTTATAAAATCACTTGTCGATCCACCCTAACTACGGTATCCCCTCCAACTTACCGGATGATATCCTGAAGAGTGGCAGCGACGAGGAAGTACTGCTGCTTCAGACGAAGTTCCTTTCCGATGAACATCTGAGATTATCGATTGATACCGTACTCCCTCTCTCTCATTCACTCACATTATCATTGGGATAGAGTACTCGAGTGATATTCTCACTCAGATTTCTATCCATCACAGCCTGCACGTAATCACCATCATTGAAGAACTTGAGATGGAAGTGATTCTCTGCCTTCGCCGACCTGATAACAACATCATTTCTTATTTTACTTAGAAGTGCACTATGCACAGTGGAGCATAAACTATCCGTGCCAAAATTGATGCACCCAATCATCTAATGATTCTTGTGGTATTGTAACTGAGTTCATCACATTTGTAACGGGTGGTCGTAGACACACTAGTCTGTGCCCCGAGTGCCATTAGTGTGTCTGTCCATTCTCCTCACCACAATCTCAGAGTGTTCACTACATTATTGTGATATCCGGGGACGGGAGTATCGTATGGCATGGCGAAGACAACTTGAGTGTCCACCCACTGCGACTGCAAAGGACCAATCCATTGACTACCATACTCCCTCCATCTACCGTACCTTTCCATGTTCATCCTTGACGACCTTTCCGAAGAAGTTGACAGGAAGCATATACTCGGGACGGGCCTTCTCCCATGGATTACCGAAACGAAGCCAGTCATCCGGCTCCTCCATCTACAATCGATAACTTCAATTTACTACTCTGAATGGAAGTAATCCTACCTGCCATCCATCTCTGATGAGTTGCTTGAAGATACCATACTCATATCTCAGTCCGTATCCATAGGCAGGCAGACCGAGAGTGGCCATCGAATCGAGGAAGCATGCTAGAAGAGAGAAGGGAGATCATCACCATCCCTTTCTTCATCCACTTACCAGCCAATCTTCCCAATCCTCCATTACCCAATCCTGCATCCTCCTCAATCTCCTGTAGTTCCTCGATATCCAGACCGAGCTGTAATCAATGGGATCAGTCTCCTCCCCTCCCTCTCCTTCTTCTCACCTGATAGAGTGCCTCATCGACAGTCGCTTGAATGCCAATGTTCATCATCGTATTCGATAGAGTTCGACCCATGTAGAACTCCAGCGAGAGGTAGTACACTCTCTCAAATAAATCAATTATCGATCGATTTTTTATTTATCAACAAGTTCCCAAACTCCCCCTCGATTCTTTTCCAATCCCATTCCATCAGTGTATCCTTTTCATCGTTCACTTTCACTATCCCGTTCCTTTCTCTTCAAGCGAACAGCTTCCATTCACGTGCATCATCAAGACAACCATGACCATCCCTTCCCAATCAACCAATATTCTTCATCTACCGTACCTTGGGATCCTTCTCATAGTAATACTGTTGGGTACGAATCCATCTGGATACGAGATGGTCTCTCACGGTATTCGCGAGGGCGAAGTAGTAATCACGAGGAGTCGCCACATTGCGGTCCTGAAGGGAATATAGGAGTACGGTAGACTGAGGGGAATCGATCGATACCTTGATGATCGAGAAGTGGAGATGACGATTGAATGCCTTCTTAATGTTAGAGACATTCTCCACCTGCAATATCGTAATTCAGTCAGTAATCGATAAGTGACTACCGCACCTGAGCGATGCCTCTGACCGAGATCTGCTTTCTTCTTTCGTGATCGGTCAACATAGTCTCCGATCTATAATCAATCAATCGATAATTAATGAATACGGTAGATAAAGATGCTCGCCTGTAGTCATTATCAACACGATAAACAGTGGGTTTCCTATGTTCCATCTCCGATTCGGAATGAGCGCCAAGAGAAGGAATTGTATGGGGGAAAAGGTCGGTCATTTTGGAGATACTAATGGGAATAGGAGATTGAAGGACGTGGAGGAGGAGTTAGATAGAAAGGAGATTGGGGAGAGGGTACGAAGATGATGTGAAGAAGAGAGACAGAGAAGGGACGACAATATCAACACGATAACAGAGAGTTCTGGCTACCTATCAATGTAGACGAGAAGAGGATAGAGAGAAAGAAGGGAAGGGAAGAGGGGGATAGGAGAGGAAAGAGTGGAAAGAGACAACTGGAGTTGCAGTCAACACCTTGTTTGTAGATGGGAAGTGACCGAGTGAGAGAGAGTGGAAGAGGAGAGAGGGAGAGGAGGGAAGGAGGGGGGATGGGGTGAGATAAGCGATGGGTTCGATCTGTTTCTCATTGTTTTCACGTGTGAATTGAAAGGAGTACAGAGTAGGAAGTGACGACCGAATTACACAACGAATGCCGAACGAATTTAAGAGTGAAGTGAAGGGGATAGAGAAGGGAGATGGGACGAAGAGTGTATTGACAATAAACTGAGAAGTTGAGAATGAAAAAGAAGAGCCGATCGATGAAAGATGGGAAGCAATGAGAGGAGGATATGGTAGGTTATACATCAATTTCAGATGATGAAATATCATAGATGTACAAGATGAGACTTCTAGACGAGAGGAAAGGGTTGACCCTATTGATTGACTTGAGATGAGAGAAATGAGAGAGGGAAGGTTCATCCATGGCAGTTGGTCAGTCATCCCTTTACTCCACTGAGATTTCGCATCAGGTATCGCGGACAACAGATCAACTCACACAATACGAATATTTAAGAAGTTCTAGAGCTAAAGTTCATAGAGTTCACAAATATCTTTGAATCGGAATAAACTTAACATCACACTTCACGTTTTCATCATAGACTAGCCTCCCTCCCTCGGGGTCTCTCTCTTCTATCCAATCACTCCTTATCAGAGAGGGTCACTGATGAGTAGAGGGATAGATAACACCTAACGCGGACATCATATTGGGGAGAAATTATTCAAACATTCAACTAATGGTCCGAGTCCAATTCATAGAAGTGATCTCAGTGATATCCATTCAACGTGCCAATCTTTCTCAACTCTCTACGTGCACTTTCTCTCCCCTCTCAGACGCTTCCTCGTCTCTCGCAATCAATTTTAAGTAGAGATGAAGGATGAAGAAGAGGAGGGAAGAGTGAGAAGAAGAGGAAGAGCATTTTAAAGATCGAACTACCAACTTTCATCGCTCTTTGAAGTTCAACTGATTACACTCGTAAATGATCTCGTATAAACGTGAGAAACAAGCGTAGACAGAGAAAGCCAACCAGTTACTGCGAAATTCGAGTCGATTCGAGGCGAAAATAAAAGCACAAGAGTGTTTTAGAACCAAGTCAACAGGGGAGAAGGGAGAAAGGACGGAAAAGAGATGGGACAGACAAGCATCATCCTCGTTTACTCCACTAGATACTCAAATAGACTAAATGAGAAGAACGGAGTTTACAGTTGAGGTCAACGGAAATAGAGAAACACAACACAAGAGAGGAAGAGGAGAGGGAATGAGATTCTAGAAAGTGGATTGACAAGAAATAGGAAGAAGAAGGAAGAAATAGAGAAAAGAGAGGCCCGAGGGGAGAAAAGGAGTGAAGGGAATAGAGAGGACGTGAGAATGTTGAGAGAGAACGAAGGACTGCCATTCCTCCCCTTCCCTTCCTTTAGACTGCCAATCGATTTGAGAAACATTGACGAAAACAAGTGAGACTAATGATCTACCTCTAGAGATATCAGAGAATGAACAGAGTAGAGATGAGAGATGGAAAAGATCACAAGTACAAAAATTGAAACTGCGAAAGTGCTGCTTCAACGTCGTTATTTCGCGACATGAAGGATTACTGTAACTTGTGTGCTAATCAATAAGTGATTTTATAAAATATTATATTTTTGAAATTTTCACCTTTATTTCAAGTCACCGTAGATAACACATTACTCAAAAAAAAGGAATTTACTATGCCAAATCGCGAACACTTCTCTAAATCTCTACAGTATTGTGGTAGATAGTTGCCATCTACAGGATCTAGATACAATGATTCGATTGTGATTTGTCATAGTCATTATTCAATATCGGGAGAACCAGTATTTATCCCGATTGTGAGATCGAGCATGAAAAAAATAACAAATTGAGGTTCATTACCCTGTCTCTATGTACAAGTACGGTACTAATGGATCCGAGATCTACACGAGAACGTGTGTATTAAGAGATTCACATGGTAAGTTATGTTTGGGAATGGTTTAATCTTTTGTTACTATTCTATGTACAAATTCTAAAGCATTCTATTGACTCTTATATCATCATCCATTCTCATATCATCCTCTTCATATTCCATCTCTGGATATTCAACTCCTTTCCAATTCTTCCACTTGCATAGATATTCCAATCTCTTATCCTTATCCGAAACGAAGGAGCAGTACAATTCGAATGGAACAGAAAGAGGATCGATGACAGCAAGCAATTCCAACTGAAGAGAGAAATGGTTAGGGGGTGAGACAATAAAAAAGTGTTACCAATTCATGAGGGACCATCTTCTTGAGTGCAAAGGAACACTCGATATCTGGACCAGTTGCTATCTCTTTGAGGATTAGAGAAACAGCTGAGACGGAATTCCTGAGAAGAGGGAAGATGGTAGGATTGATAGAGGATGAATCTCACCGTAGATAACCCTTCTGACAAGCTCTGAGCATTCTGTTGAACAGTGTCGTAATTGTGTCAAACATTTCGTCTTTGTGCGCTCTGGTCATTCCTGCAATCAATTAGGTGATGTATACAAATAAGAAATACACAATATGAAATTGAATGTATACTCACCCAATTCATCCTCCAAATCATCTACCACATCATCTTGAAATCGCAATTTTTTCTTTGGAACATCCTGAAATTGACTTTGTTACCGTACTATCTTCAACCATTCTCTAACCTCTTCTCCCAATTCTTCAGCTAATGTTGTCAATCGTGCTTCTCCATGCGAAATAGCCCACATGCCCATCATCATCATCTGAAAGGACATCGTTTAAAATTATGACAGGATTAATGAAGATCGGCGAAATGCTGGAAATGTGACTGACCTGTGCAGTGAATCTGGATAGGAATACGAATAGACAAGGAGCCATTTCTGGTCTTGGAGGACCATCATTCTCATCCGAATCATTCAGAATCGTATCTCCTAATTTCTGACATATTTGAGTGCATGTCTGTAGAGGGGCAATCATTGCAGCTCCCATCAATAATTCGCCCATTTCAGTCATTTCATCCATCACAATCAATTTTGTGATCTCACGTACCCATAACTGAAATAGAATAAATGAAGGCACATCCATCTCTGATATAACGCACATGAACCCAATCGTATAATGCAGCATGATTTCCAGATTCGATGAGATCGATCACCCAAGGGGGAAGACAATTTCCTCTCGATGCAACTGTGATTCCCTTCTTTACCATCTCTGCCTTCGCTACCTAAAATAATTATTCTTTTTATAAACACATTACTTTACATTCGATTAAATATTCACTAGAAATTTGTATCTTCCACTAACCTCATGTCGATATCTTAATGGTTTGATCATGAATGCAGCAACCATAGGGGAAGAGTTGACACAATCCATCGTCCTCGCTCCTTTCATCATTTCTCTCACGAGAGTCGATGATGAATGAAGCATGAATCGCCATCTGAATCCACTCTTCATCGATAACGATGAAGGAAGAATAATCTCTTACGTATTATCAGTTCCATGCATCTCCCTCATGACTCTGTCCATATTCCTCACGAGTGCTACTCGAGTATCGGAATGATCGAGACAGTACAACCACATGAGAAGAGAATAGACAATTGATGGAGAAGTAGAGAGGGTTGATAGAGCCGTCTGAGATGGAAGAGAACATTGCATTCATCCCAATATAAGGCACGAACCGAAATATCGAATGTATTCTTGCCAGCTTCTTCTAATAGAAGTTGAGCAAGATAGGGAAGAATATCGAAGAGATCAGAATAATTCGAACTGTAATTATTTCTTTGAATGACGATCACGGAATATCAACTTACTCATTTTCCGTGAGTGGACATTGACTATTCAATAGCCGAATGAATCCTTTTGCCTTTTCCGTTCTTTCTTCTTTCTTTTCATCTAATGTATTTTCCATATCTCTTTTATCATTGGGAGTCGTATCACGACGACCAAATCGTGAGACCCATCTGAGAATAGAGATTTGGGTATAGCAAGTGAGTCCAAGAATACCTGTAGAATACTCCATTTCTATTCTCCAGATTCGGTCCTCCTCCACACACAATTCGACGAAGAGTCTGCAAGGAAATCACCTTTGTATGATTCTCTCTTCTAACTAACCATTCGATTGACAGTGTAATACGTGTGGAGTAGTAGACAAAAAGTGGCATCGAATCTCTTCCATCTCAATTCTCCATCCACTTCATCATTAGGAACTTCCATGAGACGATTGAGACTGAACGGAGTGGTTAGTCAGTGACAGTGAGCGAATGAAACACTTACTCTGCTAATTCCATCGTCTTCATGTGTATTTCTCCCTCGATCGATAAATGGGCGAGTACACAATTGAATGCAGTACACGAAGGATCGAAGAGAGAAGGAAGGATTGAGATTATATCGTCCTGAAAATATGTTATGATGCAGCAATCTAAAAAATTGCGTGAAATTATATTTAGAACGAGCATACGTTTTTGATTCCATCAATAGCCCTCAAAGCGATCGGAGAGCGAGTGATTAGCTCACAATCGGGCCTGAAGAGCCCCTTTTTAGGATGATGGACGAGGATGAATGAATACTCACACCACAGTATGGAATCTGTCCACGGCGACCCTTCCACCTGCATAGCCATGCTGGAAAGGAGATATTGATCTAACAGAATGGCAGTAACCGTTTCGTTCAATTTCTAAATTGAAGAATGACAAACCCTTTCAAGTCCGTCTTGGAAGAGATCCCACACGTGGACGGGCAGTTTACTCAGTGCCTGAATACAGCGGATATTTTTGGAAACAATGAATGATGATATCTGGATGATAATGAAAGCTAACGGATTGCATGTCTCTCGCCGTATGCTGCAGTAGTTCTCTTATAGTGTAAATATCCATTTTGATCATAGCAGGAAGTCGATCGAGGAAGAAAACTTCAACGAAAGAACGGATTGATGGAAGAGGAGGCGATCGGGTTTCCAACTGGAAGATCCTCATTGAAGTAGATCGAGAAGAAGTTATTGATCAACTTAGACCCGTATCTCAGGTTTAGAACCGAACAATTATCTCACCATTAACTGTATAGCTGATCTTAGTGCACTCTTCCACATCCATAATTTCCCCACTCCGACCATCTCAGCTGCATGGAGAATATCTTGAGCCATCTGATTTGTTTCTCTTGAAGAATAAATTAGGAATGAAATAATTTACTTCTCTGTTGCTAACATTCATTCTTGCACTGACAAAGACGGAAATTGTTGTATCGACGATCGAATGATTCCACTGAATAATCTCATCAACTATTAAAGGAGGAGTAACCGGAATATGATTATTGCTGTCGATTTAAAACATTTGTTCTCCTTTTATGATCAAGAGATAGAAAATAATGAAGAATACTTGAATGGATACCTCGTGTGAAAGAGAAGTATCACTCTTCGCAAAAAATATTTCACGATTCTTCTTATCGAATTGCTTTATTGCCACTAAGATTTCAGTTGGAAGCAATCGTTCAATTTTTTCATTTAGTTTCACTTGTTTGAAATCTGAAAATTGTTGATATCTAGCAGTAAAAATACGAGGCTTCAAAAACAAAGAATACAAATCATACCGGAGAACTTCAATAAATTAATGAAGAAGACATCCCGAGAGAAATATTCCAAGAAGATTGTTTCGTATTCTGTTAGAATCCTTCTGTCTTTATTCTCGTAATCATCTTGAAGCTCAGTCTGCAATCAATGAGTATCAGTTAGTTTATTTCTAAAGACAGACATCGAACCTTGATACATTCGACGAGAAAGTAGTATACTTTATGTACAATCTGTAGCATTCCATTATATTCGTCATGAGCCCAATGATCACAATTGAAAGAGTATCGAGCCTAAGTATGTATTATTTTCATCGAATTGGTGATTATTTTGCTAACCTTTCGCAGAAGTCGACAGATAATCGTCCGTTGAATTTGCTGAAAGGTTTGAAATTGTGATAAGTGAGAATATATGATGCTTGGCCTATTGAAAATGTTACCTCAATTAGAATATCCCAGTCGGTCGGCTTATCTTTTGGATTTCGATTGAAATTGTAAGTGCAGAGAATATTCAGATAATCAGGGAATGAAATCGTCTGAAAATTAATAATTTTGAATGAATTAACACGGAAGCATACCATACTGGGGACTAAATATTCAAAAGCAAGAAGAAAGTTGTTAAAATCGATGATTCCATCTTGATGATGAATGGACTTTATTATTCCAGCTCGGAAAAGATTTTCTGCAAGATAAATTTATTTATTTTTCATTTTTTTTTACAGAAATCATTTTTACTAATTATAATTTTTTACCTGCAATTTTGACTCTTTCATTCATGTCCTCTGTTCTCTGAACCATCGTTGCAACTTCCTACAGTAGATCATTTATAGCCAATGAATTGATTGAGTTAAACTAACCACACTGATAAAGAATGGATCTCCGACAGCCGTGGCAACGAAATCAACAACCTCACGACTGATTATATCCCCTGGAAAATATTCAGATAAAAATGAAGAAAGTGAGAATAAACGAAGAGGCCATTTCATGTCACTCCTTGGTTGAAGAATCACTCAAAATATTGTATTCGTTATTCAACCTCTTCATTTGCAATCTCAAGTCAAGTCTTCGATATAAAAAGAATAATGTACCATTCTTTCCTTTCTTTCCTTTCAGTTCTAACTTTGGTTCATCGTCATCATCAAGATATTCATCCATCTCCATCTGAATAATTACAAGTTATCTTCAAATCGGGAAACGATAAAACTCTCAAGCACATAAAATTAACACAGTTCATTCAAATGAACGACACAAAGTGGTCCGTCAAAAAGACAAATGCCGTCCGGAAATCACAGAATATTACAGTAGACGGCTCCTAAATTATTATCGAAAAGTGGGTTTTTACCTATAATTCGTGAAGCATACTGTAGACGGTCCTACATGCCTAATTTTCGAGAATATTTGATTTAATTACCCAAATCTATAAATTCAGACAATTTATTTGTTGGAGTCCATTTTCATGAATTGAGTGCATCATCGTTCTCAGACAGACAACATTCAAACATGAACTGAAATGGAAGTGAAGACTATGTCGAATATATACATAATATGTCGATGTAGATACCTCTCAAACATTTAAATGAAAGTATGGAGAGACAGAAGAGGAGACAGAGATGGTTCCATCGAGTCATAACTATAAAGGGCACGAATCTTCACATTCAAACTCCTCCCTTTCATTCCTACCGTTCATCTTCTTTTTAAGGGGGAAAGGCCCCATCTCGTAATATTCAAATGTCCCCTCTTTCTCTCTTCCAACTATCATCATTATTCTCCATTGATCGATCCTCAAAATGGCTTCGTCCTCTTTTCTTTCCTCTCTCTCTTTCTATTTCGTTTCTGTCCATGTATCCACTGTTTAGCCATTGTCCTTTTCCAATTTCTTCCTTCCAACAGAATGAAATACTCACGAATCTACTTTTTTTGTCAACTTGCAAAATGTATGCATATCACTGAAGATTCCATTTCAAAGTTTTCGTTCGTTATCGTGTTTTTAATTGATATTTTACCGTTTTACTTTGTGATCTGATCCTGATCTTCTCAATCAGTTGATTCATCCACTTGACAGTTCTTCTTATCGTGAGACTCGTTCATTCTCATTCCGTTCTCCCTCATTGACTCCTTCCAAAGGGAAGAACAGAATGACTCACTCTTCTTCACTCTTATCATTTCCTTCCCATTCTACCATTTATTTCATCCATTCCCACCCATATTCATCGTCTATCATATGAGAGCACATCAGAGCCTGCATCTACGAGATATTATTTCACTGGTGATATCACTAGGAAGCTTATCATCATTCAGTCCTTCTTTCCCATATCCGGATTCTCTTCCTTCTCTCTCACTCTCTTCATTTCCCATACTCTCTCATCTTCTCTAACCATCAAGAGACTATTCCATCATGAGAGATCTACTGACCCTCTTCTTCGTTTGTTCACCTGATCATCGTCTGACCTCTCCTTCTTCTCTTCTCTTCTTTGATCTCTTCACTCGGAATCGGATCTCACTCACTTCTCTTCAATGAGTACTTCCACTTCATCCAGTTATTTCCCCTTTACATACCGATTCCCTCCCCTTCTACTGCTTCTTCCCCTCTTCTTCACTTACTCTTCACTCTCTTCATTCTTCATCTCTTCTCACTCGTAGACTGATACTAACGAAGTGTTCGATAAGAGAGAAGTTGATAGGAGAGAGGTCACGACATAAATGACCATCCATAGGGAAGAGAACTTCATTGAATGAGGGGTATACATGGATACGTAATGGAGGAAGTGACACTCGACTGGATGGTGTAATCCATCCGATTGAGAGAGAGGAGAGGGGGACTGATTAAGGATGAGGAAGGGTTAAGAACTTCCCCCTTCCCATGGGAGAACTTACGTAAGGAGTGTGAAGAAGAAGGTGAGAAGTTAGAAGAGAGAGGAGGGGGGAGGGACTGAGGGGGTGGGATATTGATAACTCAAACAAATGAGACAATGGATGTGATAGGAATACTCAAGTTGGCCCTTAGAGGTCATCCAATTCCTTCTATTGGGCAACCACTTTCCTCCATTATCCCTCTGGTTCCACCCTTCATTCATACCATTATTCCCCATTTACACTTCCTATTCCCTCTGGATACTGCAGGTGAAGCTCGAGTCTGAGATTATATCGCTTCCTCATTCCATGCACGGTAAGATAATGTGGGTTCTGCTATTGAAGTTGCATCCATGAAGGTATTTTCAACATGAAGAAACGAACACATTTTGAAAGATCGATGATCACTACGAATAGTTGAATGAAGAATTGCTGACAGCTGAAGACTGAAGAGTACGGTACATCTCCAGAACAATACAGTAATATGTTATGCCTAATATCAATGTACCCGAAAAGGTAATGAAATGAGGGAATATGAGATGAAAGGAGGGGACCTATTGATAAGTGCCTGACCCCTGAGGCCCTCTCCCTTCCCCTCCCTTCCCTCCTCCTACCTCCCCTCTCTCTCTCTCCTCCCCCTTCCCCTCCCATCACTCCGCCCACCTTCTCTCCTCCTCTCTTCTCTATCCTGTTTGCATAGACGATTCTCTCTCACAGTACGGTGATCTCTCTCTCTCTCTTCTTCTTCCTCTAAGATACCCCTATTTCTTCTGCTAAGTCTGCGAAAAGCACAACCTATCGATTGAATCGTTATTCCATCCTTAGTCCCCAAAAATACCGTAATTTGACTTTGTTTTTAATTTGCAAGAAAGTACCGTAGACTCCATACCGTAGTGTAATCTGGAAATCTTTGATCATCTTTTTTTTATCAATAAATTGAAATCGCATTCATTATTGATTCTCACGATGTCTGCAAGTTGAACTTTAGTGTCATTCTCTATGGTCATTTCCGTTGTATTTGTATATGGTCAACATTTGCACAGTCTTGTTTGCTGTTCCAATGATGATGATGAATGATGAGCACACGCGTGAGAAAGGGATACCCTCTTCATTCTACCGCACTCATCAATGATCTTCCTCCTCTACAGATGGCATCTCTTCCTTCCACTTCACTTCCTTCTGAGATTCCTTCCACACCTCGTAATGGATCCCTTCCTTCTCTCTTCCAGACTCCACAATCACAGGTATCATTACTATTCCATTCTCCCATTGAATAACTGTTTCACAGGGATCGAATTCACTTTCAACATCAAGTAGTTCAGCCTTCAATCAGGTTCCTTCTCTCTTCCAATCCACAATATCGACTGAGGTAGGATTCGTCATCCTTCATTCCACACGGAAAACACCTCTTCAATTTCGTAATAGTCTATTCTCAGGGAATGAGTTCGACTCCACAAGACTACGCTTCTAATCTCTCTGCTTATGGATACTACAACTACCCAAGTGCCTCATTGTCAACTCTTCAGTATTATAACCCGACGTCCTATCAGGTGATCACTTCAACCCATATCAGTCAATGAGTTGATAATCCTTGCAGAGTCAGATGCCCTCCAATACTTATCAATATTCACTTCCAACCACTTCATCTTCACCTCTTCTTCCATCTACAGTTCCATCAGATACAACTCAATCCCTTCCTTCATCCATTCTTCCCACTCCTCCAACCTCAGTCAATTCACCCGATGATCCGGTGATTCCCGAATCAGAAATCGTGAGTGACCAATCCCTCTTCTTCTCCCTTCAATAGATAATATTCAGATGAAGATCGAGACTGGGACATACGGTGCAGCGAAGCCCTCTTATTCATACATTTCACTCATCACAATGGCCATTCAAAGGAGTGAAACTCAGAAGATGACTCTCAATGAAATCTATCAATGGATTATCGATCGATTCCCTCACTACAGGAAGAATACCAAGAGGTAGACCAACCCATTTACCATTCAGTCTATCATTTTTTCTCTTCTCAGTTGGCAGAATTCGATTCGTCATTCGTTGTCGTACAACGATTGTTTCATTCGAGTGAATCGAACTGCGGATAAACCAGGAAAGGGCGCGTATTGGACACTCCATCCCGATAGTGGAAATATGTTCCCAAATGGATGTTATCAGAGAAGACCGAAGAGATTCAAATTGAAGGAAAGAGTCAGAGATCCTTCGAGAGCGAAGAAGGTATGGCGATTGTTGGATTCAACATTGTCATTCAATAGAGAATCTTTCAGAAGCAGCAGTCAGCATTGAATGGTCTCGTACAAGAAGTAAAGGAGGAATTGATGGATCCTTCTCCTCCTCCTCCTCTTCAATCAGTGGGAGATCTACTTACTAATGCTGGTCTATCTTCACTTACCATGCAGAAACCAACGAAGAAGAAGACTCCAAAGGTGAGATCGATTGAAGAGTTCTTTCGAAGTCATCGATTCTCTTTTAGTCATCTCCAACAAAGACACTAATCAACCACTCGCTTCTGAATCAGTCCATGTCTTCCCTTCAATTGCCCTCTTCATCATCAATGGCTGGTCTTCCAACAAGTGTGATCACTGAAGTCTCCTCTCTATCCTCTCCACCAACGGTCAGTCTCTCTCCCTTCTACAGTATCCGACTGTCACTGAATGACAATATGTGGTAAGAGAATAGGGAAGGCACGATTGTCCAATGAATCCATTAGAGGGGATAGATTATTACCAACCGGAAGGAAGTATCACCTAGTGAGAGAACTAACAATGATTCTGTCTAATGGACGAAGTAAGATGGAGAATCAATCCACTTCAGAGTCAGTATTCAATGCCCTATGGAGACTTCTCGCCATTCAATCCAATTCAACCTCTTCCGTCGTTCGCTCCACTTACTGAATCGACCATTCGAGTAAGTGGAAACTAGTTCTTTCACTTTTCCGAAGAATCAAAGATCCATAAAATGAATATCTTCTTCAGTTTGATCCATCAGCGTACTACGATTACTCAGCCTACAACAACATGAATCTCTATGGGTGAGCGTTTATTCAGGATTTGCAAACGTTCGAACTTCGATCCAGCGAAGAAATGTTGGAATAATTGATTTTTTTCCAGATCCACGAACGCTCAAGATTTTACTACTCCCAAGGATCTCCCCCAATTCTCCGGAACATTGTGAAGAAATCACTTTTGTTTTCATTGTTGAGGCTATCCATCAAATCTAGTAACTCTTACAATTAGGGTTGGCATTTTTTATTCCAAAAAGCCGGCTCAAAATAATATTTCAAACTTTCAAATAAGTTGCACGATTCTCTTTTGATATTCGAAATGGAATCACATCTGACTCCCTGAACAAAGAGGACTTTCCAAATTTCTTTTCGAAGCAAAGAGTTTTGAAGCCCAACCCTAAGTAATATCAGTGCGTTCGCCTAAGAATCACACCCCCTCCGGTACAGTAAAAAATGACCCATTGAGATAAACATTTATTTTGATACTCCTAGGTGCCCTACATCGATTTCTGTTATTGTCGTAACCCTATCATCCTCATTTGCATAATTACATGCATCCAAAGTTTGACTATTTTTACACCTTTTGTTATATAATTCCGCGGAAACGCGTCCGATTGGGCTGAAAATTTGGCTGTAGGCCAATATTGAGGTGCTGAATCCAACTATTTTATCAGTTTTTGCAAATTCGAAATTTGAATTTTATCACTAAATTTCAAACCCTGATTTCTCAGAGATATGGCCGAACACCTCTCTAATTTTTTGATATGTTATGTGAATTGACGTCACTTATCTGGAAAAAAAATTTCAGCCAATTTCGAGGTGATCCTGAGGAGTTACAGCCGAAATACCAACATTTTCTTTTAGAGAGAAACGCCTTCATTCCGACCCATTCGCCCACCCGTGCGGCGTGAAATGAGAATGGCGCGAATGAAATTCACGTGATTGGGAGAGGGATCTTTGCCGTGAGAATCGAGAGCGCATTTTATTTTTCCAGTTTTCAGTGATAATCCGTACTCAAATGTTTAAAGCTCCCCTTTTACATTGACTCATCCTGTCTTTGCATCCCATCAGCTGCCTATAAAAGGAGCTCCCTACAACGTTGAACACACTTCGATCGCTACGCTCTCCTTCTGTCTCTCCGCTCTTTTTTCCATCTCTCACTCTGGATGGTGAGTTCGGGACGTATCCCCTTCATACCGTATCTCAGGCCGACTCTCCGCCTCCTACGTGCTGGTTTGGAACCAATAAACCTCAATCGATGGAATATGTTCCTCGAGAAGGTTCATTTGATCTCACTGTAACAAAGTGTTGTGCCAAGTGAGTACAATCATATTGTTTAATACTAATTTCTTTTTATAGGGTCAATACTCTCAAAGACGTCATGACAGAATTCAAAGGGCGACACAATCTGTACGATTTTGAGTCACCTCTCGATTTAATTCTATTCCGTGCGAATGGAGAGCTATCGTTTGACAAGGTATTTCATTAATTAAAATCACGAATCATCAGTGGAATTTCAGGATGAGGCCGCCTCCAGAGAAATTTGCAAGAATCACTTGGATTCGCTCTTTTACAACTGGGGAAAATCTAATCACTTGCACAAGAACCGAAAAAGACACTGTTCTCTACCTAATCAGCACCATTCCGGTACCCGCCCGACCGGCAATTATTTGATCAATAAGGTTTTGAAACTAATCAAATAGCTCTTTATTGTGAATTCTCATAGAGTCAAGCTGTTCTGTGGATGGAAAAGTACGGTGAACTTCTTCACCCCGGAATAGGTATCGTAGCTTTATCGTTTCTGGAGTATTTTTGACAAATCAAACTTGTTGCAGTTATATGCCTCGCTCATAAAAAACAACTATATTCTGAGAAGTCAAATCAATCGATATCTATGAACGCCGATCACTTTCCTCTCAATAATGATGAATATAATCATGCCCACTTTGACGGTTCAGATCTCACCGGAATTCCCATTTCTTCACAGGAACAAGAGGATCCGATCACTGACAATACCGGCTTGGTATGTATTAGATAATCAATAGGAAATAATTGGCATTCTTTTATTTAGATCCTGGGTTTTCTTGCTTCGATCTGCAGTTTGCTTGGAATCTCTCGACTCTTATCGAACTTCAAGTGGTGTGAACTCGAGCAGGATTCCAAACAAAAGAAAGCAAGTGTGTTCATTGAGATTGTTTATATCGACTCGTTTAGAAACGGGCTTTTCGACTGTTGGTCACTGAATTAGCCAAGGCAATTGCCGGAAATAACTATCTTGAGCTTATGGAACTGACAGTCAAGGTAATCTCGATTAAAACAAATGTATTCTATCCGAGTCTCATATCAGGATTGTAAATGCCCGAAAGACACTGGAGACGCCTTCCTGGATTCAATTTCCTCCAAGTATGCTGCATCTACTAGTAGGAAAGACAAGATGGAATGGCTTTCGATAGTGCTCAGTGTTCCCGGTATAAGTCATAGAAAGGTATTTGAAAGACAATTTATTTGTGTTAATATTTTCATACTAGATATCCCAAGTATTCTCGGTAACGAAACATCAGATAAGAACGGCAATAGCATTCGCAAAAGGATTATATTCAATTGTCAAATACAAAAGGGTTAAATATCGTCGTGATCGAGTTTATGAATTTATTCGTTTTCTTGCCCGGTTAATTCAGTTTCTGAAAAAAGGTGTTATTTTTTACATTGCAGATCGTCTTTCATCGCTAGCCTTCCGTACGGAGATTCAGAACACGAATTGACGACAATGAATTCGACTTAGAAGATGTGAGTATGATGGTGTAATAAAATTGCAAAAATCGTGTAGAATCCATATCACTGCTCGGTAAAGAATTGTGTTAAAACATTCACGTCTATCGAAGAGTTGGAAATTCATGAATATCAGGTTTTTATTACATTTTGTTTTAAATATTTAATCATCTTCCCAGCAATCACATAGTTTCGAGTGTACGAAAGACACGATGCTCGACACTGCAGTCAAGGAATTTTCTGCAGCGATTGAGACGGAAGAATGTGCAAGGGAGGCGGTGGAACAGAATGAGATGATAATCCGGCGAGGCGATGTTAATACTCGTAAGTGATTTAACCTAGAATTTTTTTTTATGTGATTCTTTTAGATGGTAAAGGCTGGGCACTGAAGGAAGGACGGGCTCCGCGAATGAATTCGGAAGTTCAAGCCGTTGCTCAGAAGTACTTCTTCGAGAAAAGAGCAGAAGGGAAGCGTGCTTCTCCTGCTGAATGCGCCGAACTCATTCGAACAATGATGAACGAAAAGACCGACTACTTCCGTTTTCCACTATCTATTTGTCCCTCGGAGAAGTCGCTCACATCTACATTTGGCACATGGGAGGAAAAGAGACTTCGACGTCAGTACACAATTGTATTTGTTTTATTGCTGTAATATATTTATATTCAGCTATCGCGATTGCTTCTAAAGGACGCGGTCGACCGAAGAAGTCTGTATCGCCCAAATCTTCAAACAGAAAGCCACAGAAGCGTAGTATCGGTGAAGTTGATGATGATGCAGTGGAAGAGACGGAGATGACTTGTGAAGATACAGATTCCGGATACGTAATTGCAAATGGAAATGCTCCTAATGATGAGAGCGATGATGAGGAAAACACTATCCTAATGAACAGACTTCAAGATGAAGAAATCATGATGAGCATGGTAGAAGAGAACTTTGAAGAGATCTTCCATAATTAGTTATAAAGAAATTTTCGTTGAAACATATTTTATTCACTTCATCTATTTCGTTGATAAATTTCATTTCACGCCGCACGGGTGGGCGAATGGGTCGGAATGAAGGCGTTTCTCTCTAAAAGAAAATGTTGGTATTTCGGCTGTAACTCCTCAGGATCACCTCGAAATTGGCTGAAATTTTTTTTCCAGATAGGTGACGTCAATTCACATAACATATCAAAAAATTAGAGAGGTGTTCGGCCTTATCTCTGAGAAATCAAGGTTTGAAATTTAGTGATAAAATTCAAATTTCGAATTTGCATAAACTGATAAAATAGTTGGATGCAGCACCACAAGATTGGCCTACAGCCCAAATTTCAGCCCGATCGGACGCGTTTCCGCGGAGTTATAAAATAAAATGTGTAAAAATAGTCAAACTTGGAATGCATGTAATTATGCAAATGAGGATGATAAGGTAACGACAATAACAGAAATCGATGTAGGGCACCTAGGAGTATCAAAATATGTGTTCTTCTCAATGGGTCATTTTTTGCTGTACCGAAAGTTACAGGAAATGTGCGATTCTTAGGCGAACGCACTGATATTCAATTATTGTTGTACCATCACGGATTTCGTGCCGTATCAGAAATCTCCCATAGAAACCGGTTTACTTGTATTCTCACTTTTTGTGCATTTTATTTATCCTCGGATTGCCATAGACAGTGATCGAACTGTATCTACACTCTTTCTATTCTTGTCATACCCCCCAAAGTTTACTTCTTTCTTCGACCTCACTCATTGTATTTTCGTTTCGGTGATGGCATTGCAATGCCACAATGAAGAATATCCTAATAAATCGTTCCGTTGATGTCTCGGTCTTTACACTTGACGAATTCATAACCTCGTTGATTCCGATCGTCATCTCTTTCCTTTCTATCAGCTGATTCCTCTTATCTCCCATTCAAGTACAGTGAATACCTCTCTCTCTCTCTCTCTCTCTCTCTCTCAGTCTATCGATTGGACTCTTCCCTCTCTCTCTCTCTCTTATCAATTCTCTCTTCATTTCTCTCTCTATCTTCACCATACCGGTCTCTTCTTTCTTCTAGATAGACTTCCGCTTCTTTTCTGCTTCCATGCCCTCCCTCCCTCTGCCCCTCTCTCCTTCTCCTGTCTCTTTCTCTCTTCCATCTCGGATTCAGACTGGATTCCTCAACGTTCAACTAACCATCGGATCATTCATTATTTCGATTTATATCTAAATTTACATATCATATTTTTTATGATCTTCTCTTGAATATTGATAAGTGATCCTGCTTCTCCCCTGATCCACTCATATCTCCATCTATTGCCACCTATCCCTTCATTCCCTCTGGACATCTCTTCTCATTTCCCTTCCATTCTTCTATTCTTCATCATACCTTCTGGATGTTATTCATAGTGGTCGATACTCTGAGATCAATCTCAATAATGGAATCCATTATCTCCAAATTCACTTCACTTCTCTCAAAGTGCAATCTCGTGATTATTTCAACATTGATCTCTCTTTGATACCAGAAATCTCTATTTTTTGTTTCTAGTTTAGCTCATTTTGGTATGGGAATGAGAGGGGAAGACGAGTGGTCTCTCATGTCTATGCGAAATGGAGAATGAATCCATCCAAGCCTCTTGAGGTCTCAATTTCGAAGAGATTCTGGTACGAGCGAAATGAGAGGGAGAGAGGAGTAGGGAGGAGGGAGGAGAGGAGGAGAGGGAGAGAGAGAGAAAGGAAGACTTCCCATTCTTCCTCCCATCTTCCTTGCTCTCTCTCTCACAATAGATCCACCATTTCCACCATTATCATACCCGTTTATATCAGAATCTTCCTCATATCATCGTCTTCTTCTCATCTCTCTCTGACTCAATCGTGACTCATCCATTTCACTCACTTTTACACCCTATTATTCTGCAGTGCCATCAGAATCATTTTTACTCGTAGACTGAATGACCACCCTCACTGTACGATCATCACGCTCTGCATCATCATTCGCAAAATACAGTGTTATTCATCAATGAATATGGTCCATGATAGGCCCATACCTTAAAGTCCCTTGAAACAATACGTCTCTCTTCCTCCTACTCATCCCTCTCCAATTGGATCTCTTCACTTTTGTGATTCAATTCGATCCCTCATCCTTCTTCCGATTCTCATCGATAGAGAAGAGAAGTGAGGATAGAAAGGAGGGAAAGAGAGGGGAAAAGGGACAGTCACCCCCTTCTAGTCCATTCCACATCTACTGTAGTCCACTCACCCATTCTACCTATTTTCCTGCAAATTCATAGCTCTGTTTTCTCCAGGTCAAATCGTCGTTCTTACTCATCTCTTCTTTATCAGTGATATATTCATGCTTATCACTGTTATAATCATCCCTCGTCTTGGACCAATCTATATTCTCATTCTGGGTGGTCTCATTCATTCTCTGTTTCTTCTCATTCATTCCTTTTTTGTCTGTCAGTCTTCTCACTTTCCTTCCTTCTTTCTCTTAGCCTCTAACCATCTTTGGCAAATATTTGTATTCCACGAGAGTTCACGTTCTCTCTTTCGACTACGAGTGACCATTGTGCCCCCAGGGCATAGAATGAAAGGGAGGGTGGAATGATGAAAACAACCGGAACAGATTATTGATATCATACTGTTATCACAACAAGTGATAACCTGCATCTCTGACCGTACCATTCCAATAGTCCCTTCTCCTCATCTTTTCTCCATTCCAAGTACTCCTCTTGATACTCCATTACACTCTCTTGATCTACTTTCCATTCTTGTCCTCATATCCTCAATTCATAATGATTTCAATAGTCCTATCTACTCGTATCCTCTCGTCTTCCTTCCCCTTGACTCCGCCCTCTTTTCTCTTTCAACCAATCATCGTTCTTCTTCTCCTCCCTTTAGTCCCTCCCCCTTCTCCCTTCGATTCCTCTTCGTTCCCCACTATTTGTTCAGAGGTAGAGGAGCCTTCTCGCTACGGTGATCTCTCTCTCTCTCTCTCCTCCCACCTCCGCTCTCTCCCACCTCCCCTCCCCCTCTCTCCTACCCTCGAGAGCTCTCTTCCATCTCGGAATTCTCTCACAGTTTCACTGTCTATTTACTCATTTCTTGGTGCCGTTCAGTGTCTCGAAAGAGTCCTCTTTCCTTCTTTCCTTCTTCACCTTCCCATACAAGTCAATTACTCTATCTCAAGAGGGATACGGTAAACAATCCCTATCGATTGATCCCGAATTTCCCCTTCTTATCGATCGATAGAATCGAGAGTGAAGCACTTTCACAATAACGAGTTTTTAGTCGAAAACAAAAAGCGCAGAATGGATTTCACAAAAAGCCTCTTCATCCCAGGCTGATTCTAATGATTACCGTATTCTCATTGTTTCCTTGATCTTTCATCCTGACTACAGTAGGTATCTACTTCCGGGAGGGATACGGTAGTTCAATCTAATCGATCTAATTTGATCTCTGATCATTCCTTCGGTCACTCGTTTGCAATTGAGTACACTTGCTCTCTGTTATCTCTTTCCTTTTCTCAATATTTGTTTCTGCTAAACATTTGCACATCGCGAGTGTGTTTGTTGTTCCAATTGTGACGTGAACCCTTCTCCTTCTGGGGGGATTCCCCCTTCCTTCCCTTCCCTCTCCCTTCATCGATGAGATCCTTCAGATGCAAGTGGCATCGACCACATCGAATGTCTCCTCAACTCCAACAGCATCTCTAGAGATTCCATCCCTCTTCTCGGGAACTCCATCAACTGAGGTAAAGAAGAGAGAAACCAGTCTTCACTGTGAAATAGAAGGGATCAATCATCACGAAGTCAATCTCTTTTCTCTTCAGGGAATGTCAGCTGCTACTCAAGAGTACGCGAATAGTCTCTCTGCCTATGGGAATCTTGGATACTATGGTAGTTATGGGACGAATGCAGCTACTCTATCGAGTCTTCCTTATTATGCAGCCACATCCTATCAGGTATTCTTCACACGGATATCAATATTGAACATAGCCTTATTGAATATTCTATGGGAGAGTAGCCAACTGACTAAGGGGGGACAGCTTTACTAATCCATTCTTCATTCAGAATCAAATGACGAATCCATATTCGTTCTCAATGACAACATCTTCAATATCTCCATTGACACGACCTTCAGTCTCTTCTTCATCAGTCGTTCTCTCATCAACTCCATCCAATCTTCCATCTTCTTCATCTTCTCCTCCATCTCGTACTCCAATTGCCCGATCCTCTTCCAATTCCTCTGCAGGACAGGGTCAAATGGTTCCCGAAGCAGAATTGGTGAGTACTTATCTTCCCTCTCAACGATCAAATCAATACAATTACGTTGTCTACCATTCAGGCAAAGATCCACAATGGGAACTATGGTAGTTCAAAGCCTCCATTCTCGTATATCTCATTGATTACGATGGCAATTCAAAGGAGTGAGACACACATGATGACTCTCAATGAGATTTATACATGGATCATGACTCAATTTCCGTACTATCGGCAGAATCAGCAAAGGTGCGGCAGGGGGTCAGTTGTTGAACCTACTTCGTCTTACGCTCCTTCCTCATCTATTGAATTCCCCATACTAACGACATAATTTACAGATGGCAGAATTCCATTCGACATTCATTGTCATTCAATGATTGTTTCGTGAAGGTTCCTCGTACACCGGATAAACCGGGCAAGGGATCATTCTGGACTCTCCATTCTCTTTGTGGAAATATGTTCGAGAATGGATGCTACTTAAGGAGACAGAAGAGATTTAAAGTGAGAGAACGAGGAGAAAGGGATTCTACTCGATCCAAGAAGGTACGAGAGAGATCAATTGAATGATCTTCCTTGGCCCTCCTTGGGATTATTCATTCATTCCATTCATTTCAGAAGAAGCAATCAGCTATCTCATCTGATGGATTGGGGAATAACAATGGAGGAGGAAGTGGAATGGGATCATTCGTTGTCAAGGAAGAATTCGATGGAATGGGAGGATTCCCCGTGAAGGATGAATCTGTCTCCAATATGAGTGTTGGATCACTACTTAGTAATGTCAATCTATCGTCTCTCACTGAATCGAAGATTGATGAGAAGACCATTCCCATCGAATCTTCTGTGGTGAGTAAATACTATCGAAATGGTTGGGGATTCAGATGAGGAATTAATGACTTTGATTAATGGAAAATTTTCAGATTCGTAAGGACAAGTCATCATCGATCGTTCAATCGATTCCCTCCCTTCAACTCTCTTCAACATCCGCAACAACTTCCCTTCCAACGAGTGTGATAACGGGAGTCGGATCATTATCCAATCAAGCTGCAGTGAGTGAATGACAATAGGTGGATAGAGAACACGGATAGGTGGTATGGAGTGGTCAGTCAAGTATCGCCCTCTCCATTAGTGGTTCAATCGTGACAGACTGAGCCGGAAGGAAGGAAGTAGCACCTATCCTTCCATTCACACTATAAATAGGAAGGAAGGGAGTGGGGATGAGAATGGGAAGGGAACAAGGGAATTCATCTTCATTCTCTTCAGATGGCTAATCAATACGCGACGATGCCCACTTACAATCCCAATGATTTCACCTTCAATTCCCTCCCTGCACTCACTAATTTCAACCAACTCATCGACACGAATACTAAGGTTTGTTGAACAGCTAATTTTTCAGAGAAAACGAGATAAGGGAGGCTGATCCATAATGATGTTTTTTCAGTTCGATGCCATCAATTACTATGGGTACGCACAAGATTACTCAGCGTACAATGCATCTACTCTTTATAGGTAAGTCGCCTTCTTTTGAGATTGATCATAGAGTAGAATCCTACATAAGAAAGATTTATCATTCTACATTTCAGTTCCTCAAACCCTCACGACGGGGCGAATTTGTGATCTTCCTCCTTTCTTCTCAAGTCTCATATAAGGATTCTTCCTCTTCTTCCATCGATGTTTAATCGGGTATTCGTTCTCAATCAAGTAATCAAGTGCCTCTTTTCTTTTCTCTCATTCGATTGTTTGTAAATACCTCGTTGTTTCTCTCTTACCGTATCCGATCCAATTAGTGATCAACTCTTCCTTTGCCGGTCTATTCATTCAACTCATCATATGAAACCATAATCAAATCGAGCATTTTACACTTTTCTCATCTCCTATCAAAATCTTCATTGCCATTCAATCAAATGAATAACTTCGATCGATTGTATCTCTCTTTCCATTTCTAGTCATAATACAAACCTTTTAATAACTAAAGACAATCCTCCCTTTTCTCTTTCCAATTCAATCGATTCGATGCCTTTTCTTCCATTGTTCCCAGATGTTTTAATAGAATATTTATCGTTATTTCCGTATCAAAAAGGATAAAAGATAGTTGATGATTCACTTCTCGTCAGCTTCTCACGATCAAGTGGTACGAAACATACTTATCCCATCTTCTTCTATGTACTGGGAGATCACACCTCTCTCTCCCTTCCATCCACAAGTGTCATTCTCACACCATAACATCCATCCTCTTGACATACTCAGTCTACCAACATGACCCTATCTACTCATCTTACCGTACCTTTCCTCCTCCTCTCTTTCTCTCGCGAAACACCGAAAGGTGTATCGTGAAGCGGTGACTTTGTTTAGTTACCTGGTTGATCCTGCCAGCGGTGATACTACCTTCGTCTTCGTCTTCCCTCATCCTCTCTCTCTCTCTATTCTTCTTCCGATCGCAAATATTTGAGTGAGATGGAAGGAAGAGAAGGGAAGAGATCGACGGAGAGTCGAATATGCCATTTCATACGGTGAAAAGTGGATTGGATGGAAGGAAAGGAGGAAAGGAGGAGGTAATATGAGAATCGGCTGCAGAAGAGTCATAATTGAATAGGAGATGTGAAGAGAAAGAGATGAAGTAGAAGACCAAGTGAGAAAGTAGGGGATTATAGTAGTCTCTCCTTCCGAAAAGGGAATAATCATCCAAATGAGGTGAGAATGATCTGATCTGAATACGCAACTCGTGTTATATCCCCCCTCTCTACTCCCCGTTACGTATTGAGTGAGTTGACCACTTCAAACTTCTTCTTTCATCTTCCTCTTTCGGAAAAAAGATCTCAATAGGGTCAAGACTGCACCCAATGAGACAATGTGTATGGTAACAATAGAATGAGAGAGAGGGTAGAGAATGGCCGATCAACAAGGGGATTTATTAGGTTATCCATTGTTTTGTGAAATGTTTGCGAAAGTCTTGAATAAAATTATTCTCGCTTTGAATTTCTCTCGATCATTCGGAATGGGTTATGAGAGTGTTGAAAAAGGTGGGAAGAATAGGAGACGAAATGACCTTGAGAAGAAGAAAGGGAAGAGAAAGGGAAAGAAATCGGGCGGATTTCCGAGTGTGCGAACTTTTCAAGTGAGAAATGAGCCGAATTACGAGTGTAAATGAGAAGAGTAATCACTGTGAAATATGGGAATTTCCCTTGAGGGGAAGAGATCAAAGGAAAGAGTTGAATAAGAAGAGGAAAGGGAAGAGTCATCGATCTTCCGATCGGAAACAATTGAAATGGAGGAGTCAATTGCTACAGATGCATGGACTAAGACAGAGACCTCCCTTGAAGGGAGTCCCCTTCTCCTTCTCTCTTTCGGTCTCTCCTTCTCCTTGTCAGTGGATACACGAGAGTGTTTGCTGCCTCCTCTTCCTATTTGTGTTTCTCCAGCCGAGGAAAACGAAATCAAATATTTGTAAAATAGTAGCAGATTGGGAGGGGCGAAGGGGGAAAGACATACAACGAGACAAGCGGAGACTCAGTCTCAGTCCCTCTTCTTCCTTCAAGAAGACCACTACTGTCATGGATTCATTACTATCTTCTCATGCTCAATATCGATCTATTTGCTCCGCTTGTCTTCTATGACTCCCTCTTTAATGCTTCGCAATAATTGACTTGATTATGCTTTATAGTAGCTGGTTATCATTCTATCAATTCCTCTAATTTACTGAATGATGAGGAAGATTAGAATTCCGATAAAATATATTTTTGTGCAATGATGGATCTGCTTAGATTTGAATTACATAATTCTGTCGTTCATCTTTCTCAATGGCATCAAATTCGATGAGTTTATTGAAATTCGAATTCTTCAATTAATCAATTGAATAGTTCGATTTTCATAGCGCTTTACTCCGCTCTTAGAATTGTCAATGTCGATGTTGTCTTCAATGGTTCTCTATGGCTACCGTAATCTTGATGCACTCTATCATAAATGCTTTCATAGCTCTATTCTTCCTCTCTCTCTCATCTCCTACAGTATCCCTCTTCTCTCTCTTGCACTTCCTTCCCAAGGGGGGGAAACTTCTAGTCCCGATTCGATCTCCTTTCTCTCCTTCTCTCTATCCTTCTACCTTCATCCTCTCAGTCTACCGTACTCTCTATCCTCATCTCTCTACCCATTCTCCTACTATTCCACCCTCTCTCATCTATCTATCTATCTCTCTTCTCTCTTCTTGTCCATTGTCCCTTCCTTTTCGTAGGAGAGAGCAAATAAAGAGGGAAGGTGAGCCTCACGTCGAAAGGGAAGAAGAGGGAAGGTAGATGAGAGAGAAGGGAGGGGATCCAATTATATTCTATCCATAGACATCAGAATCAGGGATCGGATCATCAAATCAATCATTTAGCAGCTATAGAAGAGAGAGAATGCAGATACGAATGAAGATTACTGTAGGATGGTCATATTGCACTGACTAGGTCCAATAACCATTTTCCAATTTTTATATTGAGTGACCGTAAATTTGAAACGATGAAGAATGAGCTTCATCAATCAGATTTATCAAAACTGTTCAGTTCATTTCCCTAGCAACGGTGATTTCGAAATCTCCACTTGCCCTAATTTCCACTGACTTGTTCATAATTTTTTCTGCATTCTATGAGGTGTACGATTTATTTATAACAAAAACGATTTTATTTCTGATTTGTAAACGGTGTTAATACGGCAAGAACATTGTATACGATGGAACAGGGGTGAAATGGGGGCATAATTGATTACTCTATTGATACACTCTCTCTCTCTCTCTCTCTGGTAACTCGTTGTATGGACTATTGGTTGAAGTAAGTGAGCGATTCAGGGATGGAAATGTACGGGGGTTTATATCACAATTAAGGGATGGTAAAGGCACTTTGAGACATGGATTAAGTATGGACAAAAACAAAAGGGAATAAATAGTTTAAAGAAGAGCCAATTGCTGTTGATGAATCTTCCTTCGGAGTACTACGATTATCCGATCTTTCCTGCAATTCAAATGAATGATTAATCAGGTTGTAAATTAGTCATTCCACAGTATCCCTTCTCTTTATCCTTTCAAGAGGTCACGACCCTTCTCTTCTCTTTCCATTCTACGTCATTATTTCCGTTGCTGGAGTAAATCTCTTCCGTCTATCAAGAATCTTTCCTATCGGGTTTCAGTTTGCACTACGCGGCATGATCTAAGAGAGAGAGAGGCTGATCTAAGAGGGGAGAGGCTTGACTCCCTCTCAATCTCTCCTCCTATCACCTCCTTCTCTTTCCCTTCTGACCTACTCCTTCCATTCTCAGATACTTGCGGCTTCTCCCCTTTAGCCATCGGCCCTTCTCTTTCCCCCTTCGGACCGATTGCTTAGTCATAACTCATAAACGAGATGAATCAGAGGAAGGAAATGATCCTCTATTCAATAGGCCATCGTTCCTATCACAAAAGGATGGAAGGCTTATGTAATGCGGGAGGGATAAAGGGGAGGTGAAGAGGGGGAGGAAAGAGATCTAAGGTCAGACAAGGCCGAGATAGGGGGATCTAATTAGTAATCATCTGCCTGGGAAAGTTTGCTATTCACATTTTCAATTGATGAAAAGAAGGTTGCAAGAGAAGAATGAAACCACCCCTTGAAACAACAATGTGGGGAAATTCAGGTTATAAATTCAGGATGAAAATACTGACTTGGCAACTTGGTTCTCCAGATGTTTCACTCGATCTGCGGGGGTTTGACTAGAGGGATCAATGTTCTCCGAAATAGTTGATGAAACGGATGAAGAATGGGAATCCTTCCCTTTTCTTGGAGGAGCGACGGGTGATGAATGACCATTCTCAACGTGATTACTGCAAAATATGTTATTTGTATTCAATCGTTACTTTCAGGTAGTGGCCAGAAGTATCTGAAAACATTTCCCTTCACTGTAAGTGCCTTTCACTGAACTCTGAGGACAGCTTCAATTGGTAGAGACAAACAGTAAAGGTCAATTGAATACCTGTGAACGACATTTTTCCTCATTTCCTCTTCAATTTCTCTCTTCTCAACTTCCAATCTTTCTCTCGCTGTCGATTCCGCCTTGAGAAGATGTTGTAGACGATTCAATTCAGGTCTGAAACATAGGGAATCGAGGGAATGAAAGAGAATGGAAAAGAAGAATACAAACGACCCTTGAAATGGGCACATTCACAGCAAATGCACGATAAACTTGATTCCAGGAGTGAAACATACTGTAGATTGGGTTTCCTCCTTTCCTCTTCCAAATCCTTCTTCATCTCTTTCGCTTCTCTCTCGATTCTCTCTTTAGCTACAGTCTCCACAACGAGACGTTCCTTCAGATGATGCAGTTCCGGCCTGAAAAAATAATAAATTAAATATGAGATTCTAGTGTTGTTAAAATAAAAATGGATAAATGACTACAACGGAAATCTTTCAGCTTACTCATGATTGGGTTTCCTACTCTCTTCTTCCAAATAATTCATCAACTCTCTCGATTCCTTCTCAATTCTTTCCTTGGCTGCACTCTCGAGGATCAGAGATTCCTTCAGTCGATGCAACTCCGGTCTGCAAACGAAACTTTAATTTTGATAATAAATATGCACGTCGCTGAGGGACAAATGGAAATCATTCACTCAAAAAATATAACTTGGAAATGATTCTAATATTTTTCAGATTAACTCACTCATGATTTGGTTTCCTCCTCTCTTCCTCCAATTCCATCTTCAATTCTCTCGATTCTTTCTCCAATTTTTCCTTTGCAGCTCCCTCAGCAATCAATGCTTCCTTCAGTCGAAGAGTCTCCGCTCTGCAAAAATTATAGTGATTTTGATTTTATGAAAAAATGCAAATGACGATGATCATAATTATTCGAGAAATAAGTAAATGATCTCACTCTTGATTGGGCCTCCTCCTCTCTTCATCCAACTCCCTCTTCACATTTTCCTTCTCCCTCTCAATTCTTTCCTTGACAGCAGTCTCCAAAATCAGAACCTCCTTCAATCGATGAAGCTCAGGCCTAAAAACCCCGATTTCAGTAAATTTCCATAAATTTATTCATTCGTATGCGATATTTCACTTACTCATGGTTGGGTCGACTCTTCTCCACTAACAATTCAGATTTCAATTTCTCCATTTCCATCTTCATTTCAATTAATTCCCTCTCGTGGCCAGCCTTCTCAACAGCAAATCTGAATTGATTTTTTTAGCATCTCCAAGTGTGGTGATGGAACTAACAATTCGATCTTTCTCTCGAGTTCTCCCTTCTCCTTCTCTGCTTTCTCTCTCAATCGATCGGCTTCAGATGCATGGGATGAAGTCTACAATCAATGATGATTACTTGAACCAGAATGGATTCCCCCTACCTGCAATTCATTCTTGGTTCTCTCTACATCTTTCCTTCTCAATTCTTCCAATTCAGTGTGCATTCGTTTGAGATTCAATTCGGATTCGATAAGGAGGGAAGAGGAAGTAGCGAGTTTCGATTGAAGATCAGTTATCTGAAATAATCACTTGAAAATAGGTCAGTGAATGAGATCCATAACCAATCACAGAGTCACACAACAGAACGAACAGAGAGATCAAAGATCAATTGGGGGTACAACAGTCATAATACCTGGTTAACTCGCCTCAAACTGAAAAGAAATGGGAATAGGAAAGATGAAGTGCTTTGACTATACTACTTACTGATAGAATTAGGAGAAGTGTTAGAATCTAAAGATAGAGGAAATCTGATCGAAAGGGGAAAGAATAACATAGCTAAAACTGACTTGTTCACTCAGTTTCTGAACGTTTCCTCTGTGAACTTCCTCCTTTTCAGCCAATCTCTCCTGGAAAATAATAAGGTTGAGTCATACGAATTCCGAGGTATTCAAAACATTCAATTATCTTACGGTGTTTTCCTTCTCCAATTCTTCCAATTGTTTCTTGATCTTTCTTGAGAATTCTTCTGCCTCTTTCATCTTCGTTGCTTTCTCAGCTGCTTCCAATGCCTGCACTCCAGCGGTCTTCTCCGAGTCCTGAACGGAAGAGAGGGTTACGGTAGGTCGATCGGATGGATGATAACTTTCAAACTAACATCCAGAATGGAATCGATTCTCCTCTGCAGTTCTTCGGCTCTTCCTTCGTGTTTACGAGATTCAGCCTCAAGATCCTTCAATCGAAGACCCATCTTCGTCATCTGGAATTTTTTTCTTTCTTTAGTCAGCCCATTTTTTCATTTGCCATAATAATAAAACTAACCTCAGCCCTTGCACTGGTAGTATCAGCAATTGCCCTCTCGATCTCTCCTTCCATTCTCTCTTCTTTATCACGTGAAGCATCAAGGAGAGACTGCTTTTCATCTGCAATGTCTAAGTCCATTCGTGAGAATTTGTAGAACTGATCGTAAGTGACCCTTGTAGATAGCAAAGATTGAGTAGATAAGATAAGATGTACCAACCTTCCAACTCTTCGATAGCCTTCTGACTGATCTCAGCTTCATTGAGTAGTTCTTCATACTTCTTCTTCAATCTCTCATTCTCATTCTTCATCTGCATTTTCTCCTCTTCGAGGGAAGACGAAAGAGTCGAAGTTGACGTCTCCGCCCTACAAGATAATCAATCATTCATCAATTTTTGATCTACTCCGTTTTCTCCACTTCGAAATAACTGGCAATCCATACTCACCTTTGACTTCTCTCTTTCCATTCTCCGATCTCATCTTCTCTCACTCTCATTTCTTCATGCATCTGTTCATTTTCTTCTCTCGATTCATTCAATTCCTTCATCAACTGTGCATTTTCATTAGAGAGCTCCCTGAAAAAAGTTTTTTGTTCGAAAATATTTTTTTATTTGAGGATCTCTAAATCCAATTGGAATGGATGCTGATCTCTTCATAGCTCTCAAGTCGCTTGCGAAACCCTCACATTGTTTCGTACCCCTCACCGTTATGGTTGTGAAAGACACTGATAAGAGGAAGAATAGACGGATGCATCCGGGTCAGTCAATTGAATGGGATCAAAAGAGTAATCCATGGGTGGAATGTTTCATAACTCACTCATTGTGCTGTCTTGATTCTTGAAGTGATTTAACGAGAGTCATCAATTCATCGTGGACGTTTCCTCGCGCTGATTGAGCTCTCTTCATCTCACTTTGAGTATCTTCGTTCTGAAAGGAATGAGCAGATCAGATAGTACAGCATGATAAAATAATATCAATAAAATCATATGGCTGAGTTTTCGTAATCAACATCATCATCATCAATTTCTCACCTGCTTCTCCAATTCCTTTGTCCTCCTTTCGATATCGTCCCTTTCCTTGTGAGCAATCAGCAACTTTGCCTCCAAAGCAGCACTGAAATCATAATTTATACTCATAATATATAATTTTAAAGGACATTAAGAAAATTCGACTTACACTAATCGTCCCTTCTCCTTCTCTTCCTCCAAACTCTTCTTAAGAAGTGCCAATTCCACTGCTGATCCCTCGGATAACTGAAGAAAACCATTTTAGAAAGATCTATCCACATCGTTTAGATAATTGGCAGGTTCAATAAATTGCAACTGACCCTTCTTGATTTCTCTTCGACTTCCTTCATTTTCTCTTGGAGATTTCGTTCTTTCTCTCGCGCATCACGCAATTGAGATTCGAGTAATCGAACCTACAAGCAGAAGAATTCGAATGCACAATTCCAAACCATTTCATATGTTTTGTCTGATCACCTCTTCACCCTTCTCTCCACTAGCCGATTCCAATCTTCTCTCTAATGAATCTCCTCTCTCTTTCTCTCGATCCAATCTTCCCCTCAGAATCTCGGATTCTTCTTCTGCTCTTCTCAATCGATCTTCGAGATCACGACGAGAACCATCCGATGACTGAAATTGATGATTATTTGTCTAAAAATATTTTCCTGGAGAAAATATGTGCTAAATATGTGCAAAAGGGCCCTTGAATAATATAATTAAATCTTACATTAACTTTCTCCCTCGTCTCAGCAGTTTCCTTCAATGAATTATCGAGTTTCCTCTCCAATTCCCTCATTTCCTCCTCCAGAATTTGTACTTTCTCTTCATAATCACGAGAGCTCTTTGAGGAACTGAAATCATTTTCATTCGATTACATCACATCATAGTTTCAAATTATATACTACAATTTATAGATGATTAGATAAATACCCACCTCGCAACGAGATTCTCGTGGTTTCTCTTCAATATCTCGGCATTTCTCCTCTCCTCTTCAATTTCTTCATTTAACCTTTCCAGTTCCTTCTTGGATCCATCATCCTTCGGTTCCTAAACACAAATATTGAAATAAATTACAGGGGATAACCGAGATTCCGTAATGAAATAAATGGTACATACTTGTTTGGCGAGCATCATACTCTGGAGGGCGGCTGATTTCATATTCAATTCTTTCTCCATCGTCTCCACTTCACTTGACAAATTATTTTTCAATGATTCCACTTCATTTGCGAGCTTCTTCTTCTGAAATAAACAAAATGAAAGAAATAACGAACTGGATCAACAGCTTGATTTCATATTATCTGACATTATTTTTGAAAAGCAGTCATGCACTCACTTCGATTTCATTCTTAGCCGCACTCAATTCCAATTCTTCTTTCTTCCTTCGCACTGAATCTTTCTCATTTTCCAATAGAGATTCGAGTGACTGAAACGAAATTGATTACTCTGTGTCTGAACAATCGGATTCTTCAGGAATCTAAACTTTACAAAAATATCCCACCTTGATCTCTTTGGTCAACCTCTCGATCTCATCCTTCTCCTTCTTTCCATCACTCGCTCCAGCAACTTGCGCGATAAGGGAGTTGATCTAGAATGCAGATCCATATTCGACTATTCGGTTATTATTGCATTCTTTATGATTTCATTTGGATGAAAGATTCGTACCTGCATGAACAATTCATGTTTCTCATTTTGTTCTCTATCCAATTGATGTGTTAATTCTCTCTTCTGTGCCATCAACGTCTGCACATCAGGAGGAACTCGCGAATCGAGAAGACGACGTTGTTGCTCCCTTGAAATTAACTTATTTATCTATACAGGAAAATATACAATCTCTTAACTTTACTTATTTTCCTTTAGACTTTAAAGTTGAGTCCTTTGTTATATCTAATTTCACTTCGTTGCTTTCATGATCAAGATCAGGATAACGTTGCCCGTTTCGAATGTATTTTTTTATAATTTGCATTCGTATCAACGTAATTCAGTGTATCAGTAGATGTAATCTTCTCATTCTAACCCGATCGGGAGTGTAAAGTAGGAATGCATTGCATAATGAACACGTTAATCGGTCTAACCCTTCTCCCTTCCCCTCTCCCTCCTCTCTCGATCCCTCACTAGGAAAGTGCCAAAGATGACGCAATCACGGTGAGTTTGCGTAAAGATAAGCTGAGACCCGTTAACAGTGGATTAGAGGAGATCAGACGGAGAAAGAAGGAAGTTAGGAGGTCTCAACTTTCTAAGGGATCTTCGTCTATCACGAGGGGTTATAGCGTAGGATTTCATTGAATAGAATAGAGTATCAAACAAAGTGTCACCTCTCATTCTCCAATCGTGCATTGATTTTCTTCAGATCATCGTAGTCCGAATTCTTCTTTTTCAACTCTTTCTGAAATTAGAGAATTTTTATGTTTTGAATATTTAAATAAATAAAATAGTCTATTGCTAATCACCCTGTTTTACTTTTTAGTTACATTTCCATGATAAATCACCTTCAACTCGTCAACTTCTTTGGCTGTCATAATTGTAGTGTTTATTGCTGAAGAAAAGAAGGAAACATCTAAAAGAAGGGATTCGAGAACAAGAGGAGGAGGGAAATAACAAATAAACGAGCTCTGACTCAGAATGGGAGGATTTCAATGGTGAAAATGCATTGAAAATGGATGAAAAGATAGAAAGAAAGCGATTCTGAGGTTGGATTCATTTCAGAAAGAAGGAAAGAAGGTGAAAATGAGTTGAGATAGTCATCAAATGGTTCGAATATGATGGAGAAAGTCATTGAATGACGATTAGAGTGGAGTCTCCATAGAAAAAGAGAAAGAGAGGGAAGGTGAAAGTAGCCCCTGAGGGTTCAAGAGGGAAGAAGGGACTGGTCATACGAGAGAGAGGGAGGGGAGAGGGAGGACGAGAGGGGAACACAGAAAGGGATTATTGATGGAAAGGTAGACAAATGGTTGAAGAGAAAGAGTACATTTATGGTAGGAAGAGAAAAGGGAATGAAAAAGAAAGAACCAGTTTGATGGGAGTAAAAGGGTGAATTCAGGCACGAAGTTTGCCATTGTGAGACTGGTTGAAACGTGGAAAGAGGGATGGAAGGAGGAGAGGAGGGGGGGGGGAGGGAGAGTTCTCAGAGATGTTTGGACAATGAGAGAAATCTGCGTGTTTGTTGCATTGGTACCAGATTGAAGAAGAGTTCTGTCGACTGGCACAAATGATTACAAATAGGAGAGATATTGGGATGGATCTACGAATGATTCTGCCCATCTCTGGAGAGAGTGAGAAGGAGATTCGTGTTTGAGACGAGAGAATCCTGTTAGAGATTCACTGGAGATGTGGAGAGATGCCATCGAGGGAAGGGATGGGAGTGGTTCCAAATGAAGAAGTGACGAATGGAATCGATGGAAGATACAGAGAAGAGAGTAGTTGATAAGGGGAAGAAGAGGGGAATCAGAGAGAGAAGAGAGAGAGAGAGAATGTTGATAAACAGAAGAGAAGAGATCGACGAGTAAACTGTGACCACTGTCAGGAAGAATGAAGAGTGCAATGGAAGAGAAGAGATGGGCAAGGAAGAGAAGAGTGACCTACAGGGCTCATCAAAAATTTAACGCACTCCTCATTCCGCAATGCTCTCTATCTCTTTCTGACCATCGAGAGAACATGTAAAATGAGGAGATGAAATTTTTGAACAGCTTTGGTGACTTGGAAGAGGAATGGAACTGGGTTCGTAGCTAGATAGAGAATGAATCACTAGAGGGGAGAAGGGGGAAGGTTGCTAGGGGGGTCATTCATAAGGGAGAGAAAGGGGGAATGATCATAGGGGGGGGACTAATTATAGGAGTGACAATGGGATGGAATATCGTTCAATCGAGTGAATGGCCCATTCAAGTTGAATGATCACTGTTGTACACTTCATTGTGATCAACAACATCAGTAAAACACCTCGTGATACAGTTATCTGCATCATCCCCAAATATTCGATCCCTGACCCTTCAGAATATATTCTTCTTCCACATCGGTCCTCTACTCATAGATTCTCTTCAGTTGCATGGCCAACTAATATCGTGGAATGGTGAATTACCTCATCTCTCCTACTCTCTTCCTCTCTCCTTTCCTCTCCCTTCTCCTTCTCCTTCTCTCAGATGACTTCTATCGACAGATTCCATTAGTGCTCTTCTCTCTTCATGGCCAGCCATCCCATGTATCACGAATACAGAGTCCATCAGGTGGGATGTCCTTCCCCCTTCTCCTTACTCTGATTCACTAGCTTCTATCTCGCGAGCATTCATATTTGGAAACGACCACCTTCTAGAGTGTTCGAGAATTGAATTAGAGTTAGAAGCGTTTACTTCATTCATTATCGCTCAACTGTTTCAATAGAGTCATTACAATGGCTATTTGTAGCTTGTCCAGGAGACATTGGACACTGTAATGGATGCTGCCTCTTCCTCTATAGATTCAGAAGATGGAGCAAGTATCAAAGAAGATCTGAGAAGTGATGAAACCGATAGAGTAAGAACTCCTTCTCTTCCTTTCTGAATAGATGTTTCCAGTGTGATTCTGACTTGGAGGCAGACGAAACTCATCTAGCGAGAGCCCATTGGATTCTACTCCATAAGATGAATAAACAGGTTAAATGTTTACGATAGAGCCATTAGTCAACAGTTAGCTGCTAATGCAGAGGAAATTCAATCTGTAATCAACAGTCGTTCGTAACAGATTTCACTTGAGGGTACGGTCATCCAATCGACATTCGAACATCTTATGACGGAATTCAAACACACTCGACCAATATGGCAATTCGGAAGGAATATCGATGAAAATGTAAAGGAATGGACCAAGGAATTGCACGAGGATTTCTACTTTAGGTGAGGGAATGGAATGGGAGGAGGGGTAGTTAGTCTGGACCAATCACTTCTTTCCTCTTCTCGAAACTGGTCACTCGTAATAACTGACTAGTGAGAATGGCAGAAGATTAGGAGAAAAAGAGCTAGTGCTAATTAGTCGGAGATACAGCAGAAGAAAGAACTACATGAATCACAGTCGTTCACTAACTTCTTTCCCCTTTAGACATCATTGTGCATCAGTGCAAGCAGCGATCACAATGATAATGGAGAATAAAGACGATGAAATCTCCCTTACGAGAGTACTCAATGAAGTTGGAGCTCATCACTTCTTCTATGATGCTTATGAACCACATCTTATTGTGAGTTACAGATGTCATCGAGATGAATAATTCTGATCAATACTCTTTAGTTATTCGAAGACGCAATGATCACCGCAATGAAGAAAGTACTAAAGGGAGTGGAAGAATTGGATGAAGAGACGGAGAGATCATGGAGGGTGGTTAGTATTTACAGTATATATTTCTACTGAGTAAAGAGTTCTGAATTGCAGTTACTGAAGTTGACTCGCAATCACATGATCGAGGGTATTTCCATCCAGAGGAATGCTTATCTCAAACAAGCGATTACTCCTCAAGAACACACTGAGATCACTCAGGTGAAGAAGGGCTATCTATTCATTCTAACGATCAATTGAATTCAGGCATGGTCTCAAGTGGAAGAATTCGGATTGGAAGAAGCAGGAGTGAAATTGTGCGAAACTGCATTCGAGGTACCTTACTTCGACTAATCATTGAATAATCAACTCCCTTCAGACCTACAAATCTCTCCTCTCCCAATCTCATCTATCCCTTCCGATTCCTGCTGTTCCCGGACCAAATAGTGATGTATTCAGACAGTTCTCCCATATGACTATGGCCGTAGGTCCATGAGAGTCGCTTATGATCATTCGATAATCCAGGCACTCGATCTCACAATAAACAACTACGATCAAAACAGTGGATTTGCTTCACTTCCTGAGAAATTGTCAGACTATGCGATCACTTGTATGATTCTGGATGTGTGCCCTACTCTCGTGAGGAAAGCATTCATGGAAGGTGAGGAAAGAAAGAGAGAGAGAGAATTGAGATGAAGAGGAATTCAGGAATCATGGAAATGCTGAAGACTGCACTGGACAAGAAGGAATTGTGTGAGACTGAACGACAAACTTGGTGCAAAGTCTATCGAGTACTCGAACAAGTCAGTCCATTGTTATCCCTATATTTCAAAATGCATTTTCCCATTCAGGCAATTCTCATAAACATCGTCGATTATTAATATCTCACCTTGATTTCATTCAAATCTCTCTTCAAATTCGCTCCTGGACTCGATGCAAGAAGACCCAATTGAAAATTGAGAGCGTGATTCTGAAATAGGGAAAATAACGATTGTATGTACGATTGTGTTTGTCAGTAAATTCATTGCAACTTTCATTTGTTCCAGTAATTCTTAGTAAAACTCATGGCGGTTTTGTGTAAGAAAAATGCTTAATCTTAGTAGTAATGACTCACACATTGCTGTGCATCATTCAATTCCTTTTCGAGTCTCTTCACTAGCAGATCTTTATTCGAGAGACTTTGCGAATGAATCGCAATCTGGTTTCTCAACGAAATAATCTGAAAGAAGACAAGTGAGTTATCACTGGTGATTAGATCATTGTCACCACCCACATGCTACCCCTCCCTACCCCCCTCCCCTCCCCTTCCACTCCCATCTCTAACCATTCAAACTTGATTGATCCCACCTGAGAGTTTGTCTCTGAGAGACTATCGTCATCTTCACCCGAAATGGACGAATAATTGGAGGATCCCGACTTGAAATGAGGAGATTATGGTAGTCAGGGGGAATACGGTCAAGAGAGAGAAGAGGGCAGTCACTTACTGCAGCCACATTGTGTAATTGGTCGATGAGTGTTTGGGATGAGTTGAGAGCACGAGATAATTCGGCCATTTCTATTTCCATCGTGTGAAGACGAGATTGAAGAGACTGTAAAGAATACTGTGATGAGAAATAAAGAATTATGGTATGAATATGAATGAATACTGAAAAAAGTAATGATTTTGAATAGCGCATCATATCCTTGAGGAAGAAAGTTGAAAGGCCGAGTAATCGGAGTGATTGATCAGAAAGAAAAGAACGAAGGGGAATAAATGAATGAAAGGGAAGGGATAAGTTGTACTAACGAATGAATGGAAAACGAGAGCAGCTGAGATTTCATCCACGCGGAAAATTGACTACTCTATTTCATGCGATGCGAGAGAATGATAACTTGAAATTGGTGAAGTCAATTAATGAAGAGGAAAATTATGAAGAGAAAACTCGCCCGCGGGCACGAAAACAACTCGAGAAGATGGAAATAAAGAAGATAAAAGTGAAGGGATAAACCCTTGAATGAGAATTGTGATTGAGTGACAAGAGAGAGGATCGACCCTTAGAGAGAAGAAGAAGAAGTGTAATGAAGAGATTGAAATGGCATTGGAACATTAGGAGAATTAGAGAACATCTGAGAGAGTGCAGTGAAAGGAGGAGAGAGAGAGAGAGAGGGGAGTGCTATCAGAGGGGGGGGGAAGGGGGTTGCATCATTGATAGGCAAGTGAATTCGAGTAGATACTGCAGTAATCGTCGACCACACAAGGAATGGAATGGAAGTGATAGAGAAAGGTGATAGAGGGCAGAGAGGACAAGGAGAAGGAGGGAACTGGATTTGATGAGGGAATGGAAGAGATAGGAAGAGATTGTGATTAGTACACCCATTGTAACTGAGACGAGTAGGAAATGAATGATAATGAGCAAGGTATCGTATGGAACTAGAGATGCAAAAGGAGGAAATACCATGAATTCTCAATAGTGATTCATATCGTAAAGGTCAGATTCGTACCATATTCTTGGGTGGTTCTTCTAGAAGAGATTCTCGAATGACTTCACAAGTCTTTCGAATTTCTTGAGGATCCAATTTGTCTTCCTAAAAGAAAATAATGATTATTGTGGAATGAGTTTGTATCCACTTACCCGGTTGTTGTTGTTCACCGTGAACGGAGGTGGAGGTGGATAGCTCGTAGGACGTGATCCTGGTAATAATTCAGTTGTCAATAGACCTATCGTAACCTCCTTACCGTATGCTGGTGGTGGCCCGTACTCTGTTGGTTGATCTTTCATCACTCTCAATGGTCCTTCTCCTTTCCATACAGAAGCAGCCTCTCTCTACAATTCACTCCGTTATTCTTTCTCTTCTTTCCATTTGTTTGGTGCAAATCCCGTGAAAGGGGGAAATGGAAATAAAAGTGAGGAAACGAATGGGATGAAATAGTTATGGGATAGAAGACACCTTTGCCCTTCTCTTTTATGATCAACCATTTAGGAGATGCGGTCTCTTTCCTATTCTTCGAAAAGCTCATCAACGTGAATACTCACCTTTTGCGGGATGGTTCTGATGGTTACTTCTCTAACGGGAACTCTTCTCGGAAGTGTCTCACTCTTGACGGGTAGATCATAACTCCTAGATGAGGTATCACTCCCAGCTTGAGGAAATGTCCATACAGTTCCTCGTCTGCCCGATCCTTTACGGATAACACAGCAGTCTGAGGTTCTAAAGAAGAATATCGACTTTGATCGACACTGAGCTTCAAATCTTACCTCTGGAATCGTGTATCTGGATCAAAAGGCCCTCCTCTGAGAATGGTTGATGGAGTGGCAGTTATTCCTATTCCCACTACATCGACTCGATGAGATCGAGTCAGGGGATCCATTGGAGGAGAACTGAGAGAATGAAAGGGATTAGATCTCCATTGAGATTGATTCTGTTTGCACTGATTGATCAACGTACAAATTAGAAAGAAGAACATACTAAATAGTTCGTGAGTCGATAGATTCTCCAAGTGTAACTCCATCTCGATTCTTCCTTCCCTCTCCTCCTTTCTTCTCCTTCCATGATGATGGCATTGTAGAGTATCCACGGATGGATCGACGCTACAATTGATTCATTACAAGGGAGGAGGACGTCAACATCGTGCAATTTGATTAGAGTTGTTCATGTTTTCAGCCTTTTTCAACGGAATGAAAGCGATAAAAATAGATAAGGAATGGCTTTTGATAGGTGGTCAAAACGAAAATGGAAGATAAAAATGAGAGTGGAACACGTCAAATTTATCAGGAGAAACGAGAGAGTGAATGGAGAAATGAGACGAAGAGAAAAGAGAGAAGATGGAAGATGACTAAATGGGAGAAGAAGAGAGAGAGGAAAGATGAGGAAGATGGAACTATGAAGAAGAAGAGGGGAATAGTAGCTACTGAATCATTCTGATTGGCCAGCGGAATATCATTATTGATCACGTTACGATATCATTTTAGTGGTAAAGCAGCAGAATATTTTTCAGTTATTTTGAGAAGAATGAAAATCATACGGTGGATCCTCTTGAGAATAGAGCTCTTCTTTCCTGCACGATCCCCGATGGAATCTGAATAGAAAGAAAAGTGAAGAATGAAGAGTATTGTCATGATTCGATTATACAGTCACAAGGCAAAATAGAGCCATTCTTCTATGCAGAATGCCGCTTTTGATCTATCTCTTTCTCTTACTCAGCTTCCGATGGACTGAAGGAAGGAATGATTACTCACCTCTGATCCTTCATTCTCATTGGAATATGATGACTGAACGGGTGGTTCCCGTTTATCCATTCTGAAGAGAAGAGGGATTCACACCCAAAGAGATGGGAGGATGAAGAAGAGGGAATGATGAAGGGAAGAAGAGGGAAGGACAGAGATATGAAATCGAATTGGAATCGATGTGGTATGGCAAACAATGAAGAGACGAAGAGAGAAGAGATATGAATGGAGAAATCGTTATGTGAGGAGGAGCATAGAACGGATTCATTATGGGAAAATAGAATGAGATGAGGAAAGGCATATCAGAGAATTGAGATGAAGGGAGAGGAAAATGCTAATTGTAAGGAGATGGAGTGAAGAATGTGTGAGCAAGTTTACTGGGATATTTCTGATTTAAATGGATCAAGATTAAGAAATATCTGCAGTTTTGTGAGAAGATAACAAGAATGGAAATTTGAAGTCAGAAGGAGAAGGGATATATGGATACCAGTGAGAGACAACTGATGATCAAGCATCCGAGTAAACAATGAATCCATATGGAAAGACAACACAAAAGTGAGGGAAGGGGGATATGATAAGGGAGGAGGAGGGAATGGTGTTTGAGAGAGAGTGAGTCAAGTGGGAAAATGATGATACCAAGCAGTGCTTGCTTCTCCCTCAGGGTCACTCTCTTATGCAGTACTCAATGGTATGGTTATCAAATGGTGGAACGGGAGTGAAGGGATGAAGGGAGAGAGAAAGGGACTGAGAATGGTTTGAATTACGGAGAGAGAGAGAGGGAATGAGATGAGTGTGAAGAGTGAAAAGAAGTAGTTGACTGAGATTAGACCAAGGCAAGAAATAGAGGATAGAGGACTACTACACAAGAGGGAGAGAGGAAGATTGACTGGTCTCGAGGGATATATCGAACTATTCCAGAAGGAACTTACGTATATCGATCCAATGAATGATAATTGAAGGGACGAATATCTCGAATCTCAGGCCAATTTGAATATCGAAGTTGATCCGAAAGAAGTGTCATTTCACTCTGAAAGCAATAGAACAGATCAAAGAAGGAGGAAGAAATGTTGCCCTTGTAAGATACACTCAACTACTTGAGTTGCAGCCATGAAAAATATGAGAGTGAACTATTCGATCGAGTATTGAGTAATGAAAGGAATAGAGTGTATTACCGAGTCATCTGCATAAGTTGAAGATCCTCTGGTTGAATACATGGTGTGAAAAGTGTCTATCTACCGATCACTGAGAATTGGCGAGAACGATTTGAGCTTCTTTTCTCTCTCTCTCGACTAAGCTCGCCTATTATGCATCTCTTCTTCTCTGTTTATCCTCGACCCACTCAAGCGACGATTTTCAATTTTTATTCTCTGCAAATAACGTAGAGAACAGCTGAACGCATAGTGCAGTGCAGAGTGAAGGTGGCGAGATTTACGCATCAAAGAAAAATATTTAAAAAAAAAAATTAAAATGTCGAACTTGAGTAAAAAGGAAATAATAAATATAATTACGGTAGGATTTGTGTACTGTATGAATTTCTCGTTCCGACTGTGAACATTTACGTTTTTTCGCGGGCATTTCTATCGACTTTTTTCAAATCTTGATGAATTTCTGTTTTCGATTCGAATTTAGCTGTTTTGATCAAGTTTGCTCAGTTTTTCTTTGCGTCTTTTCAACTTACTCGATCTCTTCCTCTCTTTTGTTGTTGCTAGACTTCATTCCTTCATAACTCCCTCCCGTATCGTGTTGATGAGCGTGCAATGGACACTCGACTCTCCCATTCCTCAATGTGTAAGATGGGAAGAGGTTCATCTCACATTTCATGCAGCCAGATCAGCAATGATCTTTATTCATATCTGTGTGATATTTCAAATCATATAAATTCTTGGCCATGTCGATTAGATAATGATCCTTCCTTGCTGGATCAATCGATGGTGTGTTCCTTCTTCCAGTCTTCGTGACTCGTTTATGGGTGATTGGCAACATGTAATCTCCTCTCACTGATTTACGTTCCCCCCAGTGTCAGCTGTCAGCTTCTAGAGAAACTCGTATGTCCTCACTTATCCTCTCCTGATAGACCCTCTTCCCTTCCTTTTATCTTCTTCCCCTGTGTACACTCTGATATGATCTTATAACCTTCCCTCGAGATGAACATTCTCTGTCTCTTCTCCTTTTCTTCCTCTGTTCTTCTTTTTATCATCCATTTGATCTCGTTTTTCCTCTCCGTATCATCCATCATAATGATAATTTCTGTATTGACCTGATATCTCTGATTATCCCTCTCTCTTCTCTTCACTCCTCTGCCCTTCTTCTCTCCTCCTCTCACGTTGTGACTTCCCTCTCCTCCCTCTCTCCATCTCACAACTTCGTCTTCTATCTCCTCTTCCTTCTCTCTCACCTCCTTCTATCGTCCACTCTCACCGAATTGCAGGAAATACTTGACATAATGCTGTAAGTTTTCATGGCTACTCTAGTGTCCATTCCCCCCTCTGTAGTATTCATCCCCTTCCCTTCTGTTCTCTCCCATCACTTCGTATTCTATGCATGGTCTGTTGTTCCTCTTGCACTTGCAGTCTCTTCCTTTCCATGATCTTTTTCTAATCAATCGATAATCAGGAATGCGACCTCCACTAACGATGCTACCACCTATTAATCCTCCTCCGGCATCTCGGAGTGCGGGTGGTCCAGCTCGAAGATCCATCGATAAGGAGAAGAAGAAAGAGATTGGAAGTGAGTTCAGATCCATCTTGGTCATTATTAGTGATAAGTGATTGGATTGGGGACAATAAGGGATTAGAGACTTGTCCCTTCCATTCCATGCACTCATCTCTCTCTTCTTCTAGATCGAATGGTGAAGCTGTCTTCCTCTGCTCCTTCCAC